>JAKSXO010000082.1:1367523-1664498 GCA_024509115.1 Crotalus helleri
ATACAGATAGGTAGGTAGGTAGGTAGGTAGATAGATAGATACAGATAGGTAGGTAGGTAGGTAGATAGATACAGATAGGTAGGTAGGTAGATAGATAGAGATAGGTAGGTAGATAGATAGATACAGATAGGTAGGTAGGTAGATAGATAGATACAGATAGGTAGGTAGGTAGGTAGGTAGGTAGGTAGATAGATAGATAGATACAGATAGGTAGGTAGGTAGATAGATAGATACAGATAGATAGATAGATAGATAGATAGATAGATAGATAGATAGATAGATAGATAGATAGATAGATAGATAGATAGATACAGATAGGTAGGTAGGTAGATAGATAAATACAGATAGGTAGGTAGGTAGATAGATAGATACAGATAGGTAGGTAGGTAGGTAGGTAGGTAGGTAGATAGATAGATAGATAGATAGATAGATAGATAGATAGATAGATAGATAGATAGATACAGATAGGTAGGTAGGTAGATAGATAGATACAGATAGGTAGGTAAATAGATAGATACAGATAGGTAGGTAGGTAGGTAGATAGATACAGATAGGTAGGTAGATAGATAGATACAGATAGGTAGGTAGATAGATAGATACAGATAGGTAGGTAGGTAGATAGATAGATAGATACAGATAGGTAGGTAGATAGATAGATACAGATAGGTAGGTAGGTAGATAGATAGATACAGATAGGTAGGTAGGTAGGTAGGTAGATAGATAGATAGATAGATAGATAGATAGATAGATAGATAGATAGATAGATAGATAGATAGATAGATAGATAGATATAGGTAGGTAGGTAGGTAGGTAGATAGATAGAGATAGGTAGGTAGGTAGATAGATAGATAGAGATAGGTAGGTAGGTAGATAGATAGAGATAGGTAGGTAGGTAGATAGATAGATACAGATAGGTAGGTAGATAGATAGATACAGATAGGTAGGTAGGTAGGTAGGTAGATAGATACAGATAGGTAGGTAGGTAGGTAGATAGATAGATGCAGATAGGTAGGTAGATAGATAGATAGATAGATAGATAGATAGATAGATAGATAGATAGATAGATAGATAGATAGATACAGATAGGTAGGTAGGTAGATAGATAGATAGATACAGATAGGTAGGTAGGTAGGTAGATAGATAGATACAGATAGGTAGGTAGGTAGGTAGGTAGATAGATACAGATAGGTAGGTAGGTAGATAGGTAGATAGATACAGATAGGTAGGTAGGTAGATAGATAGATACAGATAGGTAGGTAGGTAGGTAGATAGATAGAGATAGGTAGGTAGGTAAATAGATAGATAGAGATAGGTAGGTAGGTAGATTGATAGATACAGATAGGTAGGTAGATAGATAGCTACAGATAGGTAGATAGGTAGATAAATACAGATAGGTAGGTAGGTAGATAGATAGATACAGATAGGTAGGTAGGTAGATAGATAGATACAGATAGGTAGGTAGGTAGGTAGATAGATAGATACAGATAGGTAGGTAGGTAGGTAGGTAGATAGATAGATACAGATAGGTAGGTAGGTAGGTAGATAGATACAGATAGGTAGGTAGGTAGATAGATAGAGATAGGTAGGTAGATAGATAGATACAGATAGGTAGGTAGGTAGATAGATAGATACAGATAGGTAGGTAGGTAGGTAGGTAGGTAGGTAGGTAGGTAGGTAGGTAGGTAGATAGATAGATACAGATAGGTAGGTAGGTAGATAGATAGATACAGATAGATAGATAGATAGATAGATAGATAGATAGATAGATAGATAGATAGATAGATAGATACAGATAGGTAGGTAGGTAGATAGATAGATAGATAGATAGATAGATAGAGAAAGGTAGGTAGGTAGGTAGATAGATAGATAGATACAGATAGGTAGGTAGGTAGATAGATACAGATAGGTAGGTAGGTAGATAGATAGATAGATACAGATAGGTAGGTAGGTAGGTAGGTAGATAGATACAGATAGATAGATAGATAGATAGATAGATAGATAGATAGATAGATAGATAGATAGATAGATAGATAGATAGATAGATAGAGATAGGTAGGTAGGTAGATAGAAAGAGATAGGTAGGGAGGTAGATAGATGACATAGGTAGGTAGGTAGATTGATAGATACAAATAGGTAGGTAGGTAGGTAGATGGACACAGATAGGTAGGTAGGTAGATAGATAGATAGATAGATAGATAGATAGATAGATAGATAGATAGATAGATAGATAGATAGATAGATAGATACAGATAGGCAGGTAGGTAGATAGATAGATAGATACAGATAGGTAGGTAGATAGGTAGATAGATAGATAGAGATAGGTAGGTAGGTAGGTAGGTAGGTGGGTAGATAGAGAGATAGATAGATAGATAGATAGATAGATAGATAGATAGATAGATAGATAGATACAGATAGGTATGTAGGTAGATAGATAGAGATAGGTAGGTAGGTAGGTAGATAGATAGATACAGATAGGTAGGTAGGTAGATAGATAGATACAGATAGGTAGCTAGGTAGATAGATAGATACAGATAGGTAGGTAGGTAGGTAGATAGATAGATACAGATAGGTAGGTAGGTAGGTAGGTAGATAGATAGATACAGATAGGTAGGTAGGTAGATAGATACAGATAGGTAGGAAGGTAGGTAGGTAGATAGATAGATACAGATAGGTAGGTAGGTAGGTAGGTAGAGAGATACAGATAGGTAGGTAGGTAGGTAGATAGATACAGATAGGTAGGTAAGGAGATAGATAGATACAGATAGGTAGGTAGGTAGATAGATAGATACAGATAGGTAGGTAGGTAGGTAGATAGAGATAGGTAGGTAGGTAGATAGATAGATAGATAGATAGATAGAGATAGGTAGGTAGATAGATTGATAGATACAGATAGGTAGGTAGGTAGATAGATAGATACAGATAGGTAGGTAGGTAGATAGATACAGATAGGTAGGTAGGTAGGTAGATAGATACAGAGAGGTAGGTAGGTAGATAGATAGATAGATACAGATAGGTAGGTAGGTAGGTAGGTAGATAGATACAGATAGGTAGGTAGGTAGGTAGATAGATACAGAGAGGTAGGTAGGTAGATAGATAGATAGATAGATACAGATAGGTAGGTAGGTAGATAGATAGATAGATACAGATAGGTAGGTAGGTAGGTAGGTAGGTAGATAGATAGATACAGATAGGTAGGTAGGTAGTTAGATAGATAGATACAGATAGGTAGGTAGGTTGGTAGATAGATAGAGATAGGTAGGGAGGTAGATTGATAGATACAGATAGGTAGGTAGGTAGATTGATAGATACAGATAGGTAGCTAGGTAGATAGATAGATAGAGATAGGTAGGTAGGTAGGTAGATAGATAGATACAGATAGGTAGGTAAATAGATAGATAGAGATAGGTAGGTAGGTAAATAGATAGATAGAAATAGGTAGGTAGGTAGATTGATAGATACAGATAGGTAGGTAAGTAGATAGATAGATACAGATAGGTAGGTAGGTAGGTAGATAGAGATAGGTAGGTAGATAGATAGGTAGAGATAGGTAGGTAGGTAGATTGATAGATACAGATAGGTAGGTAGGTAGATAGATAGATAGAGATAGGTAGGTAGGTAGATAGATAGATACAGAGGTATGTAGGTAGGTAGATAGATACAGATAGGTAGGTAGGTAGATAGATACAGATAGGTAGGTAGGTAGGTAGATAGATACAAATAGGTAGGTAGGTAGATAGATAGATACAGATAGGTAGGTAGGTAGGTAGATAGATAGATACAGATAGGTAGGTAGGTAGATAAATACAGATAGGTAGGTAGGTAGGTAGATAGATAGATAGATAGATAGATAGATAGATAGATAGATAGATAGATAGATAGATAGATAGATAGATAGATAGATAGATAGATACAGATAGGTAGGTAGGTAGATAGATAAATACAGATAGGTAGGTAGGTAGATAGATAGATACAGATAGGTAGGTAGGTAGGTAGGTAGGTAGGTAGATAGATAGATAGATAGATAGATAGATAGATAGATACAGATAGGTAGGTAGGTAGATAGATAGATACAGATAGGTAGGTAAATAGATAGATACAGATAGGTAGGTAGGTAGGTAGGTAGATAGATACAGATAGGTAGGTAGATAGATAGATACAGATAGGTAGGTAGATAGATAGATACAGATAGGTAGGTAGGTAGATAGATAGATAGATACAGATAGGTAGGTAGATAGATAGATACAGATAGGTAGGTAGGTAGATAGATAGATACAGATAGGTAGGTAGGTAGGTAGGTAGATAGATAGATAGATAGATAGATAGATAGATAGATAGATAGATAGATAGATAGATAGATAGATAGATAGATATAGGTAGGTAGGTAGGTAGGTAGATAGATAGAGATAGGTAGGTAGGTAGATAGATAGATAGAGATAGGTAGGTAGGTAGATAGATAGAGATAGGTAGGTAGGTAGATAGATAGATACAGATAGGTAGGTAGATAGATAGATACAGATAGGTAGGTAGGTAGGTAGGTAGATAGATACAGATAGGTAGGTAGGTAGGTAGATAGATAGATGCAGATAGGTAGGTAGATAGATAGATAGATAGATAGATAGATAGATAGATAGATAGATAGATAGATAGATACAGATAGGTAGGTAGGTAGATAGATAGATAGATACAGATAGGTAGGTAGGTAGTAGATAGATAGATACAGATAGGTAGGTAGGTAGGTAGGTAGATAGATACAGATAGGTAGGTAGGTAGATAGGTAGATAGATACAGATAGGTAGGTAGGTAGATAGATAGATACAGATAGGTAGGTAGGTAGGTAGATAGATAGAGATAGGTAGGTAGGTAAATAGATAGATAGAGATAGGTAGGTAGGTAGATTGATAGATACAGATAGGTAGGTAGATAGATAGCTACAGATAGGTAGATAGGTAGATAAATACAGATAGGTAGGTAGGTAGATAGATAGATACAGATAGGTAGGTAGGTAGGTAGATAGATAGATACAGATAGGTAGGTAGGTAGGTAGGTAGATAGATAGATACAGATAGGTAGGTAGGTAGGTAGATAGATACAGATAGGTAGGTAGGTAGATAGATAGAGATAGGTAGGTAGATAGATAGATACAGATAGGTAGGTAGGTAGATAGATAGATACAGATAGGTAGGTAGGTAGGTAGGTAGGTAGGTAGGTAGGTAGATAGATAGATAGATACAGATAGGTAGGTAGGTAGATAGATAGATACAGATAGATAGATAGATAGATAGATAGATAGATAGATAGATAGATAGATAGATAGATAGATAGATAGATAGATAGATACAGATAGGTAGGTAGGTAGATAGATAAATACAGATAGGTAGGTAGGTAGATAGATAGATACAGATAGGTAGGTAGGTAGGTAGGTAGGTAGATAGATAGATAGATAGATAGATAGATAGATAGATAGATACAGATAGGTAGGTAGGTAGATAGATAGATACAGATAGGTAGGTAAATAGATAGATACAGATAGGTAGGTAGGTAGGTAGGTAGGTAGATAGATACAGATAGGTAGGTAGATAGATAGATACAGATAGGTAGGTAGATAGATAGATACAGATAGGTAGGTAGGTAGATAGATAGATAGATACAGATAGGTAGGTAGATAGATAGATACAGATAGGTAGGTAGGTAGATAGATAGATACAGATAGGTAGGTAGGTAGGTAGGTAGGTAGATAGATAGATAGATAGATAGATAGATAGATAGATAGATAGATAGATAGATAGATAGATAGATAGATATAGGTAGGTAGGTAGGTAGGTAGATAGATAGAGATAGGTAGGTAGGTAGATAGATAGATAGAGATAGGTAGGTAGGTAGATAGATAGAGATAGGTAGGTAGGTAGATAGATAGATACAGATAGGTAGGTAG
The DNA here is from genome assembly GCA_024509115.1 of Crotalus helleri. NCBI lineage: Eukaryota > Metazoa > Chordata > Lepidosauria > Squamata > Viperidae > Crotalus > Crotalus helleri. The sequence goes on from JAKSXO010000082.1 coordinate 1,373,456, forward strand.
ATAGATAGATACAGATAGGTAGGTAGGTAGGTAGGTAGATAGATACAGATAGGTAGGTAGGTAGGTAGATAGATAGATGCAGATAGGTAGGTAGATAGATAGATAGATAGATAGATAGATAGATAGATAGATAGATAGATAGATAGATACAGATAGGTAGGTAGGTAGATAGATAGATAGATACAGATAGGTAGGTAGGTAGGTAGATAGATAGATACAGATAGGTAGGTAGGTAGGTAGGTAGATAGATACAGATAGGTAGGTAGGTAGATAGGTAGATAGATACAGATAGGTAGGTAGGTAGATAGATAGATACAGATAGGTAGGTAGGTAGGTAGATAGATAGAGATAGGTAGGTAGGTAAATAGATAGATAGAGATAGGTAGGTAGGTAGATTGATAGATACAGATAGGTAGGTAGATAGATAGCTACAGATAGGTAGATAGGTAGATAAATACAGATAGGTAGGTAGGTAGATAGATAGATACAGATAGGTAGGTAGGTAGATAGATAGATACAGATAGGTAGGTAGGTAGGTAGATAGATAGATACAGATAGGTAGGTAGGTAGGTAGGTAGATAGATAGATACAGATAGGTAGGTAGGTAGGTAGATAGATACAGATAGGTAGGTAGGTAGATAGATAGAGATAGGTAGGTAGATAGATAGATACAGATAGGTAGGTAGGTAGATAGATAGATACAGATAGGTAGGTAGGTAGGTAGGTAGGTAGGTAGGTAGGTAGGTAGGTAGATAGATAGATACAGATAGGTAGGTAGGTAGATAGATAGATACAGATAGATAGATAGATAGATAGATAGATAGATAGATAGATAGATAGATAGATAGATAGATAGATAGATAGATACAGATAGGTAGGTAGGTAGATAGATAGATAGATAGATAGATAGATAGAGAAAGGTAGGTAGGTAGGTAGATAGATAGATAGATACAGATAGGTAGGTAGGTAGATAGATACAGATAGGTAGGTAGGTAGATAGATAGATAGATACAGATAGGTAGGTAGGTAGGTAGGTAGATAGATACAGATAGATAGATAGATAGATAGATAGATAGATAGATAGATAGATAGATAGATAGATAGAGATAGGTAGGTAGGTAGATAGAAAGAGATAGGTAGGGAGGTAGATAGATGACATAGGTAGGTAGGTAGATTGATAGATACAAATAGGTAGGTAGGTAGGTAGATGGACACAGATAGGTAGGTAGGTAGATAGATAGATAGATAGATAGATAGATAGATAGATAGATAGATAGATAGATAGATAGATAGATAGATAGATACAGATAGGCAGGTAGGTAGATAGATAGATAGATACAGATAGGTAGGTAGATAGGTAGATAGATAGATAGAGATAGGTAGGTAGGTAGGTAGGTAGGTGGGTAGATAGAGAGATAGATAGATAGATAGATAGATAGATAGATAGATAGATAGATAGATAGATACAGATAGGTATGTAGGTAGATAGATAGAGATAGGTAGGTAGGTAGGTAGATAGATAGATACAGATAGGTAGGTAGGTAGATAGATAGATACAGATAGGTAGCTAGGTAGATAGATAGATACAGATAGGTAGGTAGGTAGGTAGATAGATAGATACAGATAGGTAGGTAGGTAGGTAGGTAGATAGATAGATAGATACAGATAGGTAGGTAGGTAGATAGATACAGATAGGTAGGAAGGTAGGTAGGTAGATAGATAGATACAGATAGGTAGGTAGGTAGGTAGGTAGAGAGATACAGATAGGTAGGTAGGTAGGTAGATAGATACAGATAGGTAGGTAAGGAGATAGATAGATACAGATAGGTAGGTAGGTAGATAGATAGATACAGATAGGTAGGTAGGTAGGTAGATAGAGATAGGTAGGTAGGTAGATAGATAGATAGATAGATAGAGATAGGTAGGTAGATAGATTGATAGATACAGATAGGTAGGTAGGTAGATAGATAGATACAGATAGGTAGGTAGGTAGATAGATACAGATAGGTAGGTAGGTAGGTAGATAGATACAGAGAGGTAGGTAGGTAGATAGATAGATAGATACAGATAGGTAGGTAGGTAGGTAGGTAGATAGATACAGATAGGTAGGTAGGTAGGTAGATAGATACAGAGAGGTAGGTAGGTAGATAGATAGATAGATAGATACAGATAGGTAGGTAGGTAGATAGATAGATAGATACAGATAGGTAGGTAGGTAGGTAGGTAGGTAGATAGATAGATACAGATAGGTAGGTAGGTAGTTAGATAGATAGATACAGATAGGTAGGTAGGTTGGTAGATAGATAGAGATAGGTAGGGAGGTAGATTGATAGATACAGATAGGTAGGTAGGTAGATTGATAGATACAGATAGGTAGCTAGGTAGATAGATAGATAGAGATAGGTAGGTAGGTAGGTAGATAGATAGATACAGATAGGTAGGTAAATAGATAGATAGAGATAGGTAGGTAGGTAAATAGATAGATAGAAATAGGTAGGTAGGTAGATTGATAGATACAGATAGGTAGGTAAGTAGATAGATAGATACAGATAGGTAGGTAGGTAGGTAGATAGAGATAGGTAGGTAGATAGATAGGTAGAGATAGGTAGGTAGGTAGATTGATAGATACAGATAGGTAGGTAGGTAGATAGATAGATAGAGATAGGTAGGTAGGTAGATAGATAGATACAGAGGTATGTAGGTAGGTAGATAGATACAGATAGGTAGGTAGGTAGATAGATACAGATAGGTAGGTAGGTAGGTAGATAGATACAAATAGGTAGGTAGGTAGATAGATAGATACAGATAGGTAGGTAGGTAGGTAGATAGATAGATACAGATAGGTAGGTAGGTAGATAAATACAGATAGGTAGGTAGATAGATAGATACAGATAGGTAGGTAGGTAGATAGATAGATACAGATAGGTAGGTAGCTAGGTAGATAGATAGATACAGATAGGTAGGTAGGTAGGTAGATAGATAGATACAAATAGGTAGGTAGGTAGGTAGATAGATAGAGATAGATAGGTAGGTAGGTAGATAGATACAGATAGGTAGGTAGATTGATAGATACAGATAGGTAGGTAGGTAGATAGATACAGATAGGTAGGTAGGTAGATAGATAGATACAGATAGGTAGGTAGGTAGGTAGGTAGATAGATAGAGATAGGTAGGTAGATAGATAGGTAGAGATAGGTAGGTAGGTAGATTGATAGATACAGATAGGTAGGTAGGTAGATAGATAGATAGAGATAGGTAGGTAGGTAGATAGATAGATACAGAGGTATGTAGGTAGGTAGATAGATACAGATAGGTAGGTAGGTAGATAGATACAGATAGGTAGCTAGGTAGATAGATAGATAGATAGATAGAGATAGGTAGGTAGATAGATAGATAGATAGATACAGTTAGGTAGGTAGGTAGATAGATAGATACAGATAGGTAGGTAGGTAGATTGATAGATACAGATAGGTAGGTAGGTAGGTAGATAGATACAGATAGGTAGGTAGGTAGGTAGATAGATAGAGATAGGTAGGTAGGTAGGTAGATAGAGATAGGTAGGTAGATAGATAGATAGATAGATAGATAGATAGATAGATAGATAGAGATAGGTAGGTAGATAGATAGATAGATAGATAGAGATAGGGAGGTAGGTAGATTGATAGATACAGATAGGTAGGTAGGTAGATAGATACAGATAGTTAGGTAGGTAGATTGATAGATACAGATAGGTAGGTAGGTAGATAGATACAGATAGGTAGGTAGGTAGATAGATAGAGATAGGTAGGTAGGTAGGTAGATAGATAGAGATAGGTAGGTAGATAGATAGATAGATAGATAGAGATAGGTAGGTAGGTAGATTGATAGATACAGATAGGTAGGTAGGTAGATAGATAGATACAGACAGGTAGGTAGGTAGATAGATAGATACAGATAGGTAGGTAGGTAGGTAGGTAGCTAGATAGATACAGATAGGTAGGTAGGTAGGTAGATTGATAGATACAGATAAGTAGGTAGATAGATAGATACAGATAGGTAGGTAGATAGATAAATACAGATAGGTAGGTAGGTAGATAGATAGATACAGATAGGTAGGTAGCTAGGTAGATAGATAGATACAGATAGGTAGGTAGGTAGGTAGATAGAGATAGGTAGGTAGGTAAATAGATAGATACAGATAGGTAGGTAGGTAGGTAGATAGATACAGATAGGTAGGTTGATAGATAGATACAGATAGGTAGGTAGGTATATAAATACAGATAGGTAGGTAGGTAGATAGATAGATACAGATAGGTAGGTAGGTAGATAGATACAGATAGGTAGGAAGGTAGGTAGGTAGATAGATAGATACAGATAGGTAGGTAGGTAGGTAGGTAGAGAGATACAGATAGGTAGGTAGGTAGGTAGATAGATACAGATAGGTAGGTAAGGAGATAGATAGATACAGATAGGTAGGTAGGTAGATAGATAGATACAGATAGGTAGGTAGGTAGGTAGATAGAGATAGGTAGGTAGGTAGATAGATAGATAGATAGAGATAGGTAGGTAGATAGATTGATAGATACAGATAGGTAGGTAGGTAGATAGATAGATACAGATAGGTAGGTAGGTAGATAGATACAGATAGGTAGGTAGGTAGGTAGATAGATACAGAGAGGTAGGTAGGTAGATAGATAGATAGATACAGATAGGTAGGTAGGTAGGTAGGTAGATAGATACAGATAGGTAGGTAGGTAGGTAGATAGATACAGAGAGGTAGGTAGGTAGATAGATAGATAGATAGATACAGATAGGTAGGTAGGTAGATAGATAGATAGATACAGATAGGTAGGTAGGTAGGTAGGTAGGTAGATAGATAGATACAGATAGGTAGGTAGGTAGTTAGATAGATAGATACAGATAGGTAGGTAGGTTGGTAGATAGATAGAGATAGGTAGGGAGGTAGATTGATAGATACAGATAGGTAGGTAGGTAGATTGATAGATACAGATAGGTAGCTAGGTAGATAGATAGATAGAGATAGGTAGGTAGGTAGGTAGATAGATAGATACAGATAGGTAGGTAAATAGATAGATAGAGATAGGTAGGTAGGTAAATAGATAGATAGAAATAGGTAGGTAGGTAGATTGATAGATACAGATAGGTAGGTAAGTAGATAGATAGATACAGATAGGTAGGTAGGTAGGTAGATAGATAGAGATAGGTAGGTAGGTAGATAGATAGGTAGAGATAGGTAGGTAGGTAGATTGATAGATACAGATAGGTAGGTAGGTAGATAGATAGATAGAGATAGGTAGGTAGGTAGATAGATAGATACAGAGGTATGTAGGTAGGTAGATAGATACAGATAGGTAGGTAGGTAGATAGATACAGATAGGTAGGTAGGTAGGTAGATAGATACAAATAGGTAGGTAGGTAGATAGATAGATACAGATAGGTAGGTAGGTAGGTAGATAGATAGATACAGATAGGTAGGTAGGTAGATAAATACAGATAGGTAGGTAGATAGATAGATACAGATAGGTAGGTAGGTAGATAGATAGATACAGATAGGTAGGTAGCTAGGTAGATAGATAGATACAGATAGGTAGGTAGGTAGGTAGATAGATAGATACAAATAGGTAGGTAGGTAGGTAGATAGATAGAGATAGATAGGTAGGTAGGTAGATAGATACAGATAGGTAGGTAGATTGATAGATACAGATAGGTAGGTAGGTAGATAGATACAGATAGGTAGGTAGGTAGATAGATAGATACAGATAGGTAGGTAGGTAGGTAGGTAGATAGATAGAGATAGGTAGGTAGATAGATAGGTAGAGATAGGTAGGTAGGTAGATTGATAGATACAGATAGGTAGGTAGGTAGATAGATAGATAGAGATAGGTAGGTAGGTAGATAGATAGATACAGAGGTATGTAGGTAGGTAGATAGATACAGATAGGTAGGTAGGTAGATAGATACAGATAGGTAGCTAGGTAGATAGATAGATAGATAGATAGAGATAGGTAGGTAGATAGATAGATAGATAGATACAGTTAGGTAGGTAGGTAGATAGATAGATACAGATAGGTAGGTAGGTAGATTGATAGATACAGATAGGTAGGTAGGTAGGTAGATAGATACAGATAGGTAGGTAGGTAGGTAGATAGATAGAGATAGGTAGGTAGGTAGGTAGATAGAGATAGGTAGGTAGATAGATAGATAGATAGATAGATAGATAGATAGATAGAGATAGGTAGGTAGATAGATAGATAGATAGATAGAGATAGGGAGGTAGGTAGATTGATAGATACAGATAGGTAGGTAGGTAGATAGATACAGATAGTTAGGTAGGTAGATTGATAGATACAGATAGGTAGGTAGGTAGATAGATACAGATAGGTAGGTAGGTAGATAGATAGAGATAGGTAGGTAGGTAGGTAGATAGATAGAGATAGGTAGGTAGATAGATAGATAGATAGATAGAGATAGGTAGGTAGGTAGATTGATAGATACAGATAGGTAGGTAGGTAGATAGATAGATACAGACAGGTAGGTAGGTAGATAGATAGATACAGATAGGTAGGTAGGTAGGTAGGTAGCTAGATAGATACAGATAGGTAGGTAGGTAGGTAGATTGATAGATACAGATAAGTAGGTAGATAGATAGATACAGATAGGTAGGTAGATAGATAAATACAGATAGGTAGGTAGGTAGATAGATAGATACAGATAGGTAGGTAGCTAGGTAGATAGATAGATACAGATAGGTAGGTAGGTAGGTAGATAGAGATAGGTAGGTAGGTAAATAGATAGATACAGATAGGTAGGTAGGTAGGTAGATAGATACAGATAGGTAGGTTGATAGATAGATACAGATAGGTAGGTAGGTATATAAATACAGATAGGTAGGTAGGTAGATAGATAGATACAGATAGGTAGGTAGGTAGATAGATACAGATAGGTAGGAAGGTAGGTAGGTAGATAGATAGATACAGATAGGTAGGTAGGTAGGTAGGTAGAGAGATACAGATAGGTAGGTAGGTAGGTAGATAGATACAGATAGGTAGGTAAGGAGATAGATAGATACAGATAGGTAGGTAGGTAGATAGATAGATACAGATAGGTAGGTAGGTAGGTAGATAGAGATAGGTAGGTAGGTAGATAGATAGATAGATAGAGATAGGTAGGTAGATAGATTGATAGATACAGATAGGTAGGTAGGTAGATAGATAGATACAGATAGGTAGGTAGGTAGATAGATACAGATAGGTAGGTAGGTAGGTAGATAGATACAGAGAGGTAGGTAGGTAGATAGATAGATAGATACAGATAGGTAGGTAGGTAGGTAGGTAGATAGATACAGATAGGTAGGTAGGTAGGTAGATAGATACAGAGAGGTAGGTAGGTAGATAGATAGATAGATAGATACAGATAGGTAGGTAGGTAGATAGATAGATAGATACAGATAGGTAGGTAGGTAGGTAGGTAGGTAGATAGATAGATACAGATAGGTAGGTAGGTAGTTAGATAGATAGATACAGATAGGTAGGTAGGTTGGTAGATAGATAGAGATAGGTAGGGAGGTAGATTGATAGATACAGATAGGTAGGTAGGTAGATTGATAGATACAGATAGGTAGCTAGGTAGATAGATAGATAGAGATAGGTAGGTAGGTAGGTAGATAGATAGATACAGATAGGTAGGTAAATAGATAGATAGAGATAGGTAGGTAGGTAAATAGATAGATAGAAATAGGTAGGTAGGTAGATTGATAGATACAGATAGGTAGGTAAGTAGATAGATAGATACAGATAGGTAGGTAGGTAGGTAGATAGATAGAGATAGGTAGGTAGGTAGATAGATAGGTAGAGATAGGTAGGTAGGTAGATTGATAGATACAGATAGGTAGGTAGGTAGATAGATAGATAGAGATAGGTAGGTAGGTAGATAGATAGATACAGAGGTATGTAGGTAGGTAGATAGATACAGATAGGTAGGTAGGTAGATAGATACAGATAGGTAGGTAGGTAGGTAGATAGATACAAATAGGTAGGTAGGTAGATAGATAGATACAGATAGGTAGGTAGGTAGGTAGATAGATAGATACAGATAGGTAGGTAGGTAGATAAATACAGATAGGTAGGTAGATAGATAGATACAGATAGGTAGGTAGGTAGATAGATAGATACAGATAGGTAGGTAGCTAGGTAGATAGATAGATACAGATAGGTAGGTAGGTAGGTAGATAGATAGATACAAATAGGTAGGTAGGTAGGTAGATAGATAGAGATAGATAGGTAGGTAGGTAGATAGATACAGATAGGTAGGTAGATTGATAGATACAGATAGGTAGGTAGGTAGATAGATACAGATAGGTAGGTAGGTAGATAGATAGATACAGATAGGTAGGTAGATAGATAGGTAGAGATAGGTAGGTAGGTAGATTGATAGATACAGATAGGTAGGTAGGTAGATAGATAGATAGAGATAGGTAGGTAGGTAGATAGATAGATACAGAGGTATGTAGGTAGGTAGATAGATACAGATAGGTAGGTAGGTAGATAGATACAGATAGGTAGCTAGGTAGATAGATAGATAGATAGATAGAGATAGGTAGGTAGATAGATAGATAGATAGATACAGTTAGGTAGGTAGGTAGATAGATAGATACAGATAGGTAGGTAGGTAGATTGATAGATACAGATAGGTAGGTAGGTAGGTAGATAGATACAGATAGGTAGGTAGGTAGGTAGATAGATAGAGATAGGTAGGTAGGTAGGTAGATAGAGATAGGTAGGTAGATAGATAGATAGATAGATAGATAGATAGATAGATAGATAGATAGATAGATAGATAGATAGATAGATAGATAGATAGAGATAGGTAGGTAGATAGATAGATAGATAGAGATAGGGAGGTAGGTAGATTGATAGATACAGATAGGTAGGTAGGTAGATAGATACAGATAGTTAGGTAGGTAGATTGATAGATACAGATAGGTAGGTAGGTAGATAGATACAGATAGGTAGGTAGGTAGATAGATAGAGATAGGTAGGTAGGTAGGTAGATAGATAGAGATAGGTAGGTAGATAGATAGATAGATAGATAGATAGAGATAGGTAGGTAGGTAGATTGATAGATACAGATAGGTAGGTAGGTAGATAGATAGATACAGACAGGTAGGTAGGTAGATAGATAGATACAGATAGGTAGGTAGGTAGGTAGGTAGCTAGATAGATACAGATAGGTAGGTAGGTAGGTAGATTGATAGATACAGATAAGTAGGTAGATAGATAGATACAGATAGGTAGGTAGATAGATAAATACAGATAGGTAGGTAGGTAGATAGATAGATACAGATAGGTAGGTAGCTAGGTAGATAGATAGATACAGATAGGTAGGTAGGTAGGTAGATAGAGATAGGTAGGTAGGTAAATAGATAGATAGAGATAGGTAGGTAGGTAGGTAGATAGATACAGATAGGTAGGTTGATAGATAGATACAGATAGGTAGGTAGGTATATAAATACAGATAGGTAGGTAGGTAGATAGATAGATACAGATAGGTAGGTAGGTAGATAGATAGATACAGATAGGTAGGTAGGTAGGTAGGTAGATAGATACAGATAGGTAGGTAGGTAGATAGATAGAGATAGGTAGGTAGGTAGATAGATAGATACAGAGGTATGTAGGTAGGTAGATAGATACAGATAGATAGGTAGGTAGATAGATACAGATAGGTAGGTAGGTAGGTAGGTAGATAGATACAAATAGGTAGGTAGGTAGATAGATAGATACAGATAGGTAGGTAGGTAGGTAGATAGATAGATACAGATAGGTAGGTAGGTAGGTAGGTAGGTAGATAGATACAAATAGGTAGGTAGGTAGATAGATAGATACAGATAGGTAGGTAGGTAGGTAGATAGATAGATACAGATAGGTAGGTAGATAGATAGATACAGATAGGTAGGTAGGTAGATAGATACAGATAGGTAGGTAGATAGATAGATACAGATAGGTAGGTAGGTAGATTTATTTATTTATTTTATTTATTTACAGTATTTATATGCCGCCCAATCCCAAAGGACTCAGGGCGGCGTACAAAGTTAAAAAAGTTAAAAGCAATGATAAACAGTAAAATAAAGCAGTCATACTACAGTCATACCGCGAGTCCGATCATATCCCGGCCCCCCCGGGGACATCAGCCCCAGGCCTGCCGGAACAGGAGGGTTTTAACAGCCTTCTTAAAGGCCGGCAGGGTGGGAGTTGTTCGAACCTCGGGGGGAAGTTGATTCCACCAGGTCGGAGCCACCACAGAGAAGGCCCTTCCCCGAGGGCCCGCCAGCCGACACTGTCTGGCCGACGGGACCCGAAGGAGGCCCACTCTATGGGACCTCACCGGTCTCTGGGAACTATGTGGCAGAATGCGGTCCTGTAAGTAACCTGGCCCTATGCCATGAAGGGCTTTAAAGGTGATAACCAACACCTTGAATTGCGTCCGGAGACCCACAGGAAGCCAGTGCAGCTCGCGGAGGATAGGTGACACGTGGGCGTACCTCGGCGCGCCCACAATCGCTCTCGCGGCTGCGTTCTGAACCAACTGCAGCCTCCGAACGCTCTTCAAGGGTAGCCCCATGTAGAGCGCGTTACAGTAATCCAGTCTTGAGGTGACAAGGGCATGAGTGACTGTGAGTAAAGCCTCCCGGTCCAAATAAGGCCGCAACTGGTGCACTAGGCGAACCTGTGCAAAAGTCCCCCTGGCCACAGCCGATAGATGTTGTTCCAGATTTAGCTGTGAGTCCAGGAGGACACCCAAGTTGCGTGCCTGCACTGAGGGAGGTAGATTTGCCCCCCCCAGGACTAAAGATGGACCATCCAGTTGACCTTTGGGAGGCAAGACCCAGAGCCACTCGGTCTTGTCAGGGTTGAGTCTAAGCCTGTTCACCCCCATCCAGACCCTCACATCTTCCAGGCACCGGCACATCACGTCGACTGCTTCACTGAAAGGACACGGGGTGGAGATATATAATTGGGTATCATCTGCATATTGATGATACCTCACCCCGTGTTGCCGAATGATCTCACCCAGCGGTTTCATGTAGATGTTAAAAAGGAGGGGGGACAGGACTGAGCCCTGAGGCACCCCATAATCGAGGCGCCTAGGGGTCGATCTCTGTCCGCCCGCCAACACCGACTGCGACCTGTCAGAGAGGTAGGAGGAGAACCACCGCAACACAGTGCCGCCCACCCCCACCTCTCCGAGACGACGCAGAAGGATACCATGGTCGATGGTATCGAAAGCCGCTGAGAGGTCAAGAAGCACCAGGATAGAGGAATGACCCCTATCCCGGGCTCGCCAGAGGTCATCGGTCAGTGCGACCAAAGCAGTCTCAGTGCTGTAGCCGGGCCTGAAACCAGATTGAAAAGGGTCCAGATAATTGGTTTCATCCAAGGATCGCAAGAGTTGGGACGCCACCACCTTCTCTACAACCTTCCCCACAAAGGGGAGGTTGGAGACGGGACGAAAGTTCTTCAAAACAGCTGGGTCCAGGGAAGGCTTCTTGAGGAGGGGCCTCACCACCGCTTCCTTTAAAGGTTGCGGGAAAGACCCCTCCATCAAGGAAGCATTGATTATCGCCTGGAGCCAGCCTCGTGTCACCTCCCTACTGGCAGAAACCAGCCAGGAGGGGCACGGGTCCAGTAAACAGGTGGCGGCGTTCATTGCCCTCACGGCCTTGTCCACTTCATCAGGGGTCACAGGGTCAAACTCGCTCCAGATAACATGACTAAGACCAGCCCCTGGCAACTCGGCTGGCACTGCCCAGTCGGAGTCCAGGTCTCTCTGAATCTGAGCGATTTTGTCCGACAGAAACTGAACAAACTCCTCAGCTCTCCCCTGCAAGGGTTCCTCCGTCTCCTCCACTTTAAGAAGGGAGCGGGTCACCCTAAACAAGGCGGCCGGGCGAGATTCTGCGGACGCAATAAGTGCGGAAAAGTGAACACGCTTTGCCGCTCTTATCGCCACTAAATAAGTCCTAAGATAGGCTCTTAATAGTGATCGGTCAGATTCAGAGTTACTGGCCCTCCAACGTCGCTCTAGACGTCTCTTGTGGCGCTTCATCTCCCGGAGCTCCTCAGTAAACCAAGGTGTCCTCCGGGGACCACCACCACAGAGAGGTCGCAAAGGCGCAATTCGATCCAGGGCCCCGGACGCCGCCTCATTCCAGGCCGCAACCAGGGACCCGGACGAGTTGTGGACAAGGGAGTCAGGTATTTCCCCAAGCTCCTCCTGGAACCGATCTGGGTCCATTAGGCGCCTGGGGCGGAACCACCTAGTCGGTTCCCTCTCCCTGCGATGGGGGAGTGATGCTCTGAAGTCCAGCCTCAGTAGGAAATGATCTGTCCATGACAAGGGAGAGATCTCTATTCCCCTTAATTCCAGATCATGTCTCCATTGCCCCGAGAGAAACACAAGGTCGAGTGTGTGACCACCCCTATGAGTCGGATCCTGAATTACCTGGGTCAGGTCCATGGTTGCCATGGAAGCCATGAACTCCTGCGCCACCTCTGAGCGATCGCCGAGTGATGGTAGGTTAAAGTCCCCCAGTACTATAAGTCTGGGGAACTCCACCGCCAACCCGGCTACTGACTCCAGCAACGCAGGCAGGGCTGTTGCAACGCAGCTGGGAGGTAGGTACGTCAGCAGCAAGCCCAACTGAACCCGTGAACCCAACTTCAATAGGAGGGACTCACACCCAACAACCTCCGGGGCAGGAATCCTACGAGGACTCAAGGACTTCCGAGCGATGACTGCCACTCCCCCACCCCTGCCCTGATGTCGAGGCTGATGAAGCACTACAAACCCGTCCGGGCACATCTCCGAGAGGGAGACACCCCCCTCAGAGCCCAGCCAGGTTTCGGTTATACATGCCAGGTCCACCCCGCTGTCCAATATTAAATCACGGACAAGGGGGGCTTTGCTGACAACGGACCTGGCATTAAGCAACAGCAGCCTACAATCAGGGCCCTGTACTCCCCTGTCACCAGTACTACAGGATGAGCCTTTTGAGGGGCCGGAACAAGGAATCGCTCTAACATAGCGAGTCCTTGTTCCCCAAAGATGGCCTGCCCCCCGGCTCCCGCCATATCTGCCCATCCCAGTCATGACCGGGATGCTCCGACCTTCACCCCTCCCCGGAATACCCCCACCCTCACCAGCCTTCTCCCTTCCTGACCGGACTCGCTTTCCATATAAACCAAGCTCAAGGGTGAGTCCTGCCCCCCCCCTACTTTTGCAATTGCACTCAGCAGAGGGGGTACCAGGCTTCACCCCCGACCCCACCATTCTCATACCCCAAACACTCAATACACATTCACACTCAATTTATATACATAAAAAAGTAAAAAATTTTCACATTCATACGCCCTAAATACAATAATAATAATAACAGGGCCACCATTCATCTACATGCATACTCACACCCACAACAAACATTCTCTAAAAAATAGCATTGCCCCTCTATATCCCAGGCGGGCTGCTGCGGCGATAGATAGATACAGATAGGTAGGTAGGTAGATACATAGATACAGATAGGTAGGTAGGTAGGTAGGTAGATAGATAGATACAGATAGGTAGGTAGGTAGATAGATAGATACAGATAGGTAGGTAGGTAGGTAGATAGATAGATACAGATAGGTAGGTAGGTAGTTAGATAGATAGATACAGATAGGTAGGTAGGTTGGTAGATAGATAGAGATAGGTAGGGAGGTAGATTGATAGATACAGATAGGTAGGTAGGTAGATTGATAGATACAGATAGGTAGCTAGGTAGATAGATAGATAGAGATAGGTAGGTAGGTAGGTAGATAGATAGATACAGATAGGTAGGTAAATAGATAGATAGAGATAGGTAGGTAGGTAAATAGATAGATAGAAATAGGTAGGTAGGTAGATTGATAGATACAGATAGGTAGGTAAGTAGATAGATAGATACAGATAGGTAGGTAGGTAGGTAGATAGATAGAGATAGGTAGGTAGATAGATAGGTAGAGATAGGTAGAGATAGGTAGGTAGGTAGATTGATAGATACAGATAGGTAGGTAGGTAGATAGATAGATAGAGATAGGTAGGTAGGTAGATAGATAGATACAGAGGTATGTAGGTAGGTAGATAGATACAGATAGGTAGGTAGGTAGATAGATACAGATAGGTAGGTAGGTAGGTAGATAGATACAAATAGGTAGGTAGGTAGATAGATAGATACAGATAGGTAGGTAGGTAGGTAGATAGATAGATACAGATAGGTAGGTAGGTAGATAAATACAGATAGGTAGGTAGATAGATAGATACAGATAGGTAGGTAGGTAGATAGATAGATACAGATAGGTAGGTAGCTAGGTAGATAGATAGATACAGATAGGTAGGTAGGTAGGTAGATAGATAGATACAAATAGGTAGGTAGGTAGGTAGATAGATAGAGATAGATAGGTAGGTAGGTAGATAGATACAGATAGGTAGGTAGATTGATAGATACAGATAGGTAGGTAGGTAGATAGATACAGATAGGTAGGTAGGTAGATAGATAGATACAGATAGGTAGGTAGATAGATAGGTAGAGATAGGTAGGTAGGTAGATTGATAGATACAGATAGGTAGGTAGGTAGATAGATAGATAGAGATAGGTAGGTAGGTAGATAGATAGATACAGAGGTATGTAGGTAGGTAGATAGATACAGATAGGTAGGTAGGTAGATAGATACAGATAGGTAGCTAGGTAGATAGATAGATAGATAGATAGAGATAGGTAGGTAGATAGATAGATAGATAGATACAGTTAGGTAGGTAGGTAGATAGATAGATACAGATAGGTAGGTAGGTAGATTGATAGATACAGATAGGTAGGTAGGTAGGTAGATAGATACAGATAGGTAGGTAGGTAGGTAGATAGATAGAGATAGGTAGGTAGGTAGGTAGATAGAGATAGGTAGGTAGATAGATAGATAGATAGATAGATAGATAGATAGATAGATAGATAGATAGATAGATAGATAGATAGATAGATAGATAGAGATAGGTAGGTAGATAGATAGATAGATAGAGATAGGGAGGTAGGTAGATTGATAGATACAGATAGGTAGGTAGGTAGATAGATACAGATAGTTAGGTAGGTAGATTGATAGATACAGATAGGTAGGTAGGTAGATAGATACAGATAGGTAGGTAGGTAGATAGATAGAGATAGGTAGGTAGGTAGGTAGATAGATAGAGATAGGTAGGTAGATAGATAGATAGATAGATAGATAGAGATAGGTAGGTAGGTAGATTGATAGATACAGATAGGTAGGTAGGTAGATAGATAGATACAGACAGGTAGGTAGGTAGATAGATAGATACAGATAGGTAGGTAGGTAGGTAGGTAGCTAGATAGATACAGATAGGTAGGTAGGTAGGTAGATTGATAGATACAGATAAGTAGGTAGATAGATAGATACAGATAGGTAGGTAGATAGATAAATACAGATAGGTAGGTAGGTAGATAGATAGATACAGATAGGTAGGTAGCTAGGTAGATAGATAGATACAGATAGGTAGGTAGGTAGGTAGATAGAGATAGGTAGGTAGGTAAATAGATAGATAGAGATAGGTAGGTAGGTAGGTAGATAGATACAGATAGGTAGGTTGATAGATAGATACAGATAGGTAGGTAGGTATATAAATACAGATAGGTAGGTAGGTAGATAGATAGATACAGATAGGTAGGTAGGTAGATAGATAGATACAGATAGGTAGGTAGGTAGGTAGGTAGATAGATACAGATAGGTAGGTAGGTAGATAGATAGAGATAGGTAGGTAGGTAGATAGATAGATACAGAGGTATGTAGGTAGGTAGATAGATACAGATAGATAGGTAGGTAGATAGATACAGATAGGTAGGTAGGTAGGTAGGTAGATAGATACAAATAGGTAGGTAGGTAGATAGATAGATACAGATAGGTAGGTAGGTAGGTAGATAGATAGATACAGATAGGTAGGTAGGTAGGTAGGTAGGTAGATAGATACAAATAGGTAGGTAGGTAGATAGATAGATACAGATAGGTAGGTAGGTAGGTAGATAGATAGATACAGATAGGTAGGTAGATAGATAGATACAGATAGGTAGGTAGGTAGATAGATACAGATAGGTAGGTAGATAGATAGATACAGATAGGTAGGTAGGTAGATAGATACAGATAGGTAGGTAGGTAGATACATAGATACAGATAGGTAGGTAGGTAGGTAGATAGATAGATACAGATAGGTAGGTAGGTAGATAGATAGATACAGATAGGTAGGTAGGTAGGTAGATAGATAGATACAGATAGGTAGGTAGGTAGTTAGATAGATAGATACAGATAGGTAGGTAGGTTGGTAGATAGATAGAGATAGGTAGGGAGGTAGATTGATAGATACAGATAGGTAGGTAGGTAGATTGATAGATACAGATAGGTAGCTAGGTAGATAGATAGATAGAGATAGGTAGGTAGGTAGGTAGATAGATAGATACAGATAGGTAGGTAAATAGATAGATAGAGATAGGTAGGTAGGTAAATAGATAGATAGAAATAGGTAGGTAGGTAGATTGATAGATACAGATAGGTAGGTAAGTAGATAGATAGATACAGATAGGTAGGTAGGTAGGTAGATAGATAGAGATAGGTAGGTAGATAGATAGGTAGAGATAGGTAGGTAGGTAGATTGATAGATACAGATAGGTAGGTAGGTAGATAGATAGATAGAGATAGGTAGGTAGGTAGATAGATAGATACAGAGGTATGTAGGTAGGTAGATAGATACAGATAGGTAGGTAGGTAGATAGATACAGATAGGTAGGTAGGTAGGTAGGTAGGTAGATAGATACAAATAGGTAGGTAGGTAGATAGATAGATACAGATAGGTAGGTAGGTAGGTAGATAGATAGATACAGATAGGTAGGTAGGTAGATAAATACAGATAGGTAGGTAGATAGATAGATACAGATAGGTAGGTAGGTAGATAGATAGATACAGATAGGTAGGTAGCTAGGTAGATAGATAGATACAGATAGGTAGGTAGGTAGGTAGATAGATAGATACAAATAGGTAGGTAGGTAGGTAGATAGATAGAGATAGATAGGTAGGTAGGTAGATAGATACAGATAGGTAGGTAGATTGATAGATACAGATAGGTAGGTAGGTAGATAGATACAGATAGGTAGGTAGGTAGATAGATAGATACAGATAGGTAGGTAGGTAGGTAGATAGATAGAGATAGGTAGGTAGATAGATAGGTAGAGATAGGTAGGTAGGTAGATTGATAGATACAGATAGGTAGGTAGGTAGATAGATAGATAGAGATAGGTAGGTAGGTAGATAGATAGATACAGAGGTATGTAGGTAGGTAGATAGATACAGATAGGTAGGTAGGTAGATAGATACAGATAGGTAGGTAGGTAGGTAGGTAGGTAGGTAGATAGATACAAATAGATAGGTAGGTAGATAGATAGATACAGATAGGTAGGTAGGTAGGTAGATAGATAGATACAGATAGGTAGGTAGATAGATAGATACAGATAGGTAGGTAGGTAGATAGATAGATACAGATAGGTAGGTAAGTAGGTAGATAGATAGAGATAGGTAGGTAGGTAGGTAAATAGATAGATAGAGATAGGTAGGTAGGTAGATTGATAGATACAGATAGGTAGGTAGATAGATAGATACAGATAGGTAGGTAGGTAGATAGATACAGATAGGTAGGTAGCTAGGTAGATAGATAGATACAGATAGGTAGGTAGGTAGGTAGATAGATAGATACAGATAGGTAGGTAGTTAGATAGATAGATACAGATAGTTAGGTAGGTAGATAGATACAGATAGGTAGGTAGGTAGGTTGATAGATACAGATAGATAGGTAGATAGATACAGATAGGTAGGTAGGTAGATCGATAGATAGAGATAGGTAGGTAGGTAGATTGATAGATACAGATAGGTAGCTAGGTAGATAGATAGATACAGATAGGTAGGTAGGTAGATAGATAAATACAGATAGGTAGGTAGGTAGATAGATAGATAGAGATAGGTAGGTAGGTAGATAGATAAATAGAGATAGGTAGGTAGGTAGATAGATAGATAGATAGAGATAGGTAGGTAGATAGATAGATAGAGATAGGTAGGTAGGTAGATTGAAAGATACAGATAGGTAGGTAGGTAGATTGATACAGATAGGTAGCTAGGTAGATAGATAGATAGATAGAGATAGGTAGGTAGTTAGATAGATAGATACAGATAGGTAGGTAGGTAGATAGATAGATACAGATAGGTAGGTAGGTAGATAGATAGAGATAGGTAGGTAGGTAGATTGATAGATACAGATAGCTAGGTAGGTAGATTGATAGATACAGATAGGTAGGTAGGTAGATAGATAGATACAGATAGGTAGGTAGGTAGATAGATAGATACAGATAGGTAGGTAGGTAGATAGATAGATATAGGTAGATAGGTAGATTGATAGATACAGATAGGTAGGTAGGTAGATTGATAGATACTGATAGGTAGGTAGGTAGATAGATAGATAGATACAGATAGGTAGGTAGGTAGATAGATACAGATAGGTAGGTAGATAGATAGATAGATAGAGATAGGTAGGTAAATAGATAGAGATAGGTAGGTAGGTAGATTGATAGATACAGATAGGTAGCTAGGTAGATAGATAGATAGATACAGATAGGTAGGTAGGTAGATCGATAGATAGAGATAGGTAGGTAGGTAGATTGATAGATACAGATAGGTAGGTAGGTAGATAGATAGATACAGATAGGTAGGTAGGTAGATAGATAAATACAGATAGGTAGGTAGGTAGATAGATAGATAGAGATAGGTAGGTAGGTAGATAGATACAAATAGGTAGGTAGGTAGATAGATAGATACAGATAGGTAGGTAGGTAGGTAGATAGATAGATACAGATAGGTAGGTAGGTAGATAAATACAGATAGGTAGGTAGATAGATAGATACAGATAGGTAGGTAGGTAGATAGATAGATACAGATAGGTAGGTAGCTAGGTAGATAGATAGATACAGATAGGTAGGTAGGTAGGTAGATAGATAGATACAAATAGGTAGGTAGGTAGGTAGATAGATAGAGATAGATAGGTAGGTAGGTAGATAGATACAGATAGGTAGGTAGATTGATAGATACAGATAGGTAGGTAGGTAGATAGATACAGATAGGTAGGTAGGTAGATAGATAGATACAGATAGGTAGGTAGGTAGGTAGATAGATAGAGATAGGTAGGTAGATAGATAGGTAGAGATAGGTAGGTAGGTAGATTGATAGATACAGATAGGTAGGTAGGTAGATAGATAGATAGAGATAGGTAGGTAGGTAGATAGATAGATACAGAGGTATGTAGGTAGGTAGATAGATACAGATAGGTAGGTAGGTAGATAGATACAGATAGGTAGGTAGGTAGGTAGGTAGATAGATACAAATAGGTAGGTAGGTAGATAGATAGATACAGATAGGTAGGTAGGTAGGTAGATAGATAGATACAGATAGGTAGGTAGATAGATAGATACAGATAGGTAGGTAGGTAGATAGATAGATACAGATAGGTAGGTAAGTAGGTAGATAGATAGATAGAGATAGGTAGGTAGGTAGGTAAATAGATAGATAGAGATAGGTAGGTAGGTAGATTGATAGATACAGATAGGTAGGTAGATAGATAGATACAGATAGGTAGGTAGGTAGATAGATACAGATAGGTAGGTAGCTAGGTAGATAGATAGATACAGATAGGTAGGTAGGTAGGTAGATAGATAGATACAGATAGGTAGGTAGTTAGATAGATAGATACAGATAGTTAGGTAGGTAGATAGATACAGATAGGTAGGTAGGTAGGTTGATAGATACAGATAGGTAGATAGGTAGATAGATACAGATAGGTAGGTAGATAGATAGATACAGATAGGTAGGTAGGTAGGTAGGTAGATATATAGAGATAGGTAGGTAGATAGATAGGTAGAGATAGGTAGGTAGGTAGATTGATAGATACAGATAGGTAGGTAGGTAGATAGATAGATACAGATAGGTAGGTAGGTAGATTGATAGATACAGATAGGTAGCTAGGTAGATAGATAGATAGATACAGATAGGTAGGTAGGTAGATCGATAGATAGAGATAGGTAGGTAGGTAGATTGATAGATACAGATAGGTAGCTAGGTAGATAGATAGATACAGATAGGTAGGTAGGTAGGTAGATAGATAGATAGATAGATAGATAGAGATAGGTAGGTAGGTAGATAGATAAATAGAGATAGGTAGGTAGGTAGATAGATAGATAGATAGAGATAGGTAGGTAGGTAGATAGATAGATAGAGATAGGTAGGTAGGTAGATTGAAAGATACAGATAGGTAGGTAGGTAGATTGATACAGATAGGTAGCTAGGTAGATAGATAGATAGATAGAGATAGGTAGGTAGTTAGATAGATAGATACAGATAGGTAGGTAGGTAGATAGATAGATACAGATAGGTAGGTAGGTAGATAGATAGAGATAGGTAGGTAGGTAGATTGATAGATACAGATAGCTAGGTAGGTAGATTGATAGATACAGATAGGTAGGTAGGTACATAGATAGATACAGATAGGTAGGTAGGTAGATAGATAGATATAGGTAGGTAGGTAGATTGATAGATACAGATAGGTAGGTAGGTAGGTAGATTGATAGATACAGATAGGTAGGTAGGTAGATAGATAGATACAGATAGGTAGGTAGGTAGATAGATACAGATAGGTAGGTAGATAGATAGATAGATAGAGATAGGTAGGTAAATAGATAGAGATAGGTAGGTAGGTAGATTGATAGATACAGATAGGTAGCTAGGTAGATAGATAGATAGATACAGATAGGTAGGTAGGTAGATCGATAGATAGAGATAGGTAGGTAGGTAGATTGATAGATACAGATAGGTAGGTAGGTAGATAGATAGATACAGATAGGTAGGTAGGTAGATAGATAAATACAGATAGGTAGGTAGGTAGATAGATAGATAGAGATAGGTAGGTAGGTAGATAGATAAATAGAGATAGGTAGGTAGGTAGATAGATAGATAGAGATAGGTAGGTAGGTAGATAGATAGATAGAGATAGGTAGGTAGGTAGATTGATAGATACAGATAGGTAGGTAGGTAGATTGATACAGATAGGTAGCTAGGTAGATAGATAGATAGATAGATAGATAGATAGATAGATAGATAGATAGATAGATAGATAGATAGATAGATAGATAGATAGATAGAGATAGGTAGGTAGTTAGATAGATAGATACAGATAGGTAGGTAGGTAGATTGATAGATACATAGGTAGGTAGGTAGGTAGATAGATAGAGATAGGTAGGTAGGTAGATAGATAGAGATAAGTAGGTAGGTAGATTGATAGATACAGATAGGTAGGTAGGTAGATAGATAGATACAGATAGGTAGGTAGGTAGATAGATAGATACAGATAGGTAGGTAGGTAGATTGATAGATACAGATAGGTAGGTAGGTAGATTGATACAGATAGGTAGGTAGGTAGATAGATAGATAGAGATAGGTAGGTAGTTAGATAGATAGATACAGATAGGTAGGTAGGTAGATTGATAGATACATAGGTAGGTCGGTAGGTAGATAGATAGAGATAGGTAGGTAGATAGATAGATAGAGATAAGTAGGTAGGTAGATTGATAGATACAGATAGGTAGGTAGGTAGATTGATAGATACAGATAGGTAGGTAGGTAGATAGATAGATAGAGATAGGTAGGTAGGTAGATAGATAAATACAGATAGGTAGGTAGGTAGATAGATAGATAGAGATAGGTAGGTAGGTAGATAGATAGATAGAGATAGGTAGGTAGTTAGATAGATAGATACAGATAGGTAGGTAGGTAGATAGATAGATACAGATAGGTAGGTAGGTAGATTGATAGATACAGATAGGTAGGTAGGTAGGTAGATAGATACAGATAGGTAGGTAGGTAGATAGATAGATACAGATAGGTAGGTAGGTAGGTAGATAGATAGAGATAGGTAGGTAGATAGATAGAGATAGGTAGGTAGGTAGATTGATACATACAGATAGGTAGGTAGGTAGATTGATACATACAGATAGGTAGGTAGGTAGATAGATACAGATAGGTAGGTAGGTAGATAGATAGATAGAGATAGGTAGGTAGGTAAGTAGATAGATAGAGATTGGTAGGTAGGTAGATTGATAGATACAGATAGGTAGCTAGGTAGATAGATAGATACAGATAGGTAGGTAGGTAGATAGATAAATACAGATAGGTAGGTAGGTAGATAGATAGATACAGATAGGTAGGTAGGTAGATTGATAGATACAGATAGGTAGGTAGGTAGGTAGATAGATACAGATAGGTAGGTAGGTAGATAGATAGATACAGATAGGTAGGTAGGCAGATAGATAGAGATAGGTAGGTAGATAGATAGATAGATAGGTAGGTAGGTAGATTGATAGATACAGATAAGTAGGTAGGTAGATTGATAGATACAGATAGGTAGGTAGGTAGATAGATAGATACAGATAGGTAGGTAGGTAGATAGATAGATACAGATAGGTAGGTAGGTAGATAGATAGATAGAGATAGGTAGGTAGGTAAATAGATAGATAGAGATAGTTAGGTAGGTAGATTGATAGATACAGATAGATAGCTAGGTAGATAGATAGATACAGATAGGTAGGTAGGTAGATAGATAAATACAGATAGGTAGATAGATAGATAGATACAGATAGGTAGGTAGGTAGATACAGATAGGTAGGTAGGTAGATAGATACAGATAGGTAGGTAGATAGATAGATAGAGATAGGTAGATAGGTAAATAGATAGAGATAGGTAGGTAGGTAGATTGATAGATACAGATAGGTAGCTAGGTAGATAGATAGATACAGATAGGTAGGTAGGTAGATAGATACAGATAGGTAGGTAGGTAGGTAGATAGATAGATATAGGTAGGTAGGTAGGTAGGTAGATAGAGATAGGTAGGTAGGTAGATTGATAGATACAAATAGGTAGGTAGGTAGATAGATACAGATAGGTAGGTAGGTAGATAGATAGATACAGATAGGTAGGTAGGTAGATTGATAGATACAGATAGGTAGGTAGGTAGATTGATACAGATAGGTAGGTAGGTAGATAGATAGATAGATAGATAGAGATAGGTAGGTAGTTAGATAGATAGATACAGATAGGTAGGTAGGTAGATTGATAGATACATAGGTAGGTAGGTAGGTAGATAGATAGAGATAGGTAGGTAGATAGATAGATAGAGATAAGTAGGTAGGTAGATTGATAGATACAGATAGGTAGGTAGGTAGATTGATAGATACAGATAGGTAGGTAGGTAGATAGATAGATAGATAGAGATAGGTAGGTAGGTAGATAGATAAATACAGATAGGTAGGTAGGTAGATAGATAGATAGAGATAGGTAGGTAGGTAGATAGATAGATAGATAGAGATAGGTAGGTAGGTAGATTGATAGATACAGATAGGTAGGTAGGTAGATTGATAAATACAGATAGGTAGCTAGGTAGATTGATAGATACAGATAGGTAGCTAGGTAGATTGATAGATACAGATAGGTAGGTAGGTAGGTAGGTAGATAGATACAGATAGGTAGGTAGGTAGATAGATAGATACAGATAGGTAGGTAGGTAGGTAGGTAGATAGATAGAGATAGGTAGGTAGATAGATAGATAGAGATAGGTAGGTAGGTAGATTGATAGATACAGATAGGTAGGTAGGTAGATTGATAGATACAGATAGGTAGGTAGGTAGATAGATACAGATAGGTAGGTAGGTAGATTGATAGATAGAGATAGGTAGGTAGGTAAGTAAATAGATAGAGATTGGTAGGTAGGTAGATTGATAGATACAGATAGGTAGCTAGGTAGATAGATAAATACAGATAGTTAGGTAGGTAGATAGATAGATACAGATAGGTAGGTAGGTAGATTGATAGATACAGATAGGTAGGTAGGTAGGTAGGTAGGTAGATAGATACAGATAGGTAGGTAGGTAGATAGATAGATACAGATAGGTAGGTAGGTAGGTAGGTAGGTAGGTAGGTAGATAGATAGATAGATAGATAGATAGATAGATAGATAGATAGAGATAGGTATGTAGGTAGATTGATAGATACAGATAGGTAGGTAGGTAGATTGATAGATACAGATAGGTAGCTAGGTAGATTGATAGATACAGATAGGTAGGTAGGTAGGTAGATAGATACAGATAGGTAGGTAGATAGATAGATAGATACAGATAGGTAGGTAGGTAGGTAGATAGATAGAGATAGGTAGGTAGGTAGATTGATAGATACAGATAGGTAGCTAGGTAGATAGATAGATACAGATAGGTAGGTAGGTAGATAGATAAATACAGATAGGTAGGTAGGTAGATAGATAGATACAGATAGGTAGGTAGGTAGGTAGATAGATACAGATAGGTAGGTAGGTAGATAGATAGATAGAGATAGGTACGTAGGTAAATAGATAGAGAATGGTAGGTAGGTAGATTGATAGATACAGATAGGTAGCTAGGTAGATAGATAGATACAGATAGGTAGGTAGGTAGATAGATACAGATAGGTAGGTAGGTAGGTAGATAGATATAGGTAGGTAGGTAGATAGATAGAGATAGGTAGGTAGGTAGATTGTTAGATACAAATAGGTAGGTAGGTAGATAGATACAGATAGGTAGGTAGGTAGATAGATAGATACAGATAGGTAGGTAGGTAGATAGATAGATAGAGATAGGTAGGTAGGTAAATAGATAGATAGAGATAGGTAGGTAGGTAGATTGATAGATACAGATAGGTAGCTAGGTAGATAGATACAGATAGGTAGGTAGGTAGATAGATAGATAGAGATAGGTAGGTACGTAGATTGATAGATACAGATAGGTAGGTAGGTAGATTGATAGATACAGATAGGTAGCTAGGTAGATAGATAGATAGAGATAGGTAGGTAGTTAGATAGATAGATACAGATAGAGATAGGTAGGTAGATAGATAGATACAGATAGGTAGGTAGGTAGATTGATAGATACAGATAGGTAGGTAGGTAGGTAGGTAGGTAGGTAGGTAGGTAGGTAGATAGATACAGATAGGTAGGTAGGTAGATAGATAGATACAGATAGGTAGGTAGGTAGGTAGATAGATAGAGATAGGTAGGTAGGTAGATTGATAGATAGAGATAGGTAGGTAGATAGATTGATACAGATAGGTAGGTAGGTAGATAGATAGATACAGAAAGGTAGGTAGGTAGGTAGATAGACACAGATAGGTAGGTAGGTAGGTAGATAGATACAGATAGGTAGGTAGGTAGATAGATAGATACAGATAGGTAGGTAGGTAGATTGATAGATACAGATAGGTAGCTAGGTAGATAGATAGATACAGATAGGTAGGTAGGTAGATAGATAAATACAGATAGGTAGGTAGGTAGATAGATAGATAGAGATAGGTAGGTAGGTAGATAGATAAATAGAGATAGGTAGGTAGGTAGATAGATAGATAGATAGAGATAGGTAGGTAGGTAGATAGATAGATAGATAGAGATAGGTAGGTAGTTAGATAGATAGATACAGATAGGTAGGTAGGTAGATAGATAGATACAGATAGGTAGGTAGGTAGATAGATAGAGATAGGTAGGTAGGCAGATTGATAGATACAGATAGCTAGGTAGGTAGATTGATAGATACAGATAGGTAGGTAGGTAGATAGATAGATATAGGTAGGTAGGTAGATAGATAGATACAGATAGGTAGGTAGGTAGATAGATAGATATAGGTAGATAGGTAGATTGATAGATACAGATAGGTAGGTAGGTAGATTGATAGATACAGATAGGTAGGTAGGTAGATAGATAGATACAGATAGGTAGGTAGGTAGATAGATACAGATAGGTACGTAGATAGATAGATAGATAGAGATAGGTAGGTAAATAGATAGAGATAGGTAGGTAGGTAGATTGATAGATACAGATAGGTAGCTAGGTAGATAGATAGATAGATACAGATAGGTAGGTAGGTAGATCGATAGATAGAGATAGGTAGGTAGGTAGATTGATAGATACAGATAGGTAGCTAGGTAGATAGATAGATACAGATAGGTAGGTAGGTAGATAGATAAATACAGATAGGTAGGTAGGTAGATAGATAGATAGAGATAGGTAGGTAGGTAGATAGATAAATAGAGATAGGTAGGTAGGTAGATAGATACATAGAGAGGTAGGTAGGTAGATAGATAGATAGAGATAGGTAGGTAGGTAGATTGATAGATACAGATAGGTAGGTAGGTAGATTGATACAGATATGTAGCTAGGTAGATAGATAGATAGATAGAGATAGGTAGGTAGTTAGATAGATAGATACAGATAGGTAGGTAGGTAGATTGATAGATACATAGGTAGGTCGGTAGGTAGATAGATAGAGATAGGTAGGTAGATAGATAGATAGAGATAAGTAGGTAGGTAGATTGATAGATACAGATAGGTAGGTAGGTAGATTGATAGATACAGATAGGTAGGTAGGTAGATAGATAGATAGAGATAGGTAGGTAGGTAGATAGATAAATACAGATAGGTAGGTAGGTAGATAGATAGATAGAGATAGGTAGGTAGGTAGATAGATAGATAGAGATAGGTAGGTAGGTAGATTGATAGATACAGATAGGTAGGTAGGTAGATTGATAAATACAGATAGGTAGCTAGGTAGATAGATAGATAGAGATAGGTAGGTAGTTAGATAGATAGATACAGATAGGTAGGTAGGTAGATAGATAGATACAGATAGGTAGGTAGGTAGATTGATAGATACAGATAGGTAGGTAGGTAGGTAGATAGATACAGATAGGTAGGTAGGTAGATAGATAGATACAGATAGGTAGGTAGGTAGGTAGGTAGATAGATAGAGATAGGTAGGTAGATAGATAGAGATAGGTAGGTAGGTAGATTGATAGATACAGATAGGTAGGTAGGTAGATTGATACATACAGATAGGTAGGTAGGTAGATAGATACAGATAGGTAGGTAGGTAGATAGATAGATAGAGATAGGTAGGTAGGTAGATAGAGATTGGTAGGTAGGTAGATAGATAGATAGAGATAGGTAGGTAGGTAGATTGATAGATACAGATAGATAGGTAGGTAGATTGATAGATACAGATAGGTAGCTAGGTAGATAGATAGATAGAGATAGGTAGGTAGTTAGATAGATAGATACAGATAGGTAGGTAGGTAGATTGATAGATACAGATAGGTAAGTAGGTAGGTAGATAAATACAGATAGGTAGGTAGGTAGATAGATAGAGATAGGTAGGTAGGTAGATTGATAGATACAGATAGGTAGGTAGGTAGATAGATACAGATAGGTAGGTAGGTAGGTAGATAGATAAAGATAGGTAGGTAGGTAGGTAGATAGATAGAGATAGGTAGGTAGGTAGATTGATAGATACAGATAGGTAGGTAGGTAGATTGATACATACAGATAGGTAGGTAGGTAGATAGATACAGATAGGTAGGTAGGTAGATAGATAGATAGAGATAGGTAGGTAGGTAAGTAGATAGATAGAGATTGGTAGGTAGGTAGATTGATAGATACAGATAGGTAGCTAGGTAGATAGATAGATACAGATAGGTAGGTAGGTAGATAGATAAATACAGATAGGTAGGTAGGTAGATAGATAGATACAGATAGGTAGGTAGGTAGATTGATAGATACAGATAGGTAGGTAGGTAGGTAGATAGATACAGATAGGTAGGTAGGTAGATAGATAGATACAGATAGGTAGGTAGGCAGATAGATAGAGATAGGTAGGTAGATAGATAGATAGAGATAAGTAGGTAGGTAGATTGATAGATACAGATAGGTAGGTAGGTAGATTGATAGATACAGATAGGTAGGTAGGTAGATAGATAGATAGAGATAGGTAGGTAGGTAGATAGATAAATACAGATAGGTAGGTAGGTAGATAGATAGATAGAGATAGGTAGGTAGGTAGATAGATAGATAGAGATAGGTAGGTAGGTAGATTGATAGATACAGATAGGTAGGTAGGTAGATTGATAAATACAGATAGGTAGCTAGGTAGATAGATAGATAGAGATAGGTAGGTAGTTAGATAGATAGATACAGATAGGTAGGTAGGTAGATAGATAGATACAGATAGGTAGGTAGGTAGATTGATAGATACAGATAGGTAGGTAGGTAGGTAGATAGATACAGATAGGTAGGTAGGTAGATAGATAGATACAGATAGGTAGGTAGGTAGGTAGATAGATAGAGATAGGTAGGTAGATAGATAGAGATAGGTAGGTAGGTAGATTGATAGATACAGATAGGTAGGTAGGTAGATTGATACATACAGATAGGTAGGTAGGTAGATAGATACAGATAGGTAGGTAGGTAGATAGATAGATAGAGATAGGTAGGTAGGTAAGTAGATAGATAGAGATTGGTAGGTAGGTAGATTGATAGATACAGATAGGTAGCTAGGTAGATAGATAGATACAGATAGGTAGGTAGCTAGATAGATAAATACAGATAGGTAGGTAGGTAGATAGATAGAGATAGGTAGGTAGGTAGATTGATAGATACAGATAGGTAGGTAGGTAGATTGATACATACAGATAGGTAGATAGATAGATAGATACAGATAGGTAGGTAGGTAGATACAGATAGGTAGGTAGGTAGATAGATACAGATAGGTAGGTAGATAGATAGATAGAGATAGGTAGATAGGTAAATAGATAGAGATAGGTAGGTAGGTAGATTGATAGATACAGATAGGTAGCTAGGTAGATAGATAGATACAGATAGGTAGGTAGGTAGATAGATACAGATAGGTAGGTAGGTAGGTAGATAGATAGATATAGGTAGGTAGGTAGGTAGGTAGATAGAGATAGGTAGGTAGGTAGATTGATAGATACAAATAGGTAGGTAGGTAGATAGATACAGATAGGTAGGTAGGTAGATAGATAGATACAGATAGGTAGGTAGGTAGATTGATAGATACAGATAGGTAGGTAGGTAGATTGATACAGATAGGTAGGTAGGTAGATAGATAGATAGATAGATAGAGATAGGTAGGTAGTTAGATAGATAGATACAGATAGGTAGGTAGGTAGATTGATAGATACATAGGTAGGTAGGTAGGTAGATAGATAGAGATAGGTAGGTAGATAGATAGATAGAGATAAGTAGGTAGGTAGATTGATAGATACAGATAGGTAGGTAGGTAGATTGATAGATACAGATAGGTAGGTAGGTAGATAGATAGATAGAGATAGGTAGGTAGGTAGATAGATAAATACAGATAGGTAGGTAGGTAGATAGATAGATAGAGATAGGTAGGTAGGTAGATAGATAGATAGATAGAGATAGGTAGGTAGGTAGATTGATAGATACAGATAGGTAGGTAGGTAGATTGATAAATACAGATAGGTAGCTAGGTAGATTGATAGATACAGATAGGTAGCTAGGTAGATTGATAGATACAGATAGGTAGGTAGGTAGGTAGGTAGATAGATACAGATAGGTAGGTAGGTAGATAGATAGATACAGATAGGTAGGTAGGTAGGTAGGTAGATAGATAGAGATAGGTAGGTAGATAGATAGATAGAGATAGGTAGGTAGGTAGATTGATAGATACAGATAGGTAGGTAGGTAGATTGATAGATACAGATAGGTAGGTAGGTAGATAGATACAGATAGGTAGGTAGGTAGATAGATAGATAGAGATAGGTAGGTAGGTAAGTAAATAGATAGAGATTGGTAGGTAGGTAGATTGATAGATACAGATAGGTAGCTAGGTAGATAGATAAATACAGATAGTTAGGTAGGTAGATAGATAGATACAGATAGGTAGGTAGGTAGATTGATAGATACAGATAGGTAGGTAGGTAGGTAGGTAGATAGATACAGATAGGTAGGTAGGTAGATAGATAGATACAGATAGGTAGGTAGGTAGGTAGGTAGGTAGGTAGATAGATAGATAGATAGATAGATAGATAGAGATAGGTATGTAGGTAGATTGATAGATACAGATAGGTAGGTAGGTAGATTGATAGATACAGATAGGTAGCTAGGTAGATTGATAGATACAGATAGGTAGGTAGGTAGGTAGATAGATACAGATAGGTAGGTAGATAGATAGATAGATACAGATAGGTAGGTAGGTAGGTAGATAGATAGAGATAGGTAGGTAGGTAGATTGATAGATACAGATAGGTAGCTAGGTAGATAGATAGATACAGATAGGTAGGTAGGTAGATAGATAAATACAGATAGGTACGTAGGTAGATAGATAGATACAGATAGGTAGGTAGGTAGGTAGATAGATACAGATAGGTAGGTAGGTAGATAGATAGATAGAGATAGGTACGTAGGTAAATAGATAGAGAATGGTAGGTAGGTAGATTGATAGATACAGATAGGTAGCTAGGTAGATAGATAGATACAGATAGGTAGGTAGGTAGATAGATACAGATAGGTAGGTAGGTAGGTAGATAGATAGATATAGGTAGGTAGGTAGATAGATAGAGATAGGTAGGTAGGTAGATTTTTAGATACAAATAGGTAGGTAGGTAGATAGATACAGATAGGTAGGTAGGTAGATAGATAGATACAGATAGGTAGGTAGGTAGATAGATAGATAGAGATAGGTAGGTAGGTAAATAGATAGATAGAGATAGGTAGGTAGGTAGATTGATAGATACAGATAGGTAGCTAGGTAGATAGATACAGATAGGTAGGTAGGTAGATAGATAGATAGAGATAGGTAGGTACGTAGAGTGATAGATACAGATAGGTAGGTAGGTAGATTGATAGATAAAGATAGGTAGCTAGGTAGATAGATAGATAGAGATAGGTAGGTAGTTAGATAGATAGATACAGATAGAGATAGGTAGGTAGATAGATAGATACAGATAGGTAGGTAGATAGATTGATAGATACAGATAGGTAGGTAGGTAGGTAGGTAGGTAGGTAGATAGATACAGATAGGTAGGTAGGTAGATAGATAGATACAGATAGGTAGGTAGGTAGGTAGATAGATAGAGATAGGTAGGTAGGTAGATTGATAGATAGAGATAGGTAGGTAGATAGATTGATACAGATAGGTAGGTAGGTAGATAGATAGATACAGAAAGGTAGGTAGGTAGGTAGATAGACACAGATAGGTAGGTAGGTAGGTAGATAGATACAGATAGGTAGGTAGGTAGATAGATAGATACAGATAGGTAGGTAGGTAGATTGATAGATACAGATAGGTAGCTAGGTAGATAGATAGATACAGATAGGTAGGTAGGTAGATAGATAAATACAGATAGGTAGGTAGGTAGATAGATAGATAGAGATAGGTAGGTAGGTAGATAGATAAATAGAGATAGGTAGGTAGGTAGATAGATAGATAGATAGAGATAGGTAGGTAGGTAGATAGATAGATAGATAGAGATAGGTAGGTAGTTAGATAGATAGATACAGATAGGTAGGTAGGTAGATAGATAGATACAGATAGGTAGGTAGGTAGATAGATAGAGATAGGTAGGTAGGTAGATTGATAGATACAGATAGCTAGGTAGGTAGATTGATAGATACAGATAGGTAGGTAGGTAGATAGATAGATATAGGTAGGTAGGTAGATAGATAGATACAGATAGGTAGGTAGGTAGATAGATAGATATAGGTAGATAGGTAGATTGATAGATACAGATAGGTAGGTAGGTAGATTGATAGATACAGATAGGTAGGTAGGTAGATAGATAGATACAGATAGGTAGGTAGGTAGATAGATACAGATAGGTACGTAGATAGATAGATAGATAGAGATAGGTAGGTAAATAGATAGAGATAGGTAGGTAGGTAGATTGATAGATACAGATAGGTAGCTAGGTAGATAGATAGATAGATACAGATAGGTAGGTAGGTAGATCGATAGATAGAGATAGGTAGGTAGGTAGATTGATAGATACAGATAGGTAGCTAGGTAGATAGATAGATACAGATAGGTAGGTAGGTAGATAGATAAATACAGATAGGTAGGTAGGTAGATAGATAGATAGAGATAGGTAGGTAGGTAGATAGATAAATAGAGATAGGTAGGTAGGTAGATAGATACATAGAGATAGGTAGGTAGGTAGATAGATAGATAGAGATAGGTAGGTAGGTAGATTGATAGATACAGATAGGTAGGTAGGTAGATTGATACAGATATGTAGCTAGGTAGATAGATAGATAGATAGAGATAGGTAGGTAGTTAGATAGATAGATACAGATAGGTAGGTAGGTAGATTGATAGATACATAGGTAGGTCGGTAGGTAGATAGATAGAGATAGGTAGGTAGATAGATAGATAGAGATAAGTAGGTAGGTAGATTGATAGATACAGATAGGTAGGTAGGTAGATTGATAGATACAGATAGGTAGGTAGGTAGATAGATAGATAGAGATAGGTAGGTAGGTAGATAGATAAATACAGATAGGTAGGTAGGTAGATAGATAGATAGAGATAGGTAGGTAGATAGATAGATAGATAGAGATAGGTAGGTAGGTAGATTGATAGATACAGATAGGTAGGTAGGTAGATTGATAAATACAGATAGGTAGCTAGGTAGATAGATAGATATAGGTAGGTAGTTAGATAGATAGATACAGATAGGTAGGTAGGTAGATAGATAGATACAGATAGGTAGGTAGGTAGATTGATAGATACAGATAGGTAGGTAGGTAGGTAGATAGATACAGATAGGTAGGTAGGTAGATAGATAGATACAGATAGGTAGGTAGGTAGGTAGGTAGATAGATAGAGATAGGTAGGTAGATAGATAGAGATAGGTAGGTAGGTAGATTGATAGATACAGATAGGTAGGTAGGTAGATTGATACATACAGATAGGTAGGTAGGTAGATAGATACAGATAGGTAGGTAGGTAGATAGATAGATAGAGATAGGTAGGTAGGTAGGTAGGTAGATAGAGATTGGTAGGTAGGTAGATAGATAGATAGAGATAGGTAGGTAGGTAGATTGATAGATACAGATAGATAGGTAGGTAGATTGATAGATACAGATAGGTAGCTAGGTAGATAGATAGATAGAGATAGGTAGGTAGTTAGATAGATAGATACAGATAGGTAGGTAGGTAGATTGATAGATACAGATAGGTAAGTAGGTAGGTAGATAAATACAGATAGGTAGGTAGGTAGATAGATAGAGATAGGTAGGTAGGTAGATTGATAGATACAGATAGGTAGGTAGGTAGATAGATACAGATAGGTAGGTAGGTAGGTAGATAGATAAAGATAGGTAGGTAGGTAGGTAGATAGATAGAGATAGGTAGGTAGGTAGATTGATAGATACAGATAGGTAGGTAGGTAGATTGATACATACAGATAGGTAGGTAGGTAGATAGATACAGATAGGTAGGTAGGTAGATAGATAGATAGAGATAGGTAGGTAGGTAAGTAGATAGATAGAGATTGGTAGGTAGGTAGATTGATAGATACAGATAGGTAGCTAGGTAGATAGATAGATACAGATAGGTAGGTAGGTAGATAGATAAATACAGATAGGTAGGTAGGTAGATAGATAGATACAGATAGGTAGGTAGGTAGATTGATAGATACAGATAGGTAGGTAGGTAGGTAGATAGATACAGATAGGTAGGTAGGTAGATAGATAGATACAGATAGGTAGGTAGGCAGATAGATAGAGATAGGTAGGTAGATAGATAGATAGAGATAAGTAGGTAGGTAGATTGATAGATACAGATAGGTAGGTAGGTAGATTGAT
Source organism: Crotalus helleri (assembly GCA_024509115.1). Taxonomy (NCBI): domain Eukaryota; kingdom Metazoa; phylum Chordata; class Lepidosauria; order Squamata; family Viperidae; genus Crotalus; species Crotalus helleri. The sequence continues at coordinate 1,407,299 of JAKSXO010000082.1, forward strand.
AGATACAGATAGGTAGGTAGGTAGATAGATAGATAGAGATAGGTAGGTAGGTAGATAGATAAATACAGATAGGTAGGTAGGTAGATAGATAGATAGAGATAGGTAGGTAGGTAGATAGATAGATAGATAGAGATAGGTAGGTAGGTAGATTGATAGATACAGATAGGTAGGTAGGTAGATTGATAAATACAGATAGGTAGCTAGGTAGATAGATAGATAGAGATAGGTAGGTAGTTAGATAGATAGATACAGATAGGTAGGTAGGTAGATAGATAGATACAGATAGGTAGGTAGGTAGATTGATAGATACAGATAGGTAGGTAGGTAGGTAGATAGATACAGATAGGTAGGTAGGTAGATAGATAGATACAGATAGGTAGGTAGGTAGGTAGATAGATAGAGATAGGTAGGTAGATAGATAGAGATAGGTAGGTAGGTAGATTGATAGATACAGATAGGTAGGTAGGTAGATTGATACATACAGATAGGTAGGTAGGTAGATAGATACAGATAGGTAGGTAGGTAGATAGATAGATAGAGATAGGTAGGTAGGTAAGTAGATAGATAGAGATTGGTAGGTAGGTAGATTGATAGATACAGATAGGTAGCTAGGTAGATAGATAGATACAGATAGGTAGGTAGGTAGATAGATAAATACAGATAGGTAGGTAGGTAGATAGATAGAGATAGGTAGGTAGGTAGATTGATAGATACAGATAGGTAGGTAGGTAGATTGATACATACAGATAGGTAGGTAGGTAGATAGATACAGATAGGTAGGTAGGTAGATAGATAGATAGAGATAGGTAGGTAGGTAAGTAGATAGATAGAGATTGGTAGGTAGGTAGATTGATAGATACAGATAGGTAGCTAGGTAGATAGATAGATACAGATAGGTAGGTAGGTAGATAGATAAATACAGATAGGTAGGTAGGTAGATAGATAGATACAGATAGGTAGGTAGGTAGATTGATAGATACAGATAGGTAGGTAGGTAGGTAGATAGATACAGATAGGTAGGTAGGTAGATAGATAGATACAGATAGGTAGGTAGGCAGATAGATAGAGATAGGTAGGTAGATAGATAGATAGAGATAGGTAGGTAGGTAGATTGATAGATACAGATAGGTAGGTAGGTAGATTGATAGATACAGATAGGTAGGTAGGTAGATAGATAGATACAGATAGGTAGGTAGGTAGATAGATAGATACAGATAGGTAGGTAGGTAGATAGATAGATAGAGATAGGTAGGTAGGTAAATAGATATATAGAGATCGTTAGGTAGGTAGATTGATAGATACAGATAGGTAGCTAGGTAGATAGATAGATACAGATAGGTTGGTAGGTAGATAGATAAATACAGATAGGTAGGTAGATAGATAGATAGATACAGATAGGTAGGTAGGTAGATAGATAGATACAGATAGGTAGGTAGATAGATACAGATAGGTAGGTAGATAGATAGATAGATAGAGATAGGTAGATAGGTAAATAGATAGAGATAGGTAGGTAGGTAGATTGATAGATACAGATAGGTAGCTAGGTAGATAGATAGATACAGATAGGTAGGTAGGTAGATAGATACAGATAGGTAGGTAGGTAGGTAGATAGATAGATATAGGTAGGTAGGTAGGTAGATAGATAGAGATAGGTAGGTAGGTAGATTGATAGATACAAATAGGTAGGTAGGTAGATAGATACAGATAGGTAGGTAGGTAGATAGATAGATACAGATAGGTAGGTAGGTAGATAGATAGATACAGATAGGTAGGTAGGTAGATTGATAGATACAGATAGGTAGGTAGGTAGATTGATACAGATAGGTAGGTAGGTAGATAGATAGATAGATAGAGATAGGTAGGTAGTTACATAGATAGATACAGATAGGTAGGTAGGTAGATTGATAGATACATAGGTAGGTCGGTAGGTAGATAGATAGAGATAGGTAGGTAGATAGATAGATAGAGATAAGTAGGTAGGTAGATTGATAGATACAGATAGGTAGGTAGGTAGATTGATAGATACAGATAGGTAGGTAGGTAGATAGATAGATAGAGATAGGTAGGTAGGTAGATAGATAAATACAGATAGGTAGGTAAGTAGATAGATAGATAGAGATAGGTAGGTAGGTAGATAGATAGATAGAGATAGGTAGGTAGGTAGATTGATAGATACAGATAGGTAGGTAGGTAGATTGATAAATACAGATAGGTAGCTAGGTAGATAGATAGAGATAGGTAGGTAGTTAGATAGATAGATACAGATAGGTAGGTAGGTAGATAGATAGATACAGATAGGTAGGTAGGTAGATTGATAGATACAGATAGGTAGGTAGGTAGATTGATAGATACAGATAGGTAGGTAGGTAGATAGATAGATACAGATAGGTAGGTAGGTAGATAGATAGATACAGATAGGTAGGTAGGTAGGTAGATAGATAGAGATAGGTAGGTAGATAGATAGAGATAGGTAGGTAGGTAGATTGATAGATACAGATAGGTAGGTAGGTAGATTGATACATACAGATAGGTAGGTAGGTAGATAGATACAGATAGGTAGGTAGGTAGATAGATAGATAGAGATAGGTTGGTAGGTAAGTAGATAGATAGAGATTGGTAGGTAGGTAGATTGATAGATACAGATAGGTAGCTAGGTAGATAGATAGATACAGATAGGTAGGTAGGTAGATAGATAAATACAGATAGGTAGGTAGGTAGATAGATAGATACAGATAGGTAGGTAGGTAGATTGATAGATACAGATAGGTAGGTAGGTAGGTAGATAGATACAGATAGGTAGGTAGGTAGATAGATAGATACAGATAGGTAGGTAGGCAGATAGATAGAGATAGGTAGGTAGATAGATAGATAGAGATAGGTAGGTAGGTAGATTGATAGATACAGATAGGTAGGTAGGTAGATTGATAGATACAGATAGGTAGGTAGGTAGATAGATAGATACAGATAGGTAGGTAGGTAGATAGATAGAGATAGGTAGGTAGGTAAATAGATAGATAGAGATAGTTAGGTAGGTAGATTGATAGATACAGATAGGTAGCTAGGTAGATAGATAGATACAGATAGGTAGGTAGGTAGATAGATAAATACAGATAGGTAGGTAGATAGATAGATAGATACAGATAGGTAGGTAGGTAGATAGATAGATACAGATAGGTAGGTAGGTAGATAGATACAGATAGGTAGGTAGATAGATAGATAGATAGATAGAGGTAGGTAGATAGGTAAATAGATAGAGATAGGTAGGTAGGTAGATTGATAGATACAGATAGGTAGCTAGGTAGATAGATAGATACAGATAGGTAGGTAGGTAGATAGATACAGATAGGTAGGTAGGTAGGTAGATAGATAGATATAGGTAGGTAGGTAGGTAGATAGATAGAGATAGGTAGGTAGGTAGATTGATAGATACAAATAGGTAGGTAGGTAGATAGATACAGATAGGTAGGTAGGTAGATAGATAGATACAGATAGGTAGGTAGGTAGATAGATAGATACAGATAGGTAGGTAGGTAGATTGGTAGATACAGAGGTAGGTAGGTAGATTGATACAGATAGGTAGGTAGGTAGGTAGGTAGATAGATAGATAGATAGATAGATAGATAGAGATAGGTAGGTAGTTAGATAGATAGATACAGATAGGTAGGTAGGTAGATTGATAGATACATAGGTAGGTAGGTAGGTAGATAGATAGAGATAGGTAGGTAGATAGATAGAGATAAGTAGGTAGGTAGATTGATAGATACAGATAGGTAGGTAGGTAGATTGATAGATACAAATAGGTAGGTAGGTAGATAGATAGATAGAGATAGGTAGGTAGGTAGATAGATAAATACAGATAGGTAGGTAGGTAGATAGATAGATAGAGATAGGTAGGTAGGTAGATAGATAGATAGAGATAGGTAGGTAGGTAGATTGATAGATACAGATAGGTAGGTAGGTAGATTGATAAATACAGATAGGTAGCTAGGTAGATTGATAGATACAGATAGGTAGCTAGGTAGATTGATAGATACAGATAGGTAGGTAGGTAGGTAGATAGATACAGATAGGTAGGTAGGTAGATAGATAGATACAGATAGGTAGGTAGGTAGATAGATAGAGATAGGTAGGTAGATAGATAGATAGAGATAGGTAGGTAGGTAGATTGATAGATACAGATAGGTAGGTAGGTAGATTGATAGATACAGATAGGTAGGTAGGTAGATAGATACAGATAGGTAGGTAGGTAGATAGATAGATAGAGATGGGTAGGTAGGTAAGTAAATAGATAGAGATTGGTAGGTAGGTAGATTGATAGATACAGATAGGTAGCTAGGTAGATAGATAAATACAGATAGGTAGGTAGGTAGATAGATAGATACAGATAGGTAGGTAGGTAGATTGATAGATACAGATAGGTAGGTAGGTAGGTAGATAGATACAGATAGGTAGGTAGGTAGATAGATAGATACAGATAGGTAGGTAGGTAGGTAGATAGATAGAGATAGGTAGGTAGATAGATAGAGATAGGTAGGTAGGTAGATTGATAGATACAGATAGGTAGGTAGGTAGATTGATACATACAGATAGGTAGGTAGGTAGATAGATACAGATAGGTAGGTAGGTAGATAGATAGATAGAGATAGGTAGGTAGGTAGATAGATAGATAGAGATAGGTAGGTAGGTAGATAGATAGATAGAGATAGGTAGGTAGGTAGATTGATAGATACAGATAGATAGGTAGGTAGATTGATAGATACAGATAGGTAGCTAGGTAGATAGATAGATAGAGATAGGTAGGTAGTTAGATAGATAGATACAGATAGGTAGGTAGGTAGATTGATAGATACAGATAGGTAAGTAGGTAGGTAGATAAATACAGATAGGTAGGTAGGTAGATAGATAGAGATAGGTAGGTAGGTAGATTGATAGATACAGATAGGTAGGTAGGTAGATAGATACAGATAGGTAGGTAGGTAGGTAGATAGATAAAGATAGGTAGGTAGGTAGGTAGATAGATAGAGATAGGTAGGTAGGTAGATTGATAGATACAGATAGGTAGGTAGGTAGATTGATACATACAGATAGGTAGGTAGGTAGATAGATACAGATAGGTAGGTAGGTAGATAGATAGATAGAGATAGGTAGGTAGGTAAGTAGATAGATAGAGATTGGTAGGTAGGTAGATTGATAGATACAGATAGGTAGCTAGGTAGATAGATAGATACAGATAGGTAGGTAGGTAGATAGATAAATACAGATAGGTAGGTAGGTAGATAGATAGATACAGATAGGTAGGTAGGTAGATTGATAGATACAGATAGGTAGGTAGGTAGGTAGATAGATACAGATAGGTAGGTAGGTAGATAGATAGATACAGATAGGTAGGTAGGCAGATAGATAGAGATAGGTAGGTAGATAGATAGATAGAGATAAGTAGGTAGGTAGATTGATAGATACAGATAGGTAGGTAGGTAGATTGATAGATACAGATAGGTAGGTAGGTAGATAGATAGATAGAGACAGGTAGGTAGGTAGATAGATAAATACAGATAGGTAGGTAGGTAGATAGATAGATAGAGATAGGTAGGTAGGTAGATAGATAGATAGATAGAGATAGGTAGGTAGGTAGATTGATAGATACAGAAAGGTAGGTAGGTAGATTGATAAATACAGATAGGTAGCTAGGTAGATAGATAGATAGAGATAGGTAGGTAGTTAGATAGATAGATACAGATAGGTAGGTAGGTAGATAGATAGATACAGATAGGTAGGTAGGTAGATTGATAGATACAGATAGGTAGGTAGGTAGGTAGATAGATACAGATAGGTAGGTAGGTAGATAGATAGATACAGATAGGTAGGTAGGTAGGTAGATAGATAGAGATAGGTAGGTAGATAGATAGAGATAGGTAGGTAGGTAGATTGATAGATACAGATAGGTAGGTAGGTAGATTGATACATACAGATAGGTAGGTAGGTAGATAGATACAGATAGGTAGGTAGGTAGATAGATAGATAGAGATAGGTAGGTAGGTAAGTAGATAGATAGAGATTGGTAGGTAGGTAGATTGATAGATACAGATAGGTAGCTAGGTAGATAGATAGATACAGATAGGTAGGTAGATAGATAAATACAGATAGGTAGGTAGGTAGATAGATAGAGATAGGTAGGTAGGTAGATTGATAGATACAGATAGGTAGGTAGGTAGATTGATACATACAGATAGGTAGGTAGGTAGATAGATACAGATAGGTAGGTAGGTAGATAGATAGATAGAGATAGGTAGGTAGGTAAGTAGATAGATAGAGATTGGTAGGTAGGTAGATTGATAGATACAGATAGGTAGCTAGGTAGATAGATAGATACAGATAGGTAGGTAGGTAGATAGATAAATACAGATAGGTAGGTAGGTAGATAGATAGATACAGATAGGTAGGTAGGTAGATTGATAGATACAGATAGGTAGGTAGGTAGGTAGATAGATACAGATAGGTAGGTAGGTAGATAGATAGATACAGATAGGTAGGTAGGCAGATAGATAGAGATAGGTAGGTAGATAGATAGATAGAGATAGGTAGGTAGGTAGATTGATAGATACAGATAGGTAGGTAGATTGATAGATACAGATAGGTAGGTAGGTAGATAGATAGATACAGATAGGTACGTAGGTAGATAGATAGATAGAGATAGGTAGGTAGGTAAATAGATAGATAGAGATCGTTAGGTAGGTAGATTGATAGATACAGATAGGTAGCTAGGTAGATAGATAGATACAGATAGGTAGGTAGGTAGATAGATAAATACAGATAGGTAGGTAGATAGATAGATAGATACAGATAGGTAGGTAGGTAGATAGATAGATACAGATAGGTAGGTAGGTAGATAGATACAGATAGGTAGGTAGATAGATAGATAGATAGAGATAGGTAGATAGGTAAATAGATAGAGATAGGTAGGTAGGTAGATTGATAGATACAGATAGGTAGCTAGGTAGATAGATAGATACAGATAGGTAGGTAGGTAGATAGATACAGATAGGTAGGTAGGTAGGTAGATAGATAGATATAGGTAGGTAGGTAGGTAGATAGATAGAGATAGGTAGGTAGGTAGATTGATAGATACAAATAGGTAGGTAGGTAGATAGATACAGATAGGTAGGTAGGTAGATAGATAGTACAGATAGGTAGGTAGGTAGATAGATAGATACAGATAGGTAGGTAGGTAGATTGATAGATACAGATAGGTAGGTAGGTAGATTGATACAGATAGGTAGGTAGGTAGATAGATAGATAGATAGAGATAGGTAGGTAGTTAGATAGATAGATACAGATAGGTAGGTAGGTAGATTGATAGATACATAGGTAGGTCGGTAGGTAGATAGATAGAGATAGGTAGGTAGATAGATAGATAGAGATAAGTAGGTAGGTAGATTGATAGATACAGATAGGTAGGTAGGTAGATAGATAGATAGAGATAGGTAGGTAGGTAGATAGATAAATACAGATAGGTAGGTAAGTAGATAGATAGATAGAGATAGGTAGGTAGGTAGATAGATAGATAGAGATAGGTAGGTAGGTAGATTGATAGATACAGATAGGTAGGTAGGTAGATTGATAAATACAGATAGGTAGCTAGGTAGATAGATAGAGATAGGTAGGTAGTTAGATAGATAGATACAGATAGGTAGGTAGGTAGATAGATAGATACAGATAGGTAGGTAGGTAGATTGATAGATACAGATAGGTAGGTAGGTAGATTGATAGATACAGATAGGTAGGTAGGTAGGTAGATAGATACAGATAGGTAGGTAGGTAGATAGATAGATACAGATAGGTAGGTAGGTAGGTAGATAGATAGAGATAGGTAGGTAGATAGATAGAGATAGGTAGGTAGGTAGATTGATAGATACAGATAGGTAGGTAGGTAGATTGATACATACAGATAGGTAGGTAGGTAGATAGATACAGATAGGTAGGTAGGTAGATAGATAGATAGAGATAGGTAGGTAGGTAAGTAGATAGATAGAGATTGGTAGGTAGGTAGATTGATAGATACAGATAGGTAGCTAGGTAGATAGATAGATACAGATAGGTAGGTAGGTAGATAGATAAATACAGATAGGTAGGTAGGTAGATAGATAGATACAGATAGGTAGGTAGGTAGATTGATAGATACAGATAGGTAGGTAGGTAGGTAGATAGATACAGATAGGTAGGTAGGTAGATAGATAGATACAGATAGGTAGGTAGGCAGATAGATAGAGATAGGTAGGTAGATAGATAGATAGAGATAGGTAGGTAGGTAGATTGATAGATACAGATAGGTAGGTAGGTAGATTGATAGATACAGATAGGTAGGTAGGTAGATAGATAGATACAGATAGGTAGGTAGGTAGATAGATAGAGATAGGTAGGTAGGTAAATAGATAGATAGAGATAGTTAGGTAGGTAGATTGATAGATACAGATAGGTAGCTAGGTAGATAGATAGATACAGATAGGTAGGTAGGTAGATAGATAAATACAGATAGGTAGGTAGATAGATAGATAGATACAGATAGGTAGGTAGGTAGATAGATAGATACAGATAGGTAGGTAGGTAGATAGATACAGATAGGTAGGTAGATAGATAGATAGATAGAGGTAGGTAGATAGGTAAATAGATAGAGATAGGTAGGTAGGTAGATTGATAGATACAGATAGGTAGCTAGGTAGATAGATAGATACAGATAGGTAGGTAGGTAGATAGATACAGATAGGTAGGTAGGTAGGTAGATAGATAGATATAGGTAGGTAGGTAGGTAGGTAGATAGATAGAGATAGGTAGGTAGGTAGATTGATAGATACAAATAGGTAGGTAGGTAGATAGATACAGATAGGTAGGTAGGTAGATAGATAGATACAGATAGGTAGGTAGGTAGATAGATAGATACAGATAGGTAGGTAGGTAGATTGGTAGATACAGAGGTAGGTAGGTAGATTGATACAGATAGGTAGGTAGGTAGGTAGGTAGATAGATAGATAGATAGATAGATAGAGATAGGTAGGTAGTTAGATAGATAGATACAGATAGGTAGGTAGGTAGATTGATAGATACATAGGTAGGTAGGTAGGTAGATAGATAGAGATAGGTAGGTAGATAGATAGAGATAAGTAGGTAGGTAGATTGATAGATACAGATAGGTAGGTAGGTAGATTGATAGATACAAATAGGTAGGTAGGTAGATAGATAGATAGAGATAGGTAGGTAGGTAGATAGATAAATACAGATAGGTAGGTAGGTAGATAGATAGATAGAGATAGGTAGGTAGGTAGATAGATAGATAGAGATAGGTAGGTAGGTAGATTGATAGATACAGATAGGTAGGTAGGTAGATTGATAAATACAGATAGGTAGCTAGGTAGATTGATAGATACAGATAGGTAGCTAGGTAGATTGATAGATACAGATAGGTAGGTAGGTAGGTAGATAGATACAGATAGGTAGGTAGGTAGATAGATAGATACAGATAGGTAGGTAGGTAGATAGATAGAGATAGGTAGGTAGATAGATAGATAGAGATAGGTAGGTAGGTAGATTGATAGATACAGATAGGTAGGTAGGTAGATTGATAGATACAGATAGGTAGGTAGGTAGATAGATACAGATAGGTAAGTAGGTAGATAGATAGATAGAGATAGGTAGGTAGGTAAGTAAATAGATAGAGATTGGTAGGTAGGTAGATTGATAGATACAGATAGGTAGCTAGGTAGATAGATAAATACAGATAGGTAGGTAGGTAGATAGATAGATACAGATAGGTAGGTAGGTAGATTGATAGATACAGATAGGTAGGTAGGTAGGTAGAAAGATACAGATAGGTAGGTAGATAGATAGAGATAGGTAGGTAGGTAGATTGATAGATACAGATAGGTAGGTAGGTAGATTGATACATACAGATAGGCAGGTAGGTAGATAGATACAGATAGGTAGGTAGGTAGATAGATAGATAGAGATAGGTAGGTAGGTAGATAGATAGATAGAGATAGGTAGGTAGGTAGATAGATAGATAGAGATAGGTAGGTAGGTAGATTGATAGATACAGATAGATAGGTAGGTAGATTGATAGATACAGATAGGTAGCTAGGTAGATAGATAGATAGAGATAGGTAGGTAGTTAGATAGATAGATACAGATAGGTAGGTAGGTAGATTGATAGATACAGATAGGTAAGTAGGTAGGTAGATAAATACAGATAGGTAGGTAGGTAGATAGATAGAGATAGGTAGGTAGGTAGATTGATAGATACAGATAGGTAGGTAGGTAGATAGATACAGATAGGTAGGTAGGTAGGTAGATAGATAAAGATAGGTAGGTAGGTAGGTAGATAGATAGAGATAGGTAGGTAGGTAGATAGATAGATACAGATAGGTAGGTAGGTAGGTAGATAGATAGAGATAGGTAGGTAGATAGATAGAGATAGGTAGGTAGGTAGATTGATAGATACAGATAGGTAGGTAGGTAGATTGATACATACAGATAGGCAGGTAGGTAGATAGATACAGATAGGTAGGTAGGTAGATAGATAGATAGAGATAGGTAGGTAGGTAGATAGATAGATAGAGATAGGTAGGTAGGTAGATAGATAGATAGAGATAGGTAGGTAGGTAGATTGATAGATACAGATAGATAGGTAGGTAGATTGATAGATACAGATAGGTAGCTAGGTAGATAGATAGATAGAGATAGGTAGGTAGTTAGATAGATAGATACAGATAGGTAGGTAGGTAGATTGATAGATACAGATAGGTAAGTAGGTAGGTAGATAAATACAGATAGGTAGGTAGGTAGATAGATAGAGATAGGTAGGTAGGTAGATTGATAGATACAGATAGGTAGGTAGGTAGATAGATACAGATAGGTAGGTAGGTAGGTAGATAGATAAAGATAGGTAGGTAGGTAGGTAGATAGATAGAGATAGGTAGGTAGGTAGATTGATAGATACAGATAGGTAGGTAGGTAGATTGATACATACAGATAGGTAGGTAGGTAGATAGATACAGATAGGTAGGTAGGTAGATAGATAGATAGAGATAGGTAGGTAGGTAAGTAGATAGATAGATTTTGGTAGGTAGGTAGATTGATAGATACAGATAGGTAGCTAGGTAGATAGATAGATACAGATAGGTAGGTAGGCAGATAGATAGAGATAGGTAGGTAGATAGATAGATAGAGATAAGTAGGTAGGTAGATTGATAGATACAGATAGGTAGGTAGGTAGATTGATAGATACAGATAGGTAGGTAGGTAGATAGATAGATAGAGATAGGTAGGTAGGTAGATAGATAAATACAGATAGGTAGGTAGGTAGATAGATAGATAGAGATAGGTAGGTAGGTAGATAGATAGATAGATAGATAGAGATAGGTAGGTAGGTAGATTGATAGATACAGATAGGTAGGTAGGTAGATTGATAAATACAGATAGGTAGCTAGGTAGATAGATAGATAGAGATAGGTAGGTAGTTAGATAGATAGATACAGATAGGTAGGTAGGTAGATAGATAGATACAGATAGGTAGGTAGGTAGATTGATAGATACAGATAGGTAGGTAGGTAGGTAGATAGATACAGATAGGTAGGTAGGTAGATAGATAGATACAGATAGGTAGGTAGGTAGGTAGATAGATAGAGATAGGTAGGTAGATAGATAGAGATAGGTAGGTAGGTAGATTGATAGATACAGATAGGTAGGTAGGTAGATTGATACATACAGATAGGTAGGTAGGTAGATAGATACAGATAGGTAGGTAGGTAGATAGATAGATAGAGATAGGTAGGTAGGTAAGTAGATAGATAGAGATTGGTAGGTAGGTAGATTGATAGATACAGATAGGTAGCTAGGTAGATAGATAGATACAGATAGGTAGGTAGGTAGATAGATAAATACAGATAGGTAGGTAGGTAGATAGATAGAGATAGGTAGGTAGGTAGATTGATAGATACAGATAGGTAGGTAGGTAGATTGATACATACAGATAGGTAGGTAGGTAGATAGATACAGATAGGTAGGTAGGTAGATAGATAGATAGAGATAGGTAGGTAGGTAAGTAGATAGATAGAGATTGGTAGGTAGGTAGATTGATAGATACAGATAGGTAGCTAGGTAGATAGATAGATACAGATAGGTAGGTAGGTAGATAGATAAATACAGATAGGTACGTAGGTAGATAGATAGATACAGATAGGTAGGTAGGTAGATTGATAGATACAGATAGGTAGGTAGGTAGGTAGATAGATACAGATAGGTAGGTAGGTAGATAGATAGATACAGATAGGTAGGTAGGCAGATAGATAGAGATAGGTAGGTAGATAGATAGATAGAGATAGGTAGGTAGGTAGATTGATAGATACAGATAGGTAGGTAGGTAGATTGATAGATACAGATAGGTAGGTAGGTAGATAGATAGATACAGATAGGTAGGTAGGTAGATAGATAGATACAGATAGGTAGGTAGGTAGATAGATAGATAGAGATAGGTAGGTAGGTAAATAGATAGATAGAGATAGTTAGGTAGGTAGATTGATAGATACAGATAGGTAGCTAGGTAGATAGATAGATACAGATAGGTAGGTAGGTAGATAGATAAATACAGATAGGTAGGTAGATAGATAGATAGATACAGATAGGTAGGTAGGTAGATAGATAGATACAGATAGGTAGGTAGGTAGATAGATACAGATAGGTAGGTAGATAGATAGATAGATAGATAGAGATAGGTAGATAGGTAAATAGATAGAGATAGGTAGGTAGGTAGATTGATAGATACAGATAGGTAGCTAGGTAGATAGATAGATAAAGATAGGTAGGTAGGTAGATAGATACAGATAGGTAGGTAGGTAGGTAGATAGATAGATATAGGTAGGTAGGTAGGTAGATAGATAGAGATAGGTAGGTAGGTAGATTGATAGATACAAATAGGTAGGTAGGTAGATAGATACAGATAGGTAGGTAGGTAGATAGATAGATACAGATAGGTAGGTAGGTAGATAGATAGATACAGATAGGTAGGTAGGTAGATTGATAGATACAGATAGGTAGGTAGGTAGGTAGATTGATACAGATAGGTAGGTAGGTAGATAGATAGATAGATAGAGATAGGTAGGTAGTTAGATAGATAGATACAGATAGGTAGGTAGGTAGATTGATAGATACATAGGTAGGTCGGTAGGTAGATAGATAGAGATAGGTAGGTAGATAGATAGATAGAGATAAGTAGGTAGGTAGATTGATAGATACAGATAGGTAGGTAGGTAGATTGATAGATACAGATAGGTAGGTAGGTAGATAGATAGATAGAGATAGGTAGGTAGGTAGATAGATAAATACAGATAGGTAGGTAAGTAGATAGATAGATAGAGATAGGTAGGTAGGTAGATAGATAGATAGAGATAGGTAGGTAGGTAGATTGATAGATACAGATAGGTAGGTAGGTAGATTGATAAATACAGATAGGTAGCTAGGTAGATAGATAGAGATAGGTAGGTAGTTAGATAGATAGATACAGATAGGTAGGTAGGTAGATAGATAGATACAGATAGGTAGGTAGGTAGATTGATAGATACAGATAGGTAGGTAGGTAGATTGATAGATACAGATAGGTAGGTAGGTAGGTAGATAGATACAGATAGGTAGGTAGGTAGATAGATAGATACAGATAGGTAGGTAGGTAGGTAGATAGATAGAGATAGGTAGGTAGATAGATAGAGATAGGTAGGTAGGTAGATTGATAGATACAGATAGGTAGGTAGGTAGATTGATACATACAGATAGGTAGGTAGGTAGATAGATACAGATAGGTAGGTAGGTAGATAGATAGATAGAGATAGGTAGGTAGGTAAGTAGATAGATAGAGATTGGTAGGTAGGTAGATTGATAGATACAGATAGGTAGCTAGGTAGATAGATAGATACAGATAGGTAGGTAGGTAGATAGATAAATACAGATAGGTAGGTAGGTAGATAGATAGATACAGATAGGTAGGTAGGTAGATTGATAGATACAGATAGGTAGGTAGGTAGGTAGATAGATACAGATAGGTAGGTAGGTAGATAGATACAGATAGGTAGGTAGGCAGATAGATAGAGATAGGTAGGTAGATAGATAGATAGAGATAGGTAGGTAGGTAGATTGATAGATACAGATAGGTAGGTAGGTAGATTGATAGATACAGATAGGTAGGTAGGTAGATAGATAGATACAGATAGGTAGGTAGGTAGATAGATAGAGATAGGTAGGTAGGTAAATAGATAGATAGAGATAGTTAGGTAGGTAGATTGATAGATACAGATAGGTAGCTAGGTAGATAGATAGATACAGATAGGTAGGTAGGTAGATAGATAAATACAGATAGGTAGGTAGATAGATAGATAGATACAGATAGGTAGGTAGGTAGATAGATAGATACAGATAGGTAGGTAGGTAGATAGATACAGATAGGTAGGTAGATAGATAGATAGATAGAGGTAGGTAGATAGGTAAATAGATAGAGATAGGTAGGTAGGTAGATTGATAGATACAGATAGGTAGCTAGGTAGATAGATAGATACAGATAGGTAGGTAGGTAGATAGATACAGATAGGTAGGTAGGTAGGTAGATAGATAGATATAGGTAGGTAGGTAGGTAGATAGAGAGAGATAGGTAGGTAGGTAGATTGATAGATACAAATAGGTAGGTAGGTAGATAGATACAGATAGGTAGGTAGGTAGATAGATAGATACAGATAGGTAGGTAGGTAGATAGATAGATACAGATAGGTAGGTAGGTAGATTGGTAGATACAGAGGTAGGTAGGTAGATTGATACAGATAGGTAGGTAGGTAGGTAGATAGATAGATAGATAGATAGATAGAGATAGGTAGGTAGTTAGATAGATAGATACAGATAGGTAGGTAGGTAGATTGATAGATACATAGGTAGGTAGGTAGGTAGATAGATAGAGATAGGTAGGTAGATAGATAGATAGAGATAAGTAGGTAGGTAGATTGATAGATACAGATAGGTAGGTAGGTAGATTGATAGATACAAATAGGTAGGTAGGTAGATAGATAGATAGAGATAGGTAGGTAGGTAGATAGATAAATACAGATAGGTAGGTAGGTAGATAGATAGATAGAGATAGGTAGGTAGGTAGATAGATAGATAGAGATAGGTAGGTAGGTAGATTGATAGATACAGATAGGTAGGTAGGTAGATTGATAAATACAGATAGGTAGCTAGGTAGATTGATAGATACAGATAGGTAGCTAGGTAGATTGATAGATACAGATAGGTAGGTAGGTAGGTAGATAGATACAGATAGGTAGGTAGGTAGATAGATAGATACAGATAGGTAGGTAGGTAGGTAGATAGATAGAGATAGGTAGGTAGATAGATAGATAGATAGAGATAGGTAGGTAGGTAGATTGATAGATACAGATAGGTAGGTAGGTAGATTGATAGATACAGATAGGTAGGTAGGTAGATAGATACAGATAGGTAGGTAGGTAGATAGATAGATAGAGATAGGTAGGTAGGTAAGTAAATAGATAGAGATTGGTAGGTAGGTAGATTGATAGATACAGATAGGTAGCTAGGTAGATAGATAAATACAGATAGGTAGGTAGGTAGATAGATAGATACAGATAGGTAGGTAGGTAGATTGATAGATACAGATAGGTAGGTAGGTAGGTAGGTAGATAGATACAGATAGGTAGGTAAGTAGATAGATAGATACAGATAGGTAGGTAGGTAGGTAGGTAGATAGATAGATAGACAGATAGAGATAGGTATGTAGGTAGATTGATAGATAGAGATAGGTAGGTAGGTAGATTGATAGATACAGATAGGTAGCTAGGTAGATAGATAGATACAGATAGGTAGGTAGGTAGATAGATAAATACAGATAGGTAGGTAGGTAGATAGATAGATACAGATAGGTAGGTAGGTAGGTAGATAGATACAGATAGGTAGGTAGGTAGATAGATAGATAGAGATAGGTAGGTAGGTAAATAGATAGAGATAGGTAGGTAGGTAGATTGATAGATACAGATAGGTAGCTAGGTAGATAGATAGATACAGATAGGTAGGTAGGTAGATAGATACAGATAGGTAGGTAGGTAGGTAGATAGATAGATATAGGTAGGTAGGTAGATAGATAGAGATAGGTAGGTAGGTAGATTGATAGATACAAATAGTTAGGTAGGTAGATAGATACAGATAGGTAGGTAGGTAGATAGATAGATACAGATAGGTAGGTAGGTAGATAGATAGATACAGATAGGTAGGTAGGTAGATTGATAGATACAGATAGGTAGCTAGGTAGATAGATAGATACAGATAGGTAGGTAGATAGATAAATACAGATAGGTAGGTAGGTAGATAGATAGATAGAGATAGGTAGGTAGGTAGATAGATAAATAGAGATAGGTAGGTAGGTAGATAGATAGATAGATAGATAGAGATAGGTAGGTAGGTAGATAGATAGATAGAGATAGGTAGGTAGGTAGATTGAAAGATACAGATAGGTAGGTAGGTAGATTGATACAGATAGGTAGCTAGGTAGATAGATAGATAGATAGATAGAGATAGGTAGGTAGTTAGATAGATAGATACAGATAGGTAGGTAGGTAGATAGATACAGATAGGTAGGTAGGTAGATAGATAGAGATAGGTAGGTAGGTAGATTTATAGATACAGATAGCTAGGTAGGTAGATTGATAGATACAGATAGGTAGGTAGGTAGATAGATAGATACAGATAGGTAGATAGGTAGATAGATAGATATAGGTAGATAGGTAGATTGATAGATACAGATAGGTAGGTAGGTAGATTGATAGATACAGATAGGTAGGTAGGTAGATAGATAGATACAGATAGGTAGGTAGGTAGATAGATACAGATAGGTAGGTAGATAGATAGATAGATAGATAGATAGATAGATAGATAGATAGATAGATAGATAGATAGATAGATAGATAGATAGATAGAGATAGGTAGGTAAATAGATAGAGATAGGTAGGTAGGTAGATTGATAGATACAGATAGGTAGCTAGGTAGATAGATAGATAGATACAGATAGGTAGGTAGGTAGATCGATAGATAGAGATAGGTAGGTAGGTAGATTGATAGATACAGATAGGTAGCTAGGTAGATAGATAGATACAGATAGGTAGGTAGGTAGATAGATAAATAGAGATAGGTAGGTAGGTAGTTAGATACATAGAGATAGGTAGGTAGATAGATAGATAGATAGAGATAGGTAGGTAGGTAGATTGATAGATACAGATAGGTAGGTAGGTAGATTGATACAGATAGGTAGCTAGGTAGATAGATAGATAGATAGATAGAGATAGGTAGGTAGTTAGATATATAGATACAGATAGGTAGGTAGGTAGATTGATAGATACATAGGTAGGTCGGTAGGTAGATAGATAGAGATAGGTAGGTAGATAGATAGATAGAGATAAGTAGGTAGGTAGATTGATAGATACAGATAGGTAGGTAGGTAGATTGATAGATACAGATAGGTAGGTAGGTAGATAGATAGATAGAGATAGGTAGGTAGGTAGATAGATAAATACAGATAGGTAGGTAGGTAGATAGATAGATAGAGATAGGTAGGTAGGTAGATAGATAGATAGAGATAGGTAGGTAGGTAGATTGATAGATACAGATAGGTAGGTAGGTAGATTGATAAATACAGATAGGTAGCTAGGTAGATAGATAGATAGAGATAGGTAGGTAGTTAGATAGATAGATACAGATAGGTAGGTAGGTAGATAGATAGATACAGATAGGTAGGTAGGTAGATTGATAGATACAGATAGGTAGGTAGGTAGGTAGGTAGATAGATACAGATAGGTAGGTAGGTAGGTAGATAGATAGAGATAGGTAGGTAGATAGATAGAGATAGGTAGGTAGGTAGATTGATAGATACAGATAGGTAGGTAGGTAGATTGATACATACAGATAGGTAGGTAGGTAGATAGATACAGATAGGTAGGTAGGTAGATAGATAGATAGAGATAGGTAGGTAGGTAGGTAAGTAAATAGATAGAGATAGGTAGGTAGGTAGATTGGTAGATACAGAGGTAGGTAGGTAGATTGATACAGATAGGTAGGTAGGTAGGTAGATAGATAGATAGATAGATAGATAGATAGATAGATAGATAGATAGATAGATAGATAGAGATAGGTAGGTAGTTAGATAGATAGATACAGATAGGTAGGTAGGTAGATTGATAGATACATAGGTAGGTAGGTAGGTAGATAGATAGAGATAGGTAGGTAGATAGATAGATAGATAGAGATAAGTAGGTAGGTAGATTGATAGATACAGATAGGTAGGTAGGTAGATTGATAGATACAAATAGGTAGGTAGGTAGATAGATAGATAGAGATAGGTAGGTAGGTAGATAGATAAATACAGATAGGTAGGTAGGTAGATAGATAGATAGAGATAGGTAGGTAGGTAGATAGATAGATAGAGATAGGTAGGTAGGTAGATTGATAGATACAGATAGGTAGGTAGGTAGATTGATAAATACAGATAGGTAGCTAGGTAGATTGATAGATACAGATAGGTAGCTAGGTAGATTGATAGATACAGAGAGGTAGGTAGGTAGGTAGATAGATACAGATAGGTAGGTAGGTAGATAGATAGATACAGATAGGTAGGTAGGTAGGTAGGTAGATAGAGATAGGTAGGTAGATAGATAGATAGAGATAGGTAGGTAGGTAGATTGATAGATACAGATAGGTAGGTAGGTAGATTGATAGATACAGATAGGTAGGTAGGTAGATAGATACAGATAGGTAGGTAGGTAGATAGATAGATAGAGATAGGTAGGTAGGTAAGTAAATAGATAGAGATTGGTAGGTAGGTAGATTGATAGATACAGATAGGTAGCTAGGTAGATAGATAAATACAGATAGGTAGGTAGGTAGATAGATAGATACAGATAGGTAGGTAGATAGATTGATAGATACAGATAGGTAGCTAGGTAGATAGATAAATACAGATAGGTAGGTAGGTAGATAGATAGATACAGATAGGTAGGTAGGTAGGTAGGTAGATAGATACAGATAGGTAGGTAAGTAGATAGATAGATACAGATAGGTAGGTAGGTAGGTAGGTAGATAGATAGATAGACAGATAGAGATAGGTATGTAGGTAGATTGATAGATAGAGATAGGTAGGTAGGTAGATTGATAGATACAGATAGGTAGCTAGGTAGATAGATAGATACAGATAGGTAGGTAGGTAGATAGATAAATACAGATAGGTAGGTAGGTAGATAGATAGATACAGATAGGTAGGTAGGTAGGTAGATAGATACAGATAGGTAGGTAGGTAGATAGATAGATAGAGATAGGTAGGTAGGTAAATAGATAGAGATAGGTCGGTAGGTAGATTGATAGATACAGATAGGTAGCTAGGTAGATAGATAGATACAGATAGGTAGGTAGGTAGATAGATACAGATAGGTAGGTAGGTAGGTAGATAGATAGATATAGGTAGGTAGGTAGATAGATAGAGATAGGTAGGTAGGTAGATTGATAGATACAAATAGGTAGGTAGGTAGATAGATACAGATAGGTAGGTAGGTAGATAGATAGATACAGATAGGTAGGTAGGTAGATAGATAGATACAGATAGGTAGGTAGGTAGATTGATAGATACAGATAGGTAGCTAGGTAGATAGATAGATACAGATAGGTAGGTAGATAGATAAATACAGATAGGTAGGTAGGTAGATAGATAGATAGAGATAGGTAGGTAGGTAGATAGATAAATAGAGATAGGTAGGTAGGTAGATAGATAGATAGATAGATAGATAGATAGAGATAGGTAGGTAGGTAGATAGATAGATAGAGATAGGTAGGTAGGTAGATTGAAAGATACAGATAGGTAGGTAGGTAGATTGATACAGATAGGTAGCTAGGTAGATAGATAGATAGATAGAGATAGGTAGGTAGTTAGATAGATAGATACAGATAGGTAGGTAGGTAGATAGATACAGATAGGTAGGTAGGTAGATAGATAGAGATAGGTAGGTAGGTAGATTGATAGATACAGATAGCTAGGTAGGTAGATTGATAGATACAGATAGGTAGGTAGGTAGATAGATAGATACAGATAGGTAGGTAGGTAGATAGATAGATATAGGTAGATAGGTAGATTGATAGATACAGATAGGTAGGTAGGTAGATTGATAGATACAGATAGGTAGGTAGGTAGATAGATAGATACAGATAGGTAGGTAGGTAGATAGATATATAGAGATAGGTAGGTAGATAGATAGAGATAAGTAGGTAGGTAGATTGATAGATACAGATAGGTAGCTAGGTAGATAGATAGATAGATACATATAGGTAGGTAGGTAGATAGATAGATACAGATAGGTAGGTAGGTAGATAGATAGATAGAGATAGGTAGGTAGGTAGATAGATAGATAGAGATAGGTAGGTAGGTAAATAGATAGATAGAGATAGGTAGGTAGGTAGATTGATAGATACAGATAGGTAGCTAGGTAGATAGATAGATACAGATAGGTAGGTAGGTAGATTGATAGATACAGATAGGTAGGTAGGTAGATAGATAGATACAGATAGGTAGGTAGGTAGATAGATAGATACAGATATGTAGGTAGGTAGATAGATAGATAGAGATAGGTAGGTAAATAGATAGAGATAGGTAGGTAGGTAGATTGATAGATACAGATAGGTAGCTAGGTAGATAGATAGATAGATACATATAGGTAGGTAGGTAGATAGATAGATACAGATAGGTAGGTAGGTAGATAGATAGATAGAGATAGGTAGGTAGGTAGATAGATAGATAGAGATAGGTAGGTAGGTAGATAGATAGATAGAGATAGGTAGGTAGGTAAATAGATAGATAGAGATAGGTAGGTAGGTAGATTGATAGATACAGATAGATAGAGATAGGTATGTAGGTAGATTGATAGATACAGATAGGTAGGTAGGTAGATTGATAGATACAGATAGGTAGCTAGGTAGATGGATAGATAGAGATAGGTAGGTAGGTAAATAGATAGAGATAGGTAGGTAGGTAGATTGATAGATACAGATAGGTAGCTAGGTAGATAGATAGATACAGATAGGAGGTAGGTAGATAGATACAGATAGGTAGGTAGGTAGGTAGATAGATAGATATAGGTAGGTAGGTAGATAGATAGAGATAGGTAGGTAGGTAGATTGATATATACAAATAGGTAGGTAGGTAGATAGATACAGATAGGTAGGTAGGTAGATAGATAGATACAGATAGGTAGGTAGGTAGATAGATAGATAGAGATATGTAGGTAGGTAAATAGATAGATAGAGATAGGTAGGTAGGTAGATTGATAGATACAGATAGGTAGCTAGGTAGATAGATACAGATAGGTAGGTAGGTAGAAAGATAGATAGAGATAGGTAGGTACGTAGATTGATAGATACAGATAGGTAGGTAGGTAGATTGATAGATACAGATAGGTAGCTAGGTAGATAGATAGATAGAGATAGGTAGGTAGTTAGATAGATAGATACAGATAGAGATAGGTAGGTAGATAGATAGATACAGATAGGTAGGTAGGTAGATTGATAGATACAGATAGGTAGGTAGGTAGGTAGGTAGATAGATACAGATAGGTAGGTAGGTAGATAGATAGATACAGATAGGTAGGTAGGTAGGTAGATAGATAGAGATAGGTAGGTAGGTAGATTGATAGCTAGAGATAGGTAGGTAGATAGATTGATACAGATAGGTAGGTAAGTAGATAGATAGATACAGAAAGGTAGGTAGGTAGGTAGATAGACACAGATAGGTAGGTAGGTAGGTAGATAGATACAGATAGGTAAGTAGTTAGATAGATATATACAGATAGGTAGGTAGGTAGATTGATAGATACAGATAGGTAGCTAGGTAGATAGATAGATACAGATAGGTATGTAAGTAGATGGATAAATACAGATAGGTAGGTAGGTAGATAGATAGATAGAGATAGGTAGGTAGATAGATAGAGAGAGAGAGGTAGGTAGGTAGATTGATAGATACATATAGGTAGGTAGGTAGATTGATAGATACAGATAGGTAGGTAGGTAGATAGATAGATACAGATAGGTAGGTAGGTAGGTAGATAGATAGAGATAGGTAGGTAGGTAGATTGATAGATACAGATAGGTAGGTAGGTAGATAGATACAGATAGGTAGGTAGGTAGATAGATAGATACAGATAGGTAGGTAGGTAGATAGATAGATAGAGATAGGTAGGTAGGTAGATAGATAGATAGAGATAGGTAGGTAGGTAAATAGATAGATAGAGATAGGTAGGTAGGTAGATTGATAGATACAGATAGATAGAGATAGGTATGTAGGTAGATTGATAGATACAGATAGGTAGGTAGGTAGATTGATAGATACAGATAGGTAGCTAGGTAGATGGATAGATAGAGATAGGTAGGTAGGTAAATAGATAGAGATAGGTAGGTAGGTAGATTGATAGATACAGATAGGTAGCTAGGTAGATAGATAGATACAGATAGGTAGGTAGGTAGATAGATACAGATAGGTAGGTAGGTAGGTAGATAGATAGATATAGGTAGGTAGGTAGATAGATAGAGATAGGTAGGTAGGTAGATTGATATATACAAATAGGTAGGTAGGTAGATAGATACAGATAGGTAGGTAGGCAGATAGATAGATACAGATAGGTAGGTAGGTAGATAGATAGATACAGATAGGTAGGTAGGTAGATAGATAGATAGAGATATGTAGGTAGGTAAATAGATAGATAGAGATAGGTAGGTAGGTAGATTGATAGATACAGATAGGTAGCTAGGTAGATACATACAGATAGGTAGGTAGGTAGATAGATAGATAGAGATAGGTAGGTACGTAGATTGATAGATACAGATAGGTAGGTAGGTAGATTGATAGATACAGATAGGTAGCTAGGTAGATAGATAGATAGAGATAGGTAGGTAGTTAGATAGATAGATACAGATAGAGATAGGTAGGTAGATAGATAGATACAGATAGGTAGGTAGGTAGATTGATAGATACAGATAGGTAGGTAGGTAGGTAGGTAGGTAGGTAGATAGATAGATACAGATAGGTAGGTAGGTAGATAGATAGATACAGATAGGTAGGTAGGTAGGTAGATAGATAGAGATAGGTAGGTAGGTAGATTGATAGCTAGAGATAGGTAGGTAGATAGATTGATACAGATAGGTAGGTAAGTAGATAGATAGATACAGAAGGGTAGGTAGGTAGGTAGATAGACACAGAAAGGTAGGTAGGTAGATAGATACAGATAGGTAAGTAGGTAGATAGATATATACAGATAGGTAGGTAGGTAGATTGATAGATACAGATAGGTAGCTAGGTAGATAGATACAGATAGGTAGGTAAGTAGATGGATAAATACAGATAGGTAGGTAGGTAGATAGATAGATAGAGATAGGTAGGTAGATAGATAGATAGAGAGAGGTAGGTAGGTAGATTGATAGATACATATAGGTAGGTAGGTAGATTGATAGATACAGATAGGTAGGTAGGTAGATAGATAAATACAGATAGGTAGGTAGGTAGGTAGATAGATAGAGATAGGTAGGTAGGTAGATTGATAGATACAGATAGGTAGGTAGGTAGATAGATAGATAGAGATAGGTAGGTAGGTAGATAGATAGAGATAGGTAGGTAGGTAGATTGATAGATACAGATAGGTAGCTAGGTAGATAGATAGATACAGATAGGTAGGTAGGTAGATAGATAAATACAGATAGGTAGGTAGGTAGATAGATAGATAGATAGAGATAGGTAGGTAAGTAGATAGATAGATACAGATAGGTAGGTAGGTAGATTGATAGATACAGATAGGTAGGTAGGTAGATTGATAGATACAGATAGGTAGCTAGGTAGATAGATAGATAGAGATAGGTAGGTAGTTAAATAGATAGATAGAGATAGGTAGGTAGGTAGATTGATAGATACAGATAGGTAGCTAGGTAGATAGATACAGATAGGTAGGTAGGTAGATAGATAGATAGAGATAGGTAGGTACGTAGATTGATAGATACAGATAGGTAGGTAGGTAGATAGATAGATAGAGATAGGTAGGTAGTTAGATAGATAGATACAGATAGAGATAGGTAGGTAGATAGATAGATACAGATAGGTAGGTAGGTAGATTGATAGATACAGATAGGTAGGTAGGTAGGTAGATAGCTAGAGATAGGTAGGTAGGTAGATTGATAGCTAGAGATAGGTAGGTAGATAGATTGATACAGATAGGTAGGTAGGTAGATAGATAGATACAGAAAGGTAGGTAGGTAGGTAGATAGACACAGATAGGTAGTTAGGTAGGTAGGTAGATAGATACAGATAGGAAAGTAGGTAGATAGATATATACAGATAGGTAGGTAGGTAGATTGATAGATACAGATAGGTAGCTAGGTAGATAGATAGATACAGATAGGTAGGTAAGTAGATGGATAAATACAGATAGGTAGGTAGGTAGATAGATAGATAGAGATAGGTAGGTAGATAGATAGATAGAGAGAGGTAGGTAGGTAGATTGATAGATACATATAGGTAGGTAGGTAGATTGATAGATACAGATAGGTAGGTAGGTAGATAGATAAATACAGATAGGTAGGTAGGTAGGTAGATAGATAGAGATAGGTAGGTAGGTAGATTGATAGATACAGATAGGTAGGTAGGTAGATAGATACAGATAGGTAGGTAGGTAGGTAGATAGATAGACACAGATAGGTAGGTAGGTAGATAGATAGATAGAGATAGGTAGGTAGGTAGATAGATAGAGATAGGTAGGTAGGTAGATTGATAGATACAGATAGGTAGCTAGGTAGATAGATAGATACAGATAGGTAGGTAGGTAGATAGATAAATACAGATAGGTAGGTAGGTAGATAGATAGATAGAGATAGGTAGGTAAGTAGATAGATAGATAGAGACAGGTAGGTAGGTAGATTGATAGATACAGATAGGTAGCTAGGTAGATTGATAGATACAGATAGGTAGCTAGGTAGATAGATAGATAGAGATAGGTAGGTAGTTAAATAGATAGATACAGATAGGTAGGTAGGTAGATAGATAGATACAGATAGGTAGGTAGGTAGATTGATAGATACAGATAGGTAAGTAGGTAGGTAGATAGATACAGATAGGTAGGTAGGTAGATAGATAGATACAGATAGGTAGGTAGGTAGGTAGGTAGGTAGGTAGATAGATAGAGATAGGTAGGTAGATAGATAGATAGAGATAGGTAGATAGGTAGATTGATAGATACAGATAGGTAGCTAGGTAGAAAGATAGATAGATACATATAGGTAGGTAGGTAGAAAGATAGATACAGATAGGTAGGTAGGTAGATAGATAGATAGAGATAGGTAGGTAGGTAGATAGATAGATAGAGATAGGTAGGTAGGTAAATAGATAGATAGAGATAGGTAGGTAGGTAGATTGATAGATACAGATAGATAGAGATAGGTATGAAGGTAGATTGATAGATACAGATAGGTAGGTAGGTAGATTGATAGATACAGATAGGTAGCTAGGTAGATAGATACAGATAGGTAGGTAAGTAGATGGATAAATACAGATAGGTAGGTAGGTAGATAGATAGATAGAGATAGGTAGGTAGATAGATAGATAGAGAGAGGTAGGTAGGTAGATTGATAGATACATATAGGTAGGTAGGTAGATTGATAGATACAGATAGGTAGGTAGGTAGATAGATAAATACAGATAGGTAGGTAGGTAGGTAGATAGATAGAGATAGGTAGGTAGGTAGATTGATAGATACAGATAGGTAGGTAGGTAGATAGATACAGATAGGTAGGTAGGTAGGTAGATAGATAGACACAGATAGGTAGGTAGGTAGATAGATAGATAGAGATAGGTAGGTAGGTAGATAGATAGAGATAGGTAGGTAGGTAGATTGATAGATACAGATAGGTAGCTAGGTAGATAGATAGATACAGATAGGTAGGTAGGTAGATAGATAAATACAGATAGGTAGGTAGGTAGATAGATAGATAGAGATAGGTAGGTAAGTAGATAGATAGATAGAGATAGGTAGGTAGGTAGATTATAGATACAGATAGGTAGGTAGGTAGATTGATAGATACAGATAGGTAGCTAGGTAGATAGATAGATAGAGATAGGTAGGTAGTTAAATAGATAGATACAGATAGGTAGGTAGGTAGATAGATAGATACAGATAGGTAGGTAGGTAGATTGATAGATACAGATAGGTAAGTAGGTAGGTAGATAGATACAGATAGGTAGGTAGGTAGATAGATAGATACAGATAGGTAGGTAGGTAGGTAGGTAGGTAGATAGATAGAGATAGGTAGGTAGATAGATAGATAGAGATAGGTAGATAGGTAGATTGATAGATACAGATAGGTAGCTAGGTAGAAAGATAGATAGATACATATAGGTAGGTAGGTAGATAGATAGATACAGATAGGTAGGTAGGTAGATAGATAGATAGAGATAGGTAGGTAGGTAGATAGATAGATAGAGATAGGTAGGTAGGTAAATAGATAGATAGAGATAGGTAGGTAGGTAGATTGATAGATACAGATAGATAGAGATAGGTATGAAGGTAGATTGATAGATACAGATAGGTAGGTAGGTAGATAGATACAGATAGGTAGGTAAGTAGATGGATAAATACAGATAGGTAGGTAGGTAGATAGATAGATAGAGATAGGTAGGTAGATAGATAGATAGAGAGAGGTAGGTAGGTAGATTGATAGATACATATAGGTAGGTAGGTAGATTGATAGATACAGATAGGTAGGTAGGTAGATAGATAAATACAGATAGGTAGGTAGGTAGGTAGATAGATAGAGATAGGTAGGTAGGTAGATTGATAGATACAGATAGGTAGGTAGGTAGATAGATAGATAGAGATAGGTAGGTAGGTAGATAGATAGAGATAGGTAGGTAGATTGATAGATACAGATAGGTAGCTAGGTAGATAGATAGATACAGATAGGTAGGTAGGTAGATAGATAAATACAGATAGGTAGGTAGGTAGTTAGATAGATAGATACAGATAGAGATAGGTAGGTAGATAGATAGATACAGATAGGTAGGTAGGTAGATTGATAGATACAGATAGGTAGGTAGGTAGGTAGGTAGATAGATACAGATAGGTAGGTAGGTAGATAGATAGATACAGATAGGTAGGTAGGTAGGTAGATAGATAGAGATAGGTAGGTAGGTAGATTGATAGCTAGAGATAGGTAGGTAGATAGATTGATACAGATAGGTAGGTAAGTAGATAGATAGATACAGAAAGGTAGGTAGGTAGGTAGATAGACACAGATAGGTAGGTAGGTAGGTAGATAGATACAGATAGGTAAGTAGGTAGATAGATATATACAGATAGGTAGGTAGGTAGATTGATAGATACAGATAGGTAGCTAGGTAGATAGATAGATACAGATAGGTATGTAAGTAGATGGATAAATACAGATAGGTAGGTAGGTAGATAGATAGATAGAGATAGGTAGGTAGATAGATAGAGAGAGAGAGGTAGGTAGGTAGATTGATAGATACATATAGGTAGGTAGGTAGATTGATAGATACAGATAGGTAGGTAGGTAGATAGATAGATACAGATAGGTAGGTAGGTAGGTAGATAGATAGAGATAGGTAGGTAGGTAGATTGATAGATACAGATAGGTAGGTAGGTAGATAGATACAGATAGGTAGGTAGGTAGATAGATAGATACAGATAGGTAGGTAGGTAGATAGATAGATAGAGATAGGTAGGTAGGTAGATAGATAGATAGAGATAGGTAGGTAGGTAAATAGATAGATAGAGATAGGTAGGTAGGTAGATTGATAGATACAGATAGATAGAGATAGGTATGTAGGTAGATTGATAGATACAGATAGGTAGGTAGGTAGATTGATAGATACAGATAGGTAGCTAGGTAGATGGATAGATAGAGATAGGTAGGTAGGTAAATAGATAGAGATAGGTAGGTAGGTAGATTGATAGATACAGATAGGTAGCTAGGTAGATAGATAGATACAGATAGGTAGGTAGGTAGATAGATACAGATAGGTAGGTAGGTAGGTAGATAGATAGATATAGGTAGGTAGGTAGATAGATAGAGATAGGTAGGTAGGTAGATTGATATATACAAATAGGTACGTAGGTAGATAGATACAGATAGGTAGGTAGGTAGATAGATAGATACAGATAGGTAGGTAGGTAGATAGATAGATACAGATAGGTAGGTAGGTAGATAGATAGATAGAGATATGTAGGTAGGTAAATAGATAGATAGAGATAGGTAGGTAGGTAGATTGATAGATACAGATAGGTAGCTAGGTAGATACATACAGATAGGTAGGTAGGTAGATAGATAGATAGAGATAGGTAGGTACGTAGATTGATAGATACAGATAGGTAGGTAGGTAGATTGATAGATACAGATAGGTAGCTAGGTAGATAGATAGATAGAGATAGGTAGGTAGTTAGATAGATAGATACAGATAGAGATAGGTAGGTAGATAGATAGATACAGATAGGTAGGTAGGTAGATTGATAGATACAGATAGGTAGGTAGGTAGGTAGGTAGGTAGGTAGGTAGGTAGGTAGATAGATACAGATAGGTAGGTAGGTAGATAGATAGATACAGATAGGTAGGTAGGTAGGTAGATAGATAGAGATAGGTAGGTAGGTAGATTGATAGCTAGAGATAGGTAGGTAGATAGATTGATACAGATAGGTAGGTAAGTAGATAGATAGATACAGAAAGGTAGGTAGGTAGGTAGATAGACACAGATAGGTAGGTAGGTAGATAGATACAGATAGGTAAGTAGGTAGATAGATATATACAGATAGGTAGGTAGGTAGATTGATAGATACAGATAGGTAGCTAGGTAGATAGATACAGATAGGTAGGTAAGTAGATGGATAAATACAGATAGGTAGGTAGGTAGATAGATAGATAGAGATAGGTAGGTAGATAGATAGATAGAGAGAGGTAGGTAGGTAGATTGATAGATACATATAGGTAGGTAGGTAGATTGATAGATACAGATAGGTAGGTAGGTAGATAGATAAATACAGATAGGTAGGTAGGTAGGTAGATAGATAGAGATAGGTAGGTAGGTAGATTGATAGATACAGATAGGTAGGTAGGTAGATAGATAGATAGAGATAGGTAGGTAGGTAGATAGATAGAGATAGGTAGGTAGATAGATTGATAGATACAGATAGGTAGCTAGGTAGATAGATAGATACAGATAGGTAGGTAGGTAGATAGATAAATACAGATAGGTAGGTAGGTAGATAGATAGATAGATAGAGATAGGTAGGTAAGTAGATAGATAGATAGAGATAGGTAGGTAGGTAGATTGATAGATACAGATAGGTAGGTAGGTAGATTGATAGATACAGATAGGTAGCTAGGTAGATAGATAGATAGAGATAGGTAGGTAGTTAAATAGATAGATAGAGATAGGTAGGTAGGTAGATTGATAGATACAGATAGGTAGCTAGGTAGATAGATACAGATAGGTAGGTAGGTAGATAGATAGATAGAGATAGGTAGGTACGTAGATTGATAGATACAGATAGGTAGGTAGGTAGATAGATAGATAGAGATAGGTAGGTAGTTAGATAGATAGATACAGATAGAGATAGGTAGGTAGATAGATAGATACAGATAGGTAGGTAGGTAGATTGATAGATACAGATAGGTAGGTAGGTAGGTAGATAGCTAGAGATAGGTAGGTAGGTAGATTGATAGCTAGAGATAGGTAGGTAGATAGATTGATACAGATAGGTAGGTAGGTAGATAGATAGATACAGAAAGGTAGGTAGGTAGGTAGATAGACACAGATTGGTAGGTAGGTAGGTAGATAGATACAGATAGGTAAGTAGGTAGATAGATATATACAGATAGGTAGGTAGGTAGATTGATAGATACAGATAGGTAGCTAGGTAGATAGATAGATACAGATAGGTAGGTAAGTAGATGGATAAATACAGATAGGTAGGTAGGTAGATAGATAGATAGAGATAGGTAGGTAGATAGATAGATAGAGAGAGGTAGGTAGGTAGATTGATAGATACATATAGGTAGGTAGGTAGATTGATAGATACAGATAGGTAGGTAGGTAGATAGATAAATACAGATAGGTAGGTAGGTAGGTAGATAGATAGAGATAGGTAGGTAGGTAGATTGATAGATACAGATAGGTAGGTAGGTAGATAGATACAGATAGGTAGGTAGGTAGGTAGATAGATAGACACAGATAGGTAGGTAGGTAGATAGATAGATAGAGATAGGTAGGTAGGTAGATAGATAGAGATAGGTAGGTAGGTAGATTGATAGATACAGATAGGTAGCTAGCTAGATAGATAGATACAGATAGGTAGGTAAGTAGATAGATAAATACAGATAGGTAGGTAGGTAGATAGATAGATAGAGATAGGTAGGTAAGTAGATAGATAGATAGAGACAGGTAGGTAGGTAGATTGATAGATACAGATAGGTAGGTAGGTAGATTGATAGATACAGATAGGTAGCTAGGTAGATAGATAGATAGAGATAGGTAGGTAGTTAAATAGATAGATACAGATAGGTAGGTAGGTAGATAGATAGATACAGATAGGTAGGTAGGTAGATTGATAGATACAGATAGGTAAGTAGGTAGGTAGATAGATACAGATAGGTAGGTAGGTAGATAGATAGATACAGATAGGTAGGTAGGTAGGTAGGTAGATAGATAGAGATAGGTAGGTAGATAGATAGATAGAGATAGGTAGATAGGTAGATTGATAGATACAGATAGGTAGCTAGGTAGAAAGATAGATAGATACATATAGGTAGGTAGGTAGATAGATAGATACAGATAGGTAGGTAGGTAGATAGATAGATAGAGATAGGTAGGTAGGTAGATAGATAGATACAGATAGGTAGGTAGGTAGATAGATAGATAGAGATATGTAGGTAGGTAAATAGATAGATAGAGATAGGTAGGTAGGTAGATTGATAGATACAGATAGGTAGCTAGGTAGATAGATACAGATAGGTAGGTAGGTAGAAAGATAGATAGAGATAGGTAGGTACGTAGATTGATAGATACAGATAGGTAGGTAGGTAGATTGATAGATACAGATAGGTAGCTAGGTAGATAGATAGATAGAGATAGGTAGGTAGTTAGATAGATAGATACAGATAGAGATAGGTAGGTAGATAGATAGATACAGATAGGTAGGTAGGTAGATTGATAGATACAGATAGGTAGGTAGGTAGGTAGGTAGATAGATACAGATAGGTAGGTAGGTAGATAGATAGATACAGATAGGTAGGTAGGTAGGTAGATAGATAGAGATAGGTAGGTAGGTAGATTGATAGCTAGAGATAGGTAGGTAGATAGATTGATACAGATAGGTAGGTAAGTAGATAGATAGATACAGAAAGGTAGGTAGGTAGGTAGATAGACACAGATAGGTAGGTAGGTAGGTAGATAGATACAGATAGGTAAGTAGTTAGATAGATATATACAGATAGGTAGGTAGGTAGATTGATAGATACAGATAGGTAGCTAGGTAGATAGATAGATACAGATAGGTATGTAAGTAGATGGATAAATACAGATAGGTAGGTAGGTAGATAGATAGATAGAGATAGGTAGGTAGATAGATAGAGAGAGAGAGGTAGGTAGGTAGATTGATAGATACATATAGGTAGGTAGGTAGATTGATAGATACAGATAGGTAGGTAGGTAGATAGATAGATACAGATAGGTAGGTAGGTAGGTAGATAGATAGAGATAGGTAGGTAGGTAGATTGATAGATACAGATAGGTAGGTAGGTAGATAGATACAGATAGGTAGGTAGGTAGATAGATAGATACAGATAGGTAGGTAGGTAGATAGATAGATAGAGATAGGTAGGTAGGTAGATAGATAGATAGAGATAGGTAGGTAGGTAAATAGATAGATAGAGATAGGTAGGTAGGTAGATTGATAGATACAGATAGATAGAGATAGGTATGTAGGTAGATTGATAGATACAGATAGGTAGGTAGGTAGATTGATAGATACAGATAGGTAGCTAGGTAGATGGATAGATAGAGATAGGTAGGTAGGTAAATAGATAGAGATAGGTAGGTAGGTAGATTGATAGATACAGATAGGTAGCTAGGTAGATAGATAGATACAGATAGGTAGGTAGGTAGATAGATACAGATAGGTAGGTAGGTAGGTAGATAGATAGATATAGGTAGGTAGGTAGATAGATAGAGATAGGTAGGTAGGTAGATTGATATATACAAATAGGTAGGTAGGTAGATAGATACAGATAGGTAGGTAGGCTGATAGATAGATACAGATAGGTAGGTAGGTAGATAGATAGATACAGATAGGTAGGTAGGTAGATAGATAGATAGAGATATGTAGGTAGGTAAATAGATAGATAGAGATAGGTAGGTAGGTAGATTGATAGATACAGATAGGTAGCTAGGTAGATACATACAGATAGGTAGGTAGGTAGATAGATAGATAGAGATAGGTAGGTACGTAGATTGATAGATACAGATAGGTAGGTAGGTAGATTGATAGATACAGATAGGTAGCTAGGTAGATAGATAGATAGAGATAGGTAGGTAGTTAGATAGATAGATACAGATAGAGATAGGTAGGTAGATAGATAGATACAGATAGGTAGGTAGGTAGATTGATAGATACAGATAGGTAGGTAGGTAGGTAGGTAGGTAGATAGATAGATACAGATAGGTAGGTAGGTAGATAGATAGATACAGATAGGTAGGTAGGTAGGTAGATAGATAGAGATAGGTAGGTAGGTAGATTGATAGCTAGAGATAGGTAGGTAGATAGATTGATACAGATAGGTAGGTAAGTAGATAGATAGATACAGAAGGGTAGGTAGGTAGGTAGATAGACACAGATAGGTAGGTAGGTAGATAGATACAGATAGGTAAGTAGGTAGATAGATATATACAGATAGGTAGGTAGGTAGATTGATAGATACAGATAGGTAGCTAGGTAGATAGATACAGATAGGTAGGTAAGTAGATGGATAAATACAGATAGGTAGGTAGGTAGATAGATAGATAGAGATAGGTAGGTAGATAGATAGATAGAGAGAGGTAGGTAGGTAGATTGATAGATACATATAGGTAGGTAGGTAGATTGATAGATACAGATAGGTAGGTAGGTAGATAGATAAATACAGATAGGTAGGTAGGTAGGTAGATAGATAGAGATAGGTAGGTAGGTAGATTGATAGATACAGATAGG
The DNA here is from genome assembly GCA_024509115.1 of Crotalus helleri. Classification (NCBI taxonomy): domain Eukaryota; kingdom Metazoa; phylum Chordata; class Lepidosauria; order Squamata; family Viperidae; genus Crotalus; species Crotalus helleri. The sequence goes on from JAKSXO010000082.1 coordinate 1,440,655, forward strand.
TAGGTAGGTAGATAGATAGATAGAGATAGGTAGGTAGGTAGATAGATAGAGATAGGTAGGTAGGTAGATTGATAGATACAGATAGGTAGCTAGGTAGATAGATAGATACAGATAGGTAGGTAGGTAGATAGATAAATACAGATAGGTAGGTAGGTAGATAGATAGATAGATAGAGATAGGTAGGTAAGTAGATAGATAGATACAGATAGGTAGGTAGGTAGATTGATAGATACAGATAGGTAGGTAGGTAGATTGATAGATACAGATAGGTAGCTAGGTAGATAGATAGATAGAGATAGGTAGGTAGTTAAATAGATAGATAGAGATAGGTAGGTAGGTAGATTGATAGATACAGATAGGTAGCTAGGTAGATAGATACAGATAGGTAGGTAGGTAGATAGATAGATAGAGATAGGTAGGTACGTAGATTGATAGATACAGATAGGTAGGTAGGTAGATAGATAGATAGAGATAGGTAGGTAGTTAGATAGATAGATACAGATAGAGATAGGTAGGTAGATAGATAGATACAGATAGGTAGGTAGGTAGATTGATAGATACAGATAGGTAGGTAGGTAGGTAGATAGCTAGAGATAGGTAGGTAGGTAGATTGATAGCTAGAGATAGGTAGGTAGATAGATTGATACAGATAGGTAGGTAGGTAGATAGATAGATACAGAAAGGTAGGTAGGTAGGTAGATAGACACAGATAGGTAGGTAGGTAGGTAGGTAGATAGATACAGATAGGAAAGTAGGTAGATAGATATATACAGATAGGTAGGTAGGTAGATTGATAGATACAGATAGGTAGCTAGGTAGATAGATAGATACAGATAGGTAGGTAAGTAGATGGATAAATACAGATAGGTAGGTAGGTAGATAGATAGATAGAGATAGGTAGGTAGATAGATAGATAGAGAGAGGTAGGTAGGTAGATTGATAGATACATATAGGTAGGTAGGTAGATTGATAGATACAGATAGGTAGGTAGGTAGATAGATAAATACAGATAGGTAGGTAGGTAGGTAGATAGATAGAGATAGGTAGGTAGGTAGATTGATAGATACAGATAGGTAGGTAGGTAGATAGATACAGATAGGTAGGTAGGTAGGTAGATAGATAGACACAGATAGGTAGGTAGGTAGATAGATAGATAGAGATAGGTAGGTAGGTAGATAGATAGAGATAGGTAGGTAGGTAGATTGATAGATACAGATAGGTAGCTAGGTAGATAGATAGATACAGATAGGTAGGTAGGTAGATAGATAAATACAGATAGGTAGGTAGGTAGATAGATAGATAGAGATAGGTAGGTAAGTAGATAGATAGATAGAGACAGGTAGGTAGGTAGATTGATAGATACAGATAGGTAGCTAGGTAGATTGATAGATACAGATAGGTAGCTAGGTAGATAGATAGATAGAGATAGGTAGGTAGTTAAATAGATAGATACAGATAGGTAGGTAGGTAGATAGATAGATACAGATAGGTAGGTAGGTAGATTGATAGATACAGATAGGTAAGTAGGTAGGTAGATAGATACAGATAGGTAGGTAGGTAGATAGATAGATACAGATAGGTAGGTAGGTAGGTAGGTAGGTAGGTAGGTAGATAGATAGAGATAGGTAGGTAGATAGATAGATAGAGATAGGTAGATAGGTAGATTGATAGATACAGATAGGTAGCTAGGTAGAAAGATAGATAGATACATATAGGTAGGTAGGTAGAAAGATAGATACAGATAGGTAGGTAGGTAGATAGATAGATAGAGATAGGTAGGTAGGTAGATAGATAGATAGAGATAGGTAGGTAGGTAAATAGATAGATAGAGATAGGTAGGTAGGTAGATTGATAGATACAGATAGATAGAGATAGGTATGAAGGTAGATTGATAGATACAGATAGGTAGGTAGGTAGATTGATAGATACAGATAGGTAGCTAGGTAGATAGATACAGATAGGTAGGTAAGTAGATGGATAAATACAGATAGGTAGGTAGGTAGATAGATAGATAGAGATAGGTAGGTAGATAGATAGATAGAGAGAGGTAGGTAGGTAGATTGATAGATACATATAGGTAGGTAGGTAGATTGATAGATACAGATAGGTAGGTAGGTAGATAGATAAATACAGATAGGTAGGTAGGTAGGTAGATAGATAGAGATAGGTAGGTAGGTAGATTGATAGATACAGATAGGTAGGTAGGTAGATAGATACAGATAGGTAGGTAGGTAGGTAGATAGATAGACACAGATAGGTAGGTAGGTAGATAGATAGATAGAGATAGGTAGGTAGGTAGATAGATAGAGATAGGTAGGTAGGTAGATTGATAGATACAGATAGGTAGCTAGGTAGATAGATAGATACAGATAGGTAGGTAGGTAGATAGATAAATACAGATAGGTAGGTAGGTAGATAGATAGATAGAGATAGGTAGGTAAGTAGATAGATAGATAGAGATAGGTAGGTAGGTAGATTATAGATACAGATAGGTAGGTAGGTAGATTGATAGATACAGATAGGTAGCTAGGTAGATAGATAGATAGAGATAGGTAGGTAGTTAAATAGATAGATACAGATAGGTAGGTAGGTAGATAGATAGATACAGATAGGTAGGTAGGTAGATTGATAGATACAGATAGGTAAGTAGGTAGGTAGATAGATACAGATAGGTAGGTAGGTAGATAGATAGATACAGATAGGTAGGTAGGTAGGTAGGTAGGTAGATAGATAGAGATAGGTAGGTAGATAGATAGATAGAGATAGGTAGATAGGTAGATTGATAGATACAGATAGGTAGCTAGGTAGAAAGATAGATAGATACATATAGGTAGGTAGGTAGATAGATAGATACAGATAGGTAGGTAGGTAGATAGATAGATAGAGATAGGTAGGTAGGTAGATAGATAGATAGAGATAGGTAGGTAGGTAAATAGATAGATAGAGATAGGTAGGTAGGTAGATTGATAGATACAGATAGATAGAGATAGGTATGAAGGTAGATTGATAGATACAGATAGGTAGGTAGGTAGATAGATACAGATAGGTAGGTAAGTAGATGGATAAATACAGATAGGTAGGTAGGTAGATAGATAGATAGAGATAGGTAGGTAGATAGATAGATAGAGAGAGGTAGGTAGGTAGATTGATAGATACATATAGGTAGGTAGGTAGATTGATAGATACAGATAGGTAGGTAGGTAGATAGATAAATACAGATAGGTAGGTAGGTAGGTAGATAGATAGAGATAGGTAGGTAGGTAGATTGATAGATACAGATAGGTAGGTAGGTAGATAGATAGATAGAGATAGGTAGGTAGGTAGATAGATAGAGATAGGTAGGTAGATTGATAGATACAGATAGGTAGCTAGGTAGATAGATAGATACAGATAGGTAGGTAGGTAGATAGATAAATACAGATAGGTAGGTAGGTAGTTAGATAGATAGATACAGATAGAGATAGGTAGGTAGATAGATAGATACAGATAGGTAGGTAGGTAGATTGATAGATACAGATAGGTAGGTAGGTAGGTAGGTAGATAGATACAGATAGGTAGGTAGGTAGATAGATAGATACAGATAGGTAGGTAGGTAGGTAGATAGATAGAGATAGGTAGGTAGGTAGATTGATAGCTAGAGATAGGTAGGTAGATAGATTGATACAGATAGGTAGGTAAGTAGATAGATAGATACAGAAAGGTAGGTAGGTAGGTAGATAGACACAGATAGGTAGGTAGGTAGGTAGATAGATACAGATAGGTAAGTAGGTAGATAGATATATACAGATAGGTAGGTAGGTAGATTGATAGATACAGATAGGTAGCTAGGTAGATAGATAGATACAGATAGGTATGTAAGTAGATGGATAAATACAGATAGGTAGGTAGGTAGATAGATAGATAGAGATAGGTAGGTAGATAGATAGAGAGAGAGAGGTAGGTAGGTAGATTGATAGATACATATAGGTAGGTAGGTAGATTGATAGATACAGATAGGTAGGTAGGTAGATAGATAGATACAGATAGGTAGGTAGGTAGGTAGATAGATAGAGATAGGTAGGTAGGTAGATTGATAGATACAGATAGGTAGGTAGGTAGATAGATACAGATAGGTAGGTAGGTAGATAGATAGATACAGATAGGTAGGTAGGTAGATAGATAGATAGAGATAGGTAGGTAGGTAGATAGATAGATAGAGATAGGTAGGTAGGTAAATAGATAGATAGAGATAGGTAGGTAGGTAGATTGATAGATACAGATAGATAGAGATAGGTATGTAGGTAGATTGATAGATACAGATAGGTAGGTAGGTAGATTGATAGATACAGATAGGTAGCTAGGTAGATGGATAGATAGAGATAGGTAGGTAGGTAAATAGATAGAGATAGGTAGGTAGGTAGATTGATAGATACAGATAGGTAGCTAGGTAGATAGATAGATACAGATAGGTAGGTAGGTAGATAGATACAGATAGGTAGGTAGGTAGGTAGATAGATAGATATAGGTAGGTAGGTAGATAGATAGAGATAGGTAGGTAGGTAGATTGATATATACAAATAGGTACGTAGGTAGATAGATACAGATAGGTAGGTAGGTAGATAGATAGATACAGATAGGTAGGTAGGTAGATAGATAGATACAGATAGGTAGGTAGGTAGATAGATAGATAGAGATATGTAGGTAGGTAAATAGATAGATAGAGATAGGTAGGTAGGTAGATTGATAGATACAGATAGGTAGCTAGGTAGATACATACAGATAGGTAGGTAGGTAGATAGATAGATAGAGATAGGTAGGTACGTAGATTGATAGATACAGATAGGTAGGTAGGTAGATTGATAGATACAGATAGGTAGCTAGGTAGATAGATAGATAGAGATAGGTAGGTAGTTAGATAGATAGATACAGATAGAGATAGGTAGGTAGATAGATAGATACAGATAGGTAGGTAGGTAGATTGATAGATACAGATAGGTAGGTAGGTAGGTAGGTAGGTAGGTAGGTAGGTAGATAGATACAGATAGGTAGGTAGGTAGATAGATAGATACAGATAGGTAGGTAGGTAGGTAGATAGATAGAGATAGGTAGGTAGGTAGATTGATAGCTAGAGATAGGTAGGTAGATAGATTGATACAGATAGGTAGGTAAGTAGATAGATAGATACAGAAAGGTAGGTAGGTAGGTAGATAGACACAGATAGGTAGGTAGGTAGATAGATACAGATAGGTAAGTAGGTAGATAGATATATACAGATAGGTAGGTAGGTAGATTGATAGATACAGATAGGTAGCTAGGTAGATAGATACAGATAGGTAGGTAAGTAGATGGATAAATACAGATAGGTAGGTAGGTAGATAGATAGATAGAGATAGGTAGGTAGATAGATAGATAGAGAGAGGTAGGTAGGTAGATTGATAGATACATATAGGTAGGTAGGTAGATTGATAGATACAGATAGGTAGGTAGGTAGATAGATAAATACAGATAGGTAGGTAGGTAGGTAGATAGATAGAGATAGGTAGGTAGGTAGATTGATAGATACAGATAGGTAGGTAGGTAGATAGATAGATAGAGATAGGTAGGTAGGTAGATAGATAGAGATAGGTAGGTAGATAGATTGATAGATACAGATAGGTAGCTAGGTAGATAGATAGATACAGATAGGTAGGTAGGTAGATAGATAAATACAGATAGGTAGGTAGGTAGATAGATAGATAGATAGAGATAGGTAGGTAAGTAGATAGATAGATAGAGATAGGTAGGTAGGTAGATTGATAGATACAGATAGGTAGGTAGGTAGATTGATAGATACAGATAGGTAGCTAGGTAGATAGATAGATAGAGATAGGTAGGTAGTTAAATAGATAGATAGAGATAGGTAGGTAGGTAGATTGATAGATACAGATAGGTAGCTAGGTAGATAGATACAGATAGGTAGGTAGGTAGATAGATAGATAGAGATAGGTAGGTACGTAGATTGATAGATACAGATAGGTAGGTAGGTAGATAGATAGATAGAGATAGGTAGGTAGTTAGATAGATAGATACAGATAGAGATAGGTAGGTAGATAGATAGATACAGATAGGTAGGTAGGTAGATTGATAGATACAGATAGGTAGGTAGGTAGGTAGATAGCTAGAGATAGGTAGGTAGGTAGATTGATAGCTAGAGATAGGTAGGTAGATAGATTGATACAGATAGGTAGGTAGGTAGATAGATAGATACAGAAAGGTAGGTAGGTAGGTAGATAGACACAGATTGGTAGGTAGGTAGGTAGATAGATACAGATAGGTAAGTAGGTAGATAGATATATACAGATAGGTAGGTAGGTAGATTGATAGATACAGATAGGTAGCTAGGTAGATAGATAGATACAGATAGGTAGGTAAGTAGATGGATAAATACAGATAGGTAGGTAGGTAGATAGATAGATAGAGATAGGTAGGTAGATAGATAGATAGAGAGAGGTAGGTAGGTAGATTGATAGATACATATAGGTAGGTAGGTAGATTGATAGATACAGATAGGTAGGTAGGTAGATAGATAAATACAGATAGGTAGGTAGGTAGGTAGATAGATAGAGATAGGTAGGTAGGTAGATTGATAGATACAGATAGGTAGGTAGGTAGATAGATACAGATAGGTAGGTAGGTAGGTAGATAGATAGACACAGATAGGTAGGTAGGTAGATAGATAGATAGAGATAGGTAGGTAGGTAGATAGATAGAGATAGGTAGGTAGGTAGATTGATAGATACAGATAGGTAGCTAGCTAGATAGATAGATACAGATAGGTAGGTAAGTAGATAGATAAATACAGATAGGTAGGTAGGTAGATAGATAGATAGAGATAGGTAGGTAAGTAGATAGATAGATAGAGACAGGTAGGTAGGTAGATTGATAGATACAGATAGGTAGGTAGGTAGATTGATAGATACAGATAGGTAGCTAGGTAGATAGATAGATAGATAGAGATAGGTAGGTAGTTAAATAGATAGATACAGATAGGTAGGTAGGTAGATAGATAGATACAGATAGGTAGGTAGGTAGATTGATAGATACAGATAGGTAAGTAGGTAGGTAGATAGATACAGATAGGTAGGTAGGTAGATAGATAGATACAGATAGGTAGGTAGGTAGGTAGGTAGATAGATAGAGATAGGTAGGTAGATAGATAGATAGAGATAGGTAGATAGGTAGATTGATAGATACAGATAGGTAGCTAGGTAGAAAGATAGATAGATACATATAGGTAGGTAGGTAGATAGATAGATACAGATAGGTAGGTAGGTAGATAGATAGATAGAGATAGGTAGGTAGGTAGATAGATAGATAGAGATAGGTAGGTAGGTAAATAGATAGATAGAGATAGGTAGGTAGGTAGATTGATAGATACAGATAGATAGAGATAGGTATGAAGGTAGATTGATAGATACAGATAGGTAGGTAGGTAGATTGATAGATACAGATAGGTAGCTAGGTAGATAGATACAGATAGGTAGGTAAGTAGATGGATAAATACAGATAGGTAGGTAGGTAGATAGATAGATAGAGATAGGTAGGTAGATAGATAGATAGAGAGAGGTAGGTAGGTAGATTGATAGATACATATAGGTAGGTAGGTAGATTGATAGATACAGATAGGTAGGTAGGTAGATAGATAAATACAGATAGGTAGGTAGGTAGGTAGATAGATAGAGATAGGTAGGTAGGTAGATTGATAGATACAGATAGGTAGGTAGTTAGATAGATACAGATAGGTAGGTAGGTAGGTAGATAGATAGACACAGATAGGTAGGTAGGTAGATAGATAGATAGAGATAGGTAGGTAGGTAGATAGATAGAGATAGGTAGGTAGGTAGATTGATAGATACAGATAGGTAGCTAGGTAGATAGATAGATACAGATAGGTAGGTAGGTAGATAGATAAATACAGATAGGTAGGTAGGTAGATAGATAGATAGAGATAGGTAGGTAAGTAGATAGATAGATAGAGATAGGTAGGTAGGTAGATTGATAGATACAGATAGGTAGGTAGGTAGATTGAAAGATACAGATAGGTAGCTAGGTAGATAGATAGATAGAGATAGGTAGGTAGTTAAATAGATAGATACAGATAGGTAGGTAGGTAGATAGATAGATACAGATAGGTAGGTAGGTAGATTGATAGATACAGATAGGTAAGTAGGTAGGTAGATAGATACAGATAGGTAGGTAGGTAGATAGATAGATACAGATAGGTAGGTAGGTAGGTAGGTAGGTAGATAGATAGAGATAGGTAGGTAGATAGATAGATAGAGATAGGTAGATAGGTAGATTGATAGATACAGATAGGTAGCTAGGTAGAAAGATAGATAGATACATATAGGTAGGTAGGTAGATAGATAGATACAGATAGGTAGGTAGGTAGATAGATAGATAGAGATAGGTAGGTAGGTAGATAGATAGATAGAGATAGGTAGGTAGGTAAATAGATAAATAGAGATAGGTAGGTAGGTAGATTGATAGATACAGATAGATAGAGATAGGTATGAAGGTAGATTGATAGATACAGATAGGTAGGTAGGTAGATTGATAGATACAGATAGGTAGCTAGGTAGATAGATACAGATAGGTAGGTAAGTAGATGGATAAATACAGATAGGTAGGTAGGTAGATAGATAGATAGAGATAGGTAGGTAGATAGATAGATAGAGAGAGGTAGGTAGGTAGATTGATAGATACATATAGGTAGGTAGGTAGATTGATAGATACAGATAGGTAGGTAGGTAGATAGATAAATACAGATAGGTAGGTAGGTAGGTAGATAGATAGAGATAGGTAGGTAGGTAGATTGATAGATACAGATAGGTAGGTAGGTAGATAGATAGATAGAGATAGGTAGGTAGGTAGATAGATAGAGATAGGTAGGTAGATTGATAGATACAGATAGGTAGCTAGGTAGATAGATAGATACAGATAGGTAGGTAGGTAGATAGATAAATACAGATAGGTAGGTAGGTAGATAGATAGATAGATAGAGATAGGTAGGTAAGTAGATAGATAGAGATAGGTAGGTAGGTAGATTGATAGATACAGATAGGTAGGTAGGTAGATTGATAGATACAGATAGGTAGCTAGGTAGATAGATAGATAGAGATAGGTAGGTAGTTAAATAGATAGATAGAGATAGGTAGGTAGGTAGATTGATAGATACAGATAGGTAGCTAGGTAGATAGATACAGATATGTAGGTAGGTAGATAGATAGATAGAGATAGGTAGGTACGTAGATTGATAGATACAGATAGGTAGGTAGGTAGATAGATAGATAGAGATAGGTAGGTAGTTAGATAGATAGATACAGATAGAGATAGGTAGGTAGATAGATAGATACAGATAGGTAGGTAGGTAGATTGATAGATACAGATAGGTAGGTAGGTAGGTAGATAGCTAGAGATAGGTAGGTAGGTAGATTGATAGCTAGAGATAGGTAGGTAGATAGATTGATACAGATAGGTAGGTAGGTAGATAGATAGATACAGAAAGGTAGATAGGTAGGTAGATAGACACAGATAGGTAGGTAGGTAGGTAGGTAGATAGATACAGATAGGTAAGTAGGTAGATAGATATATACAGATAGGTAGGTAGGTAGATTGATAGATACAGATAGGTAGCTAGGTAGATAGATAGATACAGATAGGTAGGTAAGTAGATGGATAAATACAGATAGGTAGGTAGGTAGATAGATAGATAGAGATAGGTAGGTAGATAGATAGATAGAGAGAGGTAGGTAGGTAGATTGATAGATACATATAGGTAGGTAGGTAGATTGATAGATACAGATAGGTAGGTAGGTAGATAGATAAATACAGATAGGTAGGTAGGTAGGTAGATAGATAGAGATAGGTAGGTAGGTAGATTGATAGATACAGATAGGTAGGTAGGTAGATAGATACAGATAGGTAGGTAGGTAGGTAGATAGATAGACACAGATAGGTAGGTAGGTAGATAGATAGATAGAGATAGGTAGGTAGGTAGATAGATAGAGATAGGTAGGTAGGTAGATTGATAGATACAGATAGGTAGCTAGCTAGATAGATAGATACAGATAGGTAGGTAAGTAGATAGATAAATACAGATAGGTAGGTAGGTAGATAGATAGATAGAGATAGGTAGGTAAGTAGATAGATAGATAGAGACAGGTAGGTAGGTAGATTGATAGATACAGATAGGTAGGTAGGTAGATTGATAGATACAGATAGGTAGCTAGGTAGATAGATAGATAGAGATAGGTAGGTAGTTAAATAGATAGATACAGATAGGTAGGTAGGTAGATAGATAGATACAGATAGGTAGGTAGGTAGATTGATAGATACAGATAGGTAAGTAGGTAGGTAGATAGATACAGATAGGTAGGTAGGTAGATAGATAGATACAGATAGGTAGGTAGGTAGGTAGGTAGGTAGATAGATAGAGATAGGTAGGTAGATAGATAGATAGAGATAGGTAGATAGGTAGATTGATAGATACAGATAGGTAGCTAGGTAGAAAGATAGATAGATACATATAGGTAGGTAGGTAGATAGATAGATACAGATAGGTAGGTAGGTAGATAGATAGATAGAGATAGGTAGGTAGGTAGATAGATAGATAGAGATAGGTAGGTAGGTAAATAGATAGATAGAGATAGGTAGGTAGGTAGATTGATAGATACAGATAGATAGAGATAGGTATGAAGGTAGATTGATAGATACAGATAGGTAGGTAGGTAGATTGATAGATACAGATAGGTAGCTAGGTAGATAGATACAGATAGGTAGGTAAGTAGATGGATAAATACAGATAGGTAGGTAGGTAGATAGATAGATAGAGATAGGTAGGTAGATAGATAGATAGAGAGAGGTAGGTAGGTAGATTGATAGATACATATAGGTAGGTAGGTAGATTGATAGATACAGATAGGTAGGTAGGTAGATAGATAAATACAGATAGGTAGGTAGGTAGGTAGATAGATAGAGATAGGTAGGTAGGTAGATTGATAGATACAGATAGGTAGGTAGTTAGATAGATACAGATAGGTAGGTAGGTAGGTAGATAGATAGACACAGATAGGTAGGTAGGTAGATAGATAGATAGAGATAGGTAGGTAGGTAGATAGATAGAGATAGGTAGGTAGGTAGATTGATAGATACAGATAGGTAGCTAGGTAGATAGATAGATACAGATAGGTAGGTAGGTAGATAGATAAATACAGATAGGTAGGTAGGTAGATAGATAGATAGAGATAGGTAGGTAAGTAGATAGATAGATAGAGATAGGTAGGTAGGTAGATTGATAGATACAGATAGGTAGGTAGGTAGATTGAAAGATACAGATAGGTAGCTAGGTAGATAGATAGATAGAGATAGGTAGGTAGTTAAATAGATAGATACAGATAGGTAGGTAGGTAGATAGATAGATACAGATAGGTAGGTAGGTAGATTGATAGATACAGATAGGTAAGTAGGTAGGTAGATAGATACAGATAGGTAGGTAGGTAGATAGATAGATACAGATAGGTAGGTAGATAGATAGATAGAGATAGGTAGATAGGTAGATTGATAGATACAGATAGGTAGCTAGGTAGAAAGATAGATAGATACATATAGGTAGGTAGGTAGATAGATAGATACAGATAGGTAGGTAGGTAGATAGATAGATAGAGATAGGTAGGTAGGTAGATAGATAGATAGAGATAGGTAGGTAGGTAAATAGATAGATAGAGATAGGTAGGTAGGTAGATTGATAGATACAGATAGATAGAGATAGGTATGAAGGTAGATTGATAGATACAGATAGGTAGGTAGGTAGATTGATAGATACAGATAGGTAGCTAGGTAGATAGATACAGATAGGTAGGTAAGTAGATGGATAAATACAGATAGGTAGGTAGGTAGATAGATAGATAGAGATAGGTAGGTAGATAGATAGATAGAGAGAGGTAGGTAGGTAGATTGATAGATACATATAGGTAGGTAGGTAGATTGATAGATACAGATAGGTAGGTAGGTAGATAGATAAATACAGATAGGTAGGTAGGTAGGTAGATAGATAGAGATAGGTAGGTAGGTAGATTGATAGATACAGATAGGTAGGTAGGTAGATAGATAGATAGAGATAGGTAGGTAGGTAGATAGATAGAGATAGGTAGGTAGATTGATAGATACAGATAGGTAGCTAGGTAGATAGATAGATACAGATAGGTAGGTAGGTAGATAGATAAATACAGATAGGTAGGTAGGTAGATAGATAGATAGATAGAGATAGGTAGGTAAGTAGATAGATAGAGATAGGTAGGTAGGTAGATTGATAGATACAGATAGGTAGGTAGGTAGATTGATAGATACAGATAGGTAGCTAGGTAGATAGATAGATAGAGATAGGTAGGTAGTTAAATAGATAGATAGAGATAGGTAGGTAGGTAGATTGATAGATACAGATAGGTAGCTAGGTAGATAGATACAGATAGGTAGGTAGGTAGATAGATAGATAGAGATAGGTAGGTACGTAGATTGATAGATACAGATAGGTAGGTAGGTAGATAGATAGATAGAGATAGGTAGGTAGTTAGATAGATAGATACAGATAGAGATAGGTAGGTAGATAGATAGATACAGATAGGTAGGTAGGTAGATTGATAGATACAGATAGGTAGGTAGGTAGGTAGATAGCTAGAGATAGGTAGGTAGGTAGATTGATAGCTAGAGATAGGTAGGTAGATAGATTGATACAGATAGGTAGGTAGGTAGATAGATAGATACAGAAAGGTAGATAGGTAGGTAGATAGACACAGATAGGTAGGTAGGTAGGTAGGTAGATAGATACAGATAGGTAAGTAGGTAGATAGATATATACAGATAGGTAGGTAGGTAGATTGATAGATACAGATAGGTAGCTAGGTAGATAGATAGATACAGATAGGTAGGTAAGTAGATGGATAAATACAGATAGGTAGGTAGGTAGATAGATAGATAGAGATAGGTAGGTAGATAGATAGATAGAGAGAGGTAGGTAGGTAGATTGATAGATACATATAGGTAGGTAGGTAGATTGATAGATACAGATAGGTAGGTAGGTAGATAGATAAATACAGATAGGTAGGTAGGTAGGTAGATAGATAGAGATAGGTAGGTAGGTAGATTGATAGATACAGATAGGTAGGTAGGTAGATAGATACAGATAGGTAGGTAGGTAGGTAGATAGATAGATACAGATAGGTAGGTAGGTAGATAGATAGATAGAGATAGGTAGGTAGGTAGATAGATAGAGATAGGTAGGTAGGTAGATTGATAGATACAGATAGGTAGCTAGGTAGATAGATAGATACAGATAGGTAGGTAGGTAGATAGATAAATACAGATAGGTAGGTAGGTAGATAGATAGATAGAGATAGGTAGGTAAGTAGATAGATAGATAGAGATAGGTAGGTAGGTAGATTGATAGATACAGATAGGTAGGTAGGTAGATTGATAGATACAGATAGGTAGCTAGGTAGATAGATAGATAGAGATAGGTAGGTAGTTAAATAGATAGATACAGATAGGTAGGTAGGTAGATAGATAGATACAGATAGGTAGGTAGGTAGATTGATAGATACAGATAGGTAAGTAGGTAGGTAGATAGATACAGATAGGTAGGTAGGTAGATAGATAGATACAGATAGGTAGGTAGGTAGGTAGATAGATAGAGATAGGTAGGTAGATAGATAGATAGAGATAGGTAGATAGGTAGATTGATAGATACAGATAGGTAGCTAGGTAGAAAGATAGATAGATACATATAGGTAGGTAGGTAGATAGATAGATACAGATAGGTAGGTAGGTAGATAGATAGATGGAGATAGGTAGGTAGGTAGATAGATAGATAGAGATAGGTAGGTAGGTAAATAGATAGATAGAGATAGGTAGGTAGGTAGATTGATAGATACAGATAGATAGAGATAGGTATGAAGGTAGATTGATAGATACAGATAGGTAGGTAGGTAGATTGATAGATACAGATAGGTAGCTAGGTAGATTGATAGATAGAGATAGGTAGGTAGGTAAATAGATAGAGATAGGTAGGTAGGTAGATTGATAGATACAGATAGGTAGCTAGGTAGATAGATAGATACAGATAGGTAGGTAGGTAGATAGATACAGATAGGTAGGTAGGTAGGTAGATAGATAGATATAGGTAGGTAGGTAGATAGATAGAGATAGGTAGGTAGATAGATTGATAGATACAAATAGGTAGGTAGGTAGATAGATACAGATAGGTAGCTAGGTAGATAGATAGATACAGATAGGTAGGTAGGTAGATAGATAGATACAGATAGGTAGGTAGGTAGATAGATAGATACAGATAGGTAGGTAGGTAAATAGATAGATAGAGATAGGTAGGTAGGTAGATTGATAGATACAGATAGGTAGCTAGGTAGATAGATACAGATAGGTAGGTAGGTAGATAGATAGATAGAGATAGGTAGGTACGTTGATTGATAGATACAGATAGGTAGGTAGGTAGATTGATAGATACAGATAGGTAGCTAGGTAAATAGATAGATAGAGATAGGTAGGTAGTTAGGTAGATAGATACAGATAGAGATAGGTAGGTAGATAGATAGATACAGATAGGTAGGTAGGTAGATTGATAGATACAGATAGGTAGGTAGGTAGGTAGATAGATACAGATAGGTAGGTAGGTAGATAGATAGATACAGATAGGTAGGTAGGTAGGTAGATAGATAGAGATAGGTAGGTAGGTAGATTGATAGATAGAGATAGGTAGGTAGATAGATTGATACAGATAGGTAGGTAGGTAGATAGATAGATACAGAAAGGTAGGTAGGTAGGTAGATAGACACAGATAGGTAGGTAGGTAGGTAGATAGATACAGATAGGTAGGTAGGTAGATAGATAGATACAGATAGGTAGGTAGGTAGATTGATAGATACAGATAGGTAGCTAGGTAGATAGATAGATACAGATAGGTAGGTAGGTAGATTGATAGATACAGATAGGTAAGTAGGTAGGTAGATAGATACAGATAGGTAGGTAGGTAGATAGATAGATACAGATAGGTAGGTAGGTAGGTAGGTAGGTAGGTAGATAGATAGAGATAGGTAGGTAGATAGATAGATAGAGATAGGTAGATAGGTAGATTGATAGATACAGATAGGTAGCTAGGTAGAAAGATAGATAGATACATATAGGTAGGTAGGTAGATAGATAGATACAGATAGGTAGGTAGGTAGATAGATAGATAGAGATAGGTAGGTAGGTAGATAGATAGATAGAGATAGGTAGGTAGGTAAATAGATAGATAGAGATAGGTAGGTAGGTAGATTGATAGATACAGATAGATAGAGATAGGTATGAAGGTAGATTGATAGATACAGATAGGTAGGTAGGTAGATTGATAGATACAGATAGGTAGCTAGGTAGATAGATACAGATAGGTAGGTAAGTAGATGGATAAATACAGATAGGTAGGTAGGTAGATAGATAGATAGAGATAGGTAGGTAGATAGATAGATAGAGAGAGGTAGGTAGGTAGATTGATAGATACATATAGGTAGGTAGGTAGATTGATAGATACAGATAGGTAGGTAGGTAGATAGATAAATACAGATAGGTAGGTAGGTAGGTAGATAGATAGAGATAGGTAGGTAGGTAGATTGATAGATACAGATAGGTAGGTAGGTAGATAGATAGATAGAGATAGGTAGGTAGGTAGATAGATAGAGATAGGTAGGTAGATTGATAGATACAGATAGGTAGCTAGGTAGATAGATAGATACAGATAGGTAGGTAGGTAGATAGATAAATACAGATAGGTAGGTAGGTAGATGGATAGATAGATAGAGATAGGTAGGTAAGTAGATAGATAGATAGAGATAGGTAGGTAGGTAGATTGATAGATACAGATAGGTAGGTAGGTAGATTGATAGATACAGATAGGTAGCTAGGTAGATAGATAGATAGAGATAGGTAGGTAGTTAAATAGATAGATAGAGATAGGTAGGTAGGTAGATTGATAGATACAGATAGGTAGCTAGGTAGATAGATACAGATAGGTAGGTAGGTAGATAGATAGATAGAGATAGGTAGGTACGTAGATTGATAGATACAGATAGGTAGGTAGGTAGATAGATAGATAGAGATAGGTAGGTAGTTAGATAGATAGATACAGATAGAGATAGGTAGGTAGATAGATAGATACAGATAGGTAGGTAGGTAGATTGATAGATACAGATAGGTAGGTAGGTAGGTAGATAGCTAGAGATAGGTAGGTAGGTAGATTGATAGCTAGAGATAGGTAGGTAGATAGATTGATACAGATAGGTAGGTAGGTAGATAGATAGATACAGAAAGGTAGGTAGGTAGGTAGATAGACACAGATAGGTAGGTAGGTAGGTAGATAGATACAGATAGGTAAGTAGGTAGATAGATATATACAGATAGGTAGGTAGGTAGATTGATAGATACAGATAGGTAGCTAGGTAGATAGATAGATACAGATAGGTAGGTAAGTAGATGGATAAATACAGATAGGTAGGTAGGTAGATAGATAGATAGAGATAGGTAGGTAGATAGATAGATAGAGAGAGGTAGGTAGGTAGATTGATAGATACATATAGGTAGGTAGGTAGATTGATAGATACAGATAGGTAGGTAGGTAGATAGATAAATACAGATAGGTAGGTAGGTAGCTAGATAGATAGAGATAGGTAGGTAGGTAGATTGATAGATACAGATAGGTAGGTAGGTAGATAGATAAATACAGATAGGTAGGTAGGTAGGTAGATAGATAGAGATAGGTAGGTAGGTAGATTGATAGATACAGATAGGTAGGTAGGTAGATAGATACAGATAGGTAGGTAGGTAGGTAGATAGATAGATACAGATAGGTAGGTAGGTAGATAGATAGATAGAGATAGGTAGGTAGGTAGATAGATAGAGATAGGTAGGTAGGTAGATTGATAGATACAGATAGGTAGCTAGGTAGATAGATAGATACAGATAGGTAGGTAGGTAGATAGATAAATACAGATAGGTAGGTAGGTAGATAGATAGATAGAGATAGGTAGGTAAGTAGATAGATAGATAGAGATAGGTAGGTAGGTAGATTGATAGATACAGATAGGTAGGTAGGTAGATTGATAGATACAGATAGGTAGCTAGGTAGATAGATAGATAGAGATAGGTAGGTAGTTAAATAGATAGATACAGATAGGTAGGTAGGTAGATAGATAGATACAGATAGGTAGGTAGGTAGATTGATAGATACAGATAGGTAAGTAGGTAGGTAGATAGATACAGATAGGTAGGTAGGTAGATAGATAGATAGATACAGATAGGTAGGTAGGTAGGTAGATAGATAGAGATAGGTAGGTAGATAGATAGATAGAGATAGGTAGATAGGTAGATTGATAGATACAGATAGGTAGCTAGGTAGAAAGATAGATAGATACATATAGGTAGGTAGGTAGATAGATAGATACAGATAGGTAGGTAGGTAGATAGATAGATAGAGATAGGTAGGTAGGTAGATAGATAGATAGAGATAGGTAGGTAGGTAAATAGATAGATAGAGATAGGTAGGTAGGTAGATTGATAGATACAGATAGATAGAGATAGGTATGAAGGTAGATTGATAGATACAGATAGGTAGGTAGGTAGATTGATAGATACAGATAGGTAGCTAGGTAGATAGATACAGATAGGTAGGTAAGTAGATGGATAAATACAGATAGGTAGGTAGGTAGATAGATAGATAGAGATAGGTAGGTAGATAGATAGATAGAGAGAGGTAGGTAGGTAGATTGATAGATACATATAGGTAGGTAGGTAGATTGATAGATACAGATAGGTAGGTAGGTAGATAGATAAATACAGATAGGTAGGTAGGTAGGTAGATAGATAGAGATAGGTAGGTAGGTAGATTGATAGATACAGATAGGTAGGTAGGTAGATAGATAGATAGAGATAGGTAGGTAGGTAGATAGATAGAGATAGGTAGGTAGATTGATAGATACAGATAGGTAGCTAGGTAGATAGATAGATACAGATAGGTAGGTAGGTAGATAGATAAATACAGATAGGTAGGTAGGTAGATGGATAGATAGATAGAGATAGGTAGGTAAGTAGATAGATAGATAGAGATAGGTAGGTAGGTAGATTGATAGATACAGATAGGTAGGTAGGTAGATTGATAGATACAGATAGGTAGCTAGGTAGATAGATAGATAGAGATAGGTAGGTAGTTAAATAGATAGATAGAGATAGGTAGGTAGGTAGATTGATAGATACAGATAGGTAGCTAGGTAGATAGATACAGATAGGTAGGTAGGTAGATAGATAGATAGAGATAGGTAGGTACGTAGATTGATAGATACAGATAGGTAGGTAGGTAGATAGATAGATA
This sequence comes from Crotalus helleri, assembly GCA_024509115.1. Taxonomy (NCBI): domain Eukaryota; kingdom Metazoa; phylum Chordata; class Lepidosauria; order Squamata; family Viperidae; genus Crotalus; species Crotalus helleri. The sequence continues at coordinate 1,459,082 of JAKSXO010000082.1, forward strand.
GAGATAGGTAGGTAGTTAGATAGATAGATACAGATAGAGATAGGTAGGTAGATAGATAGATACAGATAGGTAGGTAGGTAGATTGATAGATACAGATAGGTAGGTAGGTAGGTAGATAGCTAGAGATAGGTAGGTAGGTAGATTGATAGCTAGAGATAGGTAGGTAGATAGATTGATACAGATAGGTAGGTAGGTAGATAGATAGATAAAGAAAGGTAGGTAGGTAGGTAGATAGACACAGATAGGTAGGTAGGTAGGTAGATAGATACAGATAGGTAAGTAGGTAGATAGATATATACAGATAGGTAGGTAGGTAGATTGATAGATACAGATAGGTAGCTAGGTAGATAGATAGATACAGATAGGTAGGTAAGTAGATGGATAAATACAGATAGGTAGGTAGGTAGATAGATAGATAGAGATAGGTAGGTAGATAGATAGATAGAGAGAGGTAGGTAGGTAGATTGATAGATACATATAGGTAGGTAGGTAGATTGATAGATACAGATAGGTAGGTAGGTAGATAGATAAATACAGATAGGTAGGTAGGTAGGTAGATAGATAGAGATAGGTAGGTAGGTAGATTGATAGATACAGATAGGTAGGTAGGTAGATAGATAAATACAGATAGGTAGGTAGGTAGGTAGATAGATAGAGATAGGTAGGTAGGTAGATTGATAGATACAGATAGGTAGGTAGGTAGATAGATACAGATAGGTAGGTAGGTAGGTAGATAGATAGATACAGATAGGTAGGTAGGTAGATAGATAGATAGAGATAGGTAGGTAGGTAGATAGATAGAGATAGGTAGGTAGGTAGATTGATAGATACAGATAGGTAGCTAGGTAGATAGATAGATACAGATAGGTAGGTAGGTAGATAGATAAATACAGATAGGTAGGTAGGTAGATAGATAGATAGAGATAGGTAGGTAAGTAGATAGATAGATAGAGATAGGTAGGTAGGTAGATTGATAGATACAGATAGGTAGGTAGGTAGATTGATAGATACAGATAGGTAGCTAGGTAGATAGATAGATAGAGATAGGTAGGTAGTTAAATAGATAGATACAGATAGGTAGGTAGGTAGATAGATAGATACAGATAGGTAGGTAGGTAGATTGATAGATACAGATAGGTAAGTAGGTAGGTAGATAGATACAGATAGGTAGGTAGGTAGATAGATAGATAGATACAGATAGGTAGGTAGGTAGGTAGATAGATAGAGATAGGTAGGTAGATAGATAGATAGAGATAGGTAGATAGGTAGATTGATAGATACAGATAGGTAGCTAGGTAGAAAGATAGATAGATACATATAGGTAGGTAGGTAGATAGATAGATACAGATAGGTAGGTAGGTAGATAGATAGATAGAGATAGGTAGGTAGGTAGATAGATAGATAGAGATAGGTAGGTAGGTAAATAGATAGATAGAGATAGGTAGGTAGGTAGATTGATAGATACAGATAGATAGAGATAGGTATGAAGGTAGATTGATAGATACAGATAGGTAGGTAGGTAGATTGATAGATACAGATAGGTAGCTAGGTAGATTGATAGATAGAGATAGGTAGGTAGGTAAATAGATAGAGATAGGTAGGTAGGTAGATTGATAGATACAGATAGGTAGCTAGGTAGATAGATAGATACAGATAGGTAGGTAGGTAGATAGATACAGATAGGTAGGTAGGTAGGTAGATAGATAGATATAGGTAGGTAGGTAGATAGATAGAGATAGGTAGGTAGGTAGATTGATAGATACAAATAGGTAGGTAGGTAGATAGATACAGATAGGTAGCTAGGTAGATAGATAGATACAGATAGGTAGGTAGGTAGATAGATAGATACAGATAGGTAGGTAGGTAGATAGATAGATACAGATAGGTAGGTAGGTAAATAGATAGATAGAGATAGGTAGGTAGGTAGATTGATAGATACAGATAGGTAGCTAGGTAGATAGATACAGATAGGTAGGTAGGTAGATAGATAGATAGAGATAGGTAGGTACGTTGATTGATAGATACAGATAGGTAGGTAGGTAGATTGATAGATACAGATAGGTAGCTAGGTAAATAGATAGATAGAGATAGGTAGGTAGTTAGGTAGATAGATACAGATAGAGATAGGTAGGTAGATAGATAGATACAGATAGGTAGGTAGGTAGATTGATAGATACAGATAGGTAGGTAGGTAGGTAGGTAGATAGATACAGATAGGTAGGTAGGTAGATAGATAGATACAGATAGGTAGGTAGGTAGGTAGATAGATAGAGATAGGTAGGTAGGTAGATTGATAGATAGAGATAGGTAGGTAGATAGATTGATACAGATAGGTAGGTAGGTAGATAGATAGATACAGAAAGGTAGGTAGGTAGGTAGATAGACACAGATAGGTAGGTAGGTAGGTACATAGATACAGATAGGTAGGTAGGTAGATAGATAGATACAGATAGGTAGGTAGGTAGATTGATAGATACAGATAGGTAGCTAGGTAGATAGATAGATACAGATAGGTAGGTAAGTAGATGGATAAATACAGATAGGTAGGTAGGTAGATAGATAGATAGAGATAGGTAGGTAGATAGATAGATAGATAGAGGTAGGTAGGTAGATTGATAGATACATATAGGTAGGTAGGTAGATTGATAGATACAGATAGATAGGTAGGTAGATAGATAAATACAGATAGGTAGGTAGGTAGGTAGATAGAGATAGGTAGGTAGGTAGATTGATAGATACAGATAGGTAGGTAGGTAGATAGATAAATAGAGATAGGTAGGTAGGTAGATAGATAGAGATAGGTAGGTAGGTAGATTGATAGATACAGATAGGTAGCTAGGTAGATAGATAGATACAGATAGGTAGGTAGGTAGATAGATAAATACAGATAGGTAGGTAGGTAGATAGATAGATAGAGATAGGTAGGTAAGTAGATAGATAGATAGAGATAGGTAGGTAGGTAGATTGATAGATACAGATAGGTAGGTAGGTAGATTGATAGATACAGATAGGTAGCTAGGTAGATAGATAGATAGAGATAGGTAGGTAGTTAAATAGATAGATACAGATAGGTAGGTAGGTAGATAGATAGATACAGATAGGTAGGTAGGTAGATTGATAGATACAGATAGGTAAGTAGGTAGGTAGATAGATACAGATAGGTAGGTAGGTAGATAGATAGATACAGATAGGTAGGTAGGTAGGTAGGTAGATAGATAGAGATAGGTAGGTAGATAGATAGATAGAGATAGGTAGATAGGTAGATTGATAGATACAGATAGGTAGCTAGGTAGAAAGATAGATAGATACATATAGGTAGGTAGGTAGATAGATAGATACAGATAGGTAGGTAGGTAGATAGATAGATAGAGATAGGTAGGTAGGTAGATAGATAGATAGAGATAGGTAGGTAGGTAAATAGATAGATAGAGATAGGTAGGTAGGTAGATTGATAGATACAGATAGATAGAGATAGGTATGAAGGTAGATTGATAGATACAGATAGGTAGGTAGGTAGATTGATAGATACAGATAGGTAGCTAGGTAGATTGATAGATAGAGATAGGTAGGTAGGTAAATAGATAGAGATAGGTAGGTAGGTAGATTGATAGATACAGATAGGTAGCTAGGTAGATAGATAGATACAGATAGGTAGGTAGGTAGATAGATACAGATAGGTAGGTAGGTAGGTAGATAGATAGATATAGGTAGGTAGGTAGATAGATAGAGATAGGTAGGTAGGTAGATTGATAGATACAAATAGGTAGGTAGGTAGATAGATACAGATAGGTAGCTAGGTAGATAGATAGATACAGATAGGTAGGTAGATAGATAGATACAGATAGGTAGGTAGGTAGATAGATAGATACCGATAGGTAGGTAGGTAAATAGATAGATAGAGATAGGTAGGTAGGTAGATTGATAGATACAGATAGGTAGCTAGGTAGATAGATACAGATAGGTAGGTAGGTAGATAGATAGATAGAGATAGGTAGGTACGTTGATTGATAGATACAGATAGGTAGGTAGGTAGATTGATAGATACAGATAGGTAGCTAGGTAGATAGATAGATAGAGATAGGTAGGTAGTTAGGTAGATAGATACAGATAGAGATAGGTAGGTAGATAGATAGATACAGATAGGTAGGTAGGTAGATTGATAGATACTGATAGGTAGGTAGGTAGGTAGATAGATACAGATAGGTAGGTAGGTAGATAGATAGATACAGATAGGTAGGTAGGTAGGTAGATAGATAGAGATAGGTAGGTAGGTAGATTGATAGATAGAGATAGGTAGGTAGATAGATTGATACAGATAGGTAGGTAGGTAGATAGATAGATACAGAAAGGTAGGTAGGTAGGTAGATAGACACAGATAGGTAGGTAGGTAGGTAGATAGATACAGATAGGTAGGTAGGTAGATAGATAGATACAGATAGGTAGGTAGGTAGATTGATAGATACAGATAGGTAGCTAGGTAGATAGATACAGATAGGTAGGTAAGTAGATGGATAAATACAGATAGGTAGGTAGGTAGATAGATAGATAGAGATAGGTAGGTAGATAGATATATAGATAGAGGTAGGTAGGTAGATTGATAGATACATATAGGTAGGTAGGTAGATTGATAGATACAGATAGATAGGTAGGTAGATAGATAAATACAGATAGGTAGGTAGGTAGGTAGGTAGATAGAGATAGGTAGGTAGGTAGATTGATAGATACAGATAGGTAGGTAGGTAGATAGATACAGATAGGTAGGTAGGTAGATAGATAGATACAGATAGGTAGGTAGGTAGATAGATAAATAGAGATAGGTAGGTAGGTAGATAGATAGAGATAGGTAGGTAGGTAGATTGATAGATACAGATAGGTAGCTAGGTAGATAGATAGATACAGATAGGTAGGTAGGTAGATAGATAAATACAGATAGGTAGGTAGGTAGATAGATAGATAGAGATAGGTAGGTAAGTAGATAGATAGATAGAGATAGGTAGGTAGGTAGGTAGATTGATAGATACAGCTAGGTAGGTAGGTAGATTGATAGATACAGATAGGTAGCTAGGTAGATAGATAGATAGAGATAGGTAGGTAGTTAAATAGATAGATACAGATAGGTAGGTAGGTAGATAGATAGATACAGATAGGTAGGTAGGTAGATTGATAGATACAGATAGGTAAGTAGGTAGGTAGATAGATACAGATAGGTAGGTAGGTAGATAGATAGATACAGATAGGTAGGTAGGTAGGTAGGTAGATAGAGATAGGTAGGTAGATAGATAGATAGAGATAGGTAGATAGGTAGATTGATTGATACAGATAGGTAGGTAGGTAGATAGATAGATACAGATAGGTAGGTAGGTAGATAGATAGATACAGATAGGTAGGTAGGTAGATAGATAGAGATAGGTAGGTAGGGAAATAGATAGATAGAGATAGGTAGGTAGTTAGATTGATAGATACAGATAGGTAGCTAGGTAGATAGATAGATACAGATAGGTAGGTAGGTAGATAGATAAATACAGATAGGTAGGTAGGTAGATAGATAGATACAGATAGGTAGGTAGGTAGGTAGATAGATACAGATAGGTAGGTAGGTAGATAGATAGATACAGATAGGTAGGTAGGTAGATAGATAGATACAGATAGGTAGGTAAATAGATAGAGATAGGTAGGTAGATAGATTGATAGATACAGATAGGTAGCTAGGTAGATAGATAGATAGATACATATAGGTAGGTAGGTAGATAGATACAGATAGGTAGGTAGGTAGGTAGGTAGATAGATAGAGATAGGTAGGTAGATAGATAGATAGAGATAGGTAGGTAGGTAAATTGATAGATAGAGATAGGTAGGTAGGTAGATTGATAGATACAGATAGGTAGCTAGGTAGATAGATAGATAGAGATAGGTAGGTAGTTAAATAGATAGATACAGATAGGTAGGTAGGTAGATAGATAGATACAGATAGGTAGCTAGGTAGATAGATAGATAGAGATAGGTAGGTAGTTAGGTAGATAGATACAGATAGAGATAGGTAGGTAGATAGATAGATACAGATAGGTAGGTAGGTAGATTGATAGATACAGATAGGTAGGTAGGTAGGTAGATAGATACAGATAGGTAGGTAGGTAGATAGATAGATACAGATAGGTAGGTAGGTAGGTAGATAGATAGAGATAGGTAGGTAGGTAGATTGATAGATAGAGATAGGTAGGTAGATAGATTGATACAGATAGGTAGGTAGGTAGATAGATAGATACAGAAAGGTAGGTAGGTAGGTAGGTAGATAGACACAGATAGGTAGGTAGGTAGGTAGATAGATACAGATAGGTAGGTAGGTAGATAGATAGATACAGATAGGTAGGTAGGTAGATTGATAGATACAGATAGGTAGCTAGGTAGATAGATAGATACAGATAGGTAGGTAAGTAGATGGATAAATACAGATAGGTAGGTAGGTAGATAGATAGATAGAGATAGGTAGGTAGATAGATAGATAGATAGAGGTAGGTAGGTAGATTGATAGATACATATAGGTAGGTAGGTAGATTGATAGATACAGATAGATAGGTAGGTAGATAGATAAATACAGATAGGTAGGTAGGTAGGTAGATAGAGATAGGTAGGTAGGTAGATTGATAGATACAGATAGGTAGGTAGGTAGATAGATAAATAGAGATAGGTAGGTAGGTAGATAGATAGAGATAGGTAGGTAGGTAGATTGATAGATACAGATAGGTAGCTAGCTAGATAGATAGATACAGATAGGTAGGTAGGTAGATAGATAAATACAGATAGGTAGGTAGGTAGATAGATAGATAGAGATAGGTAGGTAAGTAGATAGATAGATAGAGATAGGTAGGTAGGTAGATTGATAGATACAGATAGGTAGGTAGGTAGATTGATAGATACAGATAGGTAGCTAGGTAGATAGATAGATAGAGATAGGTAGGTAGTTAAATAGATAGATACAGATAGGTAGGTAGGTAGATAGATAGATACAGATAGGTAGGTAGGTAGATTGATAGATACAGATAGGTAAGTAGGTAGGTAGATAGATACAGATAGGTAGGTAGGTAGATAGATAGATACAGATAGGTAGGTAGGTAGGTAGGTAGGTAGGTAGATAGATAGAGATAGGTAGGTAGATAGATAGATAGAGATAGGTAGATAGGTAGATTGATAGATACAGATAGGTAGCTAGGTAGAAAGATAGATAGATACATATAGGTAGGTAGGTAGATAGATAGATACAGATAGGTAGGTAGGTAGGTAGATAGATAGAGATAGGTAGGTAGATAGATAGATAGAGATAGGTAGGTAGGTAAATAGATAGATAGAGATAGGTAGGTAGGTAGATTGATAGATACAGATAGATAGAGATAGGTATGAAGGTAGATTGATAGATACAGATAGGTAGGTAGGTAGATTGATAGATACAGATAGGTAGCTAGGTAGATTGATAGATAGAGATAGGTAGGTAGGTAAATAGATAGAGATAGGTAGGTAGGTAGATTGATAGATACAGATAGGTAGCTAGGTAGATAGATAGATACAGATAGGTAGGTAGGTAGATAGATACAGATAGGTAGGTAGGTAGGTAGATAGATAGATATAGGTAGGTAGGTAGATAGATAGAGATAGGTAGGTAGGTAGATTGATAGATACAAATAGGTAGGTAGGTAGATAGATACAGATAGGTAGCTAGGTAGATAGATAGATACAGATAGGTAGGTAGATAGATAGATACAGATAGGTAGGTAGGTAGATAGATAGATACCGATAGGTAGGTAGGTAAATAGATAGATAGAGATAGGTAGGTAGGTAGATTGATAGATACAGATAGGTAGCTAGGTAGATAGATACAGATAGGTAGGTAGGTAGATAGATAGATAGAGATAGGTAGGTACGTTGATTGATAGATACAGATAGGTAGGTAGGTAGATTGATAGATACAGATAGGTAGCTAGGTAGATAGATAGATAGAGATAGGTAGGTAGTTAGGTAGATAGATACAGATAGAGATAGGTAGGTAGATAGATAGATACAGATAGGTAGGTAGGTAGATTGATAGATACAGATAGGTAGGTAGGTAGGTAGATAGATACAGATAGGTAGGTAGGTAGATAGATAGATACAGATAGGTAGGTAGGTAGGTAGATAGATAGAGATAGGTAGGTAGGTAGATTGATAGATAGAGATAGGTAGGTAGATAGATTGATACAGATAGGTAGGTAGGTAGATAGATAGATACAGAAAGGTAGGTAGGTAGGTAGATAGACACAGATAGGTAGGTAGGTAGGTAGATAGATACAGATAGGTAGGTAGGTAGATAGATAGATACAGATAGGTAGGTAGGTAGATTGATAGATACAGATAGGTAGCTAGGTAGATAGATACAGATAGGTAGGTAAGTAGATGGATAAATACAGATAGGTAGGTAGGTAGATAGATAGATAGAGATAGGTAGGTAGATAGATATATAGATAGAGGTAGGTAGGTAGATTGATAGATACATATAGGTAGGTAGGTAGATTGATAGATACAGATAGATAGGTAGGTAGATAGATAAATACAGATAGGTAGGTAGGTAGGTAGGTAGATAGAGATAGGTAGGTAGGTAGATTGATAGATACAGATAGGTAGGTAGGTAGATAGATACAGATAGGTAGGTAGGTAGATAGATAGATACAGATAGGTAGGTAGGTAGATAGATAAATAGAGATAGGTAGGTAGGTAGATAGATAGAGATAGGTAGGTAGGTAGATTGATAGATACAGATAGGTAGCTAGGTAGATAGATAGATACAGATAGGTAGGTAGGTAGATAGATAAATACAGATAGGTAGGTAGGTAGATAGATAGATAGAGATAGGTAGGTAAGTAGATAGATAGATAGAGATAGGTAGGTAGGTAGGTAGATTGATAGATACAGCTAGGTAGGTAGGTAGATTGATAGATACAGATAGGTAGCTAGGTAGATAGATAGATAGAGATAGGTAGGTAGTTAAATAGATAGATACAGATAGGTAGGTACGTAGATAGATAGATACAGATAGGTAGGTAGGTAGATTGATAGATACAGATAGGTAAGTAGGTAGGTAGATAGATACAGATAGGTAGGTAGGTAGATAGATAGATACAGATAGGTAGGTAGGTAGGTAGGTAGGTAGATAGAGATAGGTAGGTAGATAGATAGATAGAGATAGGTAGATAGGTAGATTGATTGATACAGATAGGTAGGTAGGTAGATAGATAGATACAGATAGGTAGGTAGGTAGATAGATAGATACAGATAGGTAGGTAGGTAGATAGATAGAGATAGGTAGGTAGGGAAATAGATAGATAGAGATAGGTAGGTAGTTAGATTGATAGATACAGATAGGTAGCTAGGTAGATAGATAGATACAGATAGGTAGGTAGGTAGATAGATAAATACAGATAGGTAGGTAGGTAGATAGATAGATACAGATAGGTAGGTAGGTAGGTAGGTAGATAGATACAGATAGGTAGGTAGGTAGATAGATAGATACAGATAGGTAGGTAGGTAGATAGATAGATACAGATAGGTAGGTAAATAGATAGAGATAGGTAGGTAGATAGATTGATAGATACAGATAGGTAGCTAGGTAGATAGATAGATAGATACATATAGGTAGGTAGGTAGATAGATACAGATAGGTAGGTAGGTAGGTAGGTAGATAGATAGAGATAGGTAGGTAGATAGATAGATAGAGATAGGTAGGTAGGTAAATTGATAGATAGAGATAGGTAGGTAGGTAGATTGATAGATACAGATAGGTAGCTAGGTAGATAGATAGATAGAGATAGGTAGGTAGTTAAATAGATAGATACAGATAGGTAGGTAGGTAGATAGATAGATACAGATAGGTAGCTAGGTAGATAGATAGATAGAGATAGGTAGGTAGTTAGGTAGATAGATACAGATAGAGATAGGTAGGTAGATAGATAGATACAGATAGGTAGGTAGGTAGATTGATAGATACAGATAGGTAGGTAGGTAGGTAGATAGATACAGATAGGTAGGTAGGTAGATAGATAGATACAGATAGGTAGGTAGGTAGGTAGATAGATAGAGATAGGTAGGTAGGTAGATTGATAGATAGAGATAGGTAGGTAGATAGATTGATACAGATAGGTAGGTAGGTAGATAGATAGATACAGAAAGGTAGGTAGGTAGGTAGATAGACACAGATAGGTAGGTAGGTAGGTAGATAGATACAGATAGGTAGGTAGGTAGATAGATAGATACAGATAGGTAGGTAGGTAGATTGATAGATACAGATAGGTAGCTAGGTAGATAGATAGATACAGATAGGTAGGTAAGTAGATGGATAAATACAGATAGGTAGGTAGGTAGATAGATAGATAGAGATAGGTAGGTAGATAGATAGATAGATAGAGGTAGGTAGGTAGATTGATAGATACATATAGGTAGGTAGGTAGATTGATAGATACAGATAGATAGGTAGGTAGATAGATAAATACAGATAGGTAGGTAGGTAGGTAGGTAGATAGAGATAGGTAGGTAGGTAGATTGATAGATACAGATAGGTAGGTAGGTAGATAGATACAGATAGGTAGGTAGGTAGATAGATAGATACAGATAGGTAGGTAGGTAGATAGATAAATAGAGATAGGTAGGTAGGTAGATAGATAGAGATAGGTAGGTAGGTAGATTGATAGATACAGATAGGTAGCTAGGTAGATAGATAGATACAGATAGGTAGGTAGGTAGATAGATAAATACAGATAGGTAGGTAGGTAGATAGATAGATAGAGATAGGTAGGTAAGTAGATAGATAGATAGAGATAGGTAGGTAGGTAGGTAGATTGATAGATACAGCTAGGTAGGTAGGTAGATTGATAGATACAGATAGGTAGCTAGGTAGATAGATAGATAGAGATAGGTAGGTAGTTAAATAGATAGATACAGATAGGTAGGTAGGTAGGTAGATAGATACAGATAGGTAGGTAGGTAGATTGATAGATACAGATAGGTAAGTAGGTAGGTAGATAGATACAGATAGGTAGGTAGGTAGATAGATAGATACAGATAGGTAGGTAGGTAGGTAGGTAGGTAGATAGAGATAGGTAGGTAGATAGATAGATAGAGATAGGTAGATAGGTAGATTGATTGATACAGATAGGTAGGTAGGTAGATAGATAGATACAGATAGGTAGGTAGGTAGATAGATAGATACAGATAGGTAGGTAGGTGGATAGATAGAGATAGGTAGGTAGGGAAATAGATAGATAGAGATAGGTAGGTAGTTAGATTGATAGATACAGATAGGTAGCTAGGTAGATAGATAGATACAGATAGGTAGGTAGGTAGATAGATAAATACAGATAGGTAGGTAGGTAGATAGATAGATACAGATAGGTAGGTAGGTAGGTAGATAGATACAGATAGGTAGGTAGGTAGATAGATAGATACAGATAGGTAGGTAGGTAGATAGATAGATACAGATAGGTAGGTAAATAGATAGAGATAGGTAGGTAGGTAGATTGATAGATACAGATAGGTAGCTAGGTAGATAGATAGATAGATACATATAGGTAGGTAGGTAGATAGATACAGATAGGTAGGTAGGTAGGTAGGTAGATAGATAGAGATAGGTAGGTAGATAGATAGATAGAGATAGGTAGGTAGGTAAATTGATAGATAGAGATAGGTAGGTAGGTAGATTGATAGATACAGATAGGTAGCTAGGTAGATAGATAGATAGAGATAGGTAGGTAGTTAAATAGATAGATACAGATAGGTAGGTAGGTAGATAGATAGATACAGATAGGTAGGTAGGTAGATAGATACAGATAGGTAGGTAGGTAGATAGATAGATACAGATAGGTAGGTAGGTAGGTAGATAGATAGAGATAGGTAGGTAGATAGATAGGTAGAGATAGGTAGGTAGGTAGATTGATAGATACAGATATGTAGGTAGGTAGATAGATAGATACAGATAGGTAGGTAGATAGATAGATAGATAGATAGATAGATAGATAGATAGATAGATAGATAGATAGATAGATAGATAGATAGATAGATAGATAGATAGATAGAGAAAAGTAGGTAGGTAGGTAGGTAGGTAGATAGAGATAGGTAGGTAGGTAGATAGATAAATACAGATAGGTAGGTAGGTAGATAGATAGATAGAGATAGGTAGGTAGGTAAATTGATAGAGATAGGTAGGTAGGTAGATTGATAGATACAGATAGGTAGGTAGGTAGGTAGATAGATAGATAGATAGATAGATACAGATAGGTAGGTAGATAGATACAGATAGGTAGGTAGGTAGATTGATAGATACAGATAGGTAGGTAGGTAGATAGATAGATACAGATAGGTAGGTAGGTAGATAGATAGATACAGATAGGTAGGTAGGTAGGTAGATAGATAGAGATAGGTAGGTAGGTAAATAGATAGATAGAGATATGTAGGTAGGTAGATTGATAGATACAGATAGGTAGCTAGGTAGATAGATAGATACAGATAGGTAGGTAGGTAGATAGATAAATACAGATAGGTAGGTAGGTAGGTAGATAGATACAGAGAGGTAGGTAGGTAGATAGATACAGATAGGTAGGTAGGTAGATTGATAGATACAGATAGGTAGGTAGGTAGATTGATAGATACAGATAGGTAGCTAGGTAGATAGATAGATAGAGATAGGTAGGTAGTTAAATAGATAGATACAGATAGGTAGGTAGGTAGATAGATAGATACAGATAGGTAGGTAGGTAGATTGATAGATACAGATAGGTAAGTAGGTAGGTAGATAGATACAGATAGGTAGGTAGGTAGATAGATAGATACAGATAGGTAGGTAGGTAGGTAGGTAGGTAGATAGATAGAGATAGGTAGGTAGATAGATAGATAGAGATAGGTAGATAGGTAGATTGATAGATACAGATAGGTAGCTAGGTAGAAAGATAGATAGATACATATAGGTAGGTAGGTAGATAGATAGATACAGATAGGTAGGTAGGTAGATAGATAGATAGAGATAGGTAGGTAGGTAAATAGATAGATAGAGATAGGTAGGTAGGTAGATTGATAGATACAGATAGATAGAGATAGGTATGAAGGTAGATTGATAGATACAGATAGGTAGGTAGGTAGATTGATAGATAGAGATAGGTAGGTAGGTAAATAGATAGAGATAGGTAGGTAGGTAGATTGATAGATACAGATAGGTAGCTAGGTAGATAGATAGATACAGATAGGTAGGTAGGTAGATAGATACAGATAGGTAGGTAGGTAGGTAGATAGATAGATATAGGTAGGTAGGTAGATAGATAGAGATAGGTAGCTAGGTAGATTGATAGATACAAATAGGTAGGTAGGTAGATAGATACAGATAGGTAGCTAGGTAGATAGATAGATACAGATAGGTAGGTAGGTAGATAGATAGATACAGATAGGTAGGTAGGTAGATAGATAGATACAGATAGGTAGGTAGGTAAATAGATAGATAGAGATAGGTAGGTAGGTAGATTGATAGATACAGATAGCTAGCTAGGTAGATAGATACAGATAGGTAGGTAGGTAGATAGATAGATAGAGATAGGTAGGTACGTTGATTGATAGATACAGATAGGTAGGTAGGTAGATTGATAGATACAGATAGGTAGCTAGGTAGATAGATAAATAGAGATAGGTAGGTAGTTAGGTAGATAGATACAGATAGAGATAGGTAGGTAGATAGATAGATACAGATAGGTAGGTAGGTAGATTGATAGATACAGATAGGTAGGTAGGTAGGTAGATAGATACAGATAGGTAGGTAGGTAGATAGATAGATACAGATAGGTAGGTAGGTAGGTAGATAGATAGAGATAGGTAGGTAGGTAGATTGATAGATAGAGATAGGTAGGTAGATAGATTGATACAGATAGGTAGGTAGGTAGATAGATAGATACAGAAAGGTAGGTAGGTAGGTAGATAGACACAGATAGGTAGGTAGGTAGGTAGATAGATACAGATAGGTAGGTAGGTAGATAGATAGATACAGATAGGTAGGTAGGTAGATTGATAGATACAGATAGGTAGCTAGGTAGATAGATAGATACAGATAGGTAGGTAAGTAGATGGATAAATACAGATAGGTAGGTAGGTAGATAGATAGATAGAGATAGGTAGGTAGATAGATAGATAGATAGATAGATAGAGGTAGGTAGGTAGATTGATAGATACATATAGGTAGGTAGGTAGATTGATAGATACAGATAGATAGGTAGGTAGATAGATAAATACAGATAGGTAGGTAGGTAGGTAGATAGAGATAGGTAGGTAGGTAGATTGATAGATACAGATAGGTAGGTAGGTAGATAGATACAGATAGGTAGGTAGGTAGATAGATAGATACAGATAGGTAGGTAGGTAGATAGATAAATAGAGATAGGTAGGTAGGTAGATAGATAGAGATAGGTAGGTAGGTAGATTGATAGATACAGATAGGTAGCTAGGTAGATAGATAGATACAGATAGGTAGGTAGGTAGATAGATAAATACAGATAGGTAGGTAGGTAGATAGATAGATAGAGATAGGTAGGTAAGTAGATAGATAGATAGATAGAGATAGGTAGGTAGGTAGGTAGATTGATAGATACAGCTAGGTAGGTAGGTAGATTGATAGATACAGATAGGTAGCTAGGTAGATAGATAGATAGAGATAGGTAGGTAGTTAAATAGATAGATACAGATAGGTAGGTAGGTAGATAGATAGATACAGATAGGTAGGTAGGTAGATTGATAGATACAGATAGGTAAGTAGGTAGGTAGATAGATACAGATAGGTAGGTAGGTAGATAGATAGATAGAGATAGGTAGGTAAGTAGATAGATAGATAGATAGAGATAGGTAGGTAGGTAGGTAGATTGATAGATACAGCTAGGTAGGTAGGTAGATTGATAGATACAGATAGGTAGCTAGGTAGATAGATAGATAGAGATAGGTAGGTAGTTAAATAGATAGATACAGATAGGTAGGTAGGTAGATAGATAGATACAGATAGGTAGGTAGGTAGATTGATAGATACAGATAGGTAAGTAGGTAGGTAGATAGATACAGATAGGTAGGTAGGTAGATAGATAGATAGATAGATAGATACAGATAGGTAGGTAGATAGATACAGATAGGTAGGTAGGTAGATTGATAGATACAGATAGGTAGGTAGGTAGATAGATAGATACAGATAGGTAGGTAGGTAGATAGATAGATACAGATAGGTAGGTAGGTAGGTAGATAGATAGAGATAGGTAGGTAGGTAAATAGATAGATAGAGATATGTAGGTAGGTAGATTGATAGATACAGATAGGTAGCTAGGTAGATAGATAGATACAGATAGGTAGGTAGGTAGATAGATAAATACAGATAGGTAGGTAGGTAGGTAGATAGATACAGAGAGGTAGGTAGGTAGATAGATACAGATAGGTAGGTAGGTAGATTGATAGATACAGATAGGTAGGTAGGTAGATTGATAGATACAGATAGGTAGCTAGGTAGATAGATAGATAGAGATAGGTAGGTAGTTAAATAGATAGATACAGATAGGTAGGTAGGTAGATAGATAGATACAGATAGGTAGGTAGGTAGATTGATAGATACAGATAGGTAAGTAGGTAGGTAGATAGATACAGATAGGTAGGTAGGTAGATAGATAGATACAGATAGGTAGGTAGGTAGGTAGGTAGGTAGATAGATAGAGATAGGTAGGTAGATAGATAGATAGAGATAGGTAGATAGGTAGATTGATAGATACAGATAGGTAGCTAGGTAGAAAGATAGATAGATACATATAGGTAGGTAGGTAGATAGATAGATACAGATAGGTAGGTAGGTAGATAGATAGATAGAGATAGGTAGGTAGGTAAATAGATAGATAGAGATAGGTAGGTAGGTAGATTGATAGATACAGATAGATAGAGATAGGTATGAAGGTAGATTGATAGATACAGATAGGTAGGTAGGTAGATTGATAGATAGAGATAGGTAGGTAGGTAAATAGATAGAGATAGGTAGGTAGGTAGATTGATAGATACAGATAGGTAGCTAGGTAGATAGATAGATACAGATAGGTAGGTAGGTAGATAGATACAGATAGGTAGGTAGGTAGGTAGATAGATAGATATAGGTAGGTAGGTAGATAGATAGAGATAGGTAGCTAGGTAGATTGATAGATACAAATAGGTAGGTAGGTAGATAGATACAGATAGGTAGCTAGGTAGATAGATAGATACAGATAGGTAGGTAGGTAGATAGATAGATACAGATAGGTAGGTAGGTAGATAGATAGATACAGATAGGTAGGTAGGTAAATAGATAGATAGAGATAGGTAGGTAGGTAGATTGATAGATACAGATAGCTAGCTAGGTAGATAGATACAGATAGGTAGGTAGGTAGATAGATAGATAGAGATAGGTAGGTACGTTGATTGATAGATACAGATAGGTAGGTAGGTAGATTGATAGATACAGATAGGTAGCTAGGTAGATAGATAGATAGAGATAGGTAGGTAGTTAGGTAGATAGATACAGATAGAGATAGGTAGGTAGATAGATAGATACAGATAGGTAGGTAGGTAGATTGATAGATACAGATAGGTAGGTAGGTAGGTAGATAGATACAGATAGGTAGGTAGGTAGATAGATAGATACAGATAGGTAGGTAGGTAGGTAGATAGATAGAGATAGGTAGGTAGGTAGATTGATAGATAGAGATAGGTAGGTAGATAGATTGATACAGATAGGTAGGTAGGTAGATAGATAGATACAGAAAGGTAGGTAGGTAGGTAGATAGACACAGATAGGTAGGTAGGTAGGTAGATAGATACAGATAGGTAGGTAGGTAGATAGATAGATACAGATAGGTAGGTAGGTAGATTGATAGATACAGATAGGTAGCTAGGTAGATAGATAGATACAGATAGGTAGGTAAGTAGATGGATAAATACAGATAGGTAGGTAGGTAGATAGATAGATAGAGATAGGTAGGTAGATAGATAGATAGATAGATAGAGGTAGGTAGGTAGATTGATAGATACATATAGGTAGGTAGGTAGATTGATAGATACAGATAGATAGGTAGGTAGATAGATAAATACAGATAGGTAGGTAGGTAGGTAGGTAGATAGAGATAGGTAGGTAGGTAGATTGATAGATACAGATAGGTAGGTAGGTAGATAGATACAGATAGGTAGGTAGGTAGATAGATAGATACAGATAGGTAGGTAGGTAGATAGATAAATAGAGATAGGTAGGTAGGTAGATAGATAGAGATAGGTAGGTAGGTAGATTGATAGATACAGATAGGTAGCTAGGTAGATAGATAGATACAGATAGGTAGGTAGGTAGATAGATAAATACAGATAGGTAGGTAGGTAGATAGATAGATAGAGATAGGTAGGTAAGTAGATAGATAGATAGATAGAGATAGGTAGGTAGGTAGGTAGATTGATAGATACAGCTAGGTAGGTAGGTAGATTGATAGATACAGATAGGTAGCTAGGTAGATAGATAGATAGAGATAGGTAGGTAGTTAAATAGATAGATACAGATAGGTAGGTAGGTAGATAGATAGATACAGATAGGTAGGTAGGTAGATTGATAGATACAGATAGGTAAGTAGGTAGGTAGATAGATACAGATAGGTAGGTAGGTAGATAGATAGATACAGATAGGTAGGTAGGTAGGTAGGTAGGTAGATAGAGATAGGTAGGTAGATAGATAGATAGAGATAGGTAGATAGGTAGATTGATTGATACAGATAGGTAGGTAGGTAGATAGATACAGATAGGTAGGTAGGTAGATAGATAGATACAGATAGGTAGGTAGGTAGATAGATAGAGATAGGTAGGTAGGGAAATAGATAGATAGAGATAGGTAGGTAGTTAGATTGATAGATACAGATAGGTAGCTAGGTAGATAGATAGATACAGATAGGTAGGTAGGTAGATAGATAAATACAGATAGGTAGGTAGGTAGATAGATAGATACAGATAGGTAGGTAGGTAGGTAGATAGATACAGATAGGTAGGTAGGTAGATAGATAGATACAGATAGGTAGGTAGGTAGATAGATAGATACAGATAGGTAGGTAAATAGATAGAGATAGGTAGGTAGGTAGATTGATAGATACAGATAGGTAGCTAGGTAGATAGATAGATAGATACATATAGGTAGGTAGGTAGATAGATACAGATAGGTAGGTAGGTAGGTAGATAGATAGATAGATAGAGATAGGTAGGTAGATAGATAGATAGAGATAGGTAGGTAGGTAAATTGATAGATAGAGATAGGTAGGTAGGTAGATTGATAGATACAGATAGGTAGCTAGGTAGATAGATAGATAGAGATAGGTAGGTAGTTAAATAGATAGATACAGATAGGTAGGTAGGTAGATAGATAGATACAGATAGGTAGCTAGGTAGATAGATAGATAGAGATAGGTAGGTAGTTAGGTAGATAGATACAGATAGAGATAGGTAGGTAGATAGATAGATACAGATAGGTAGGTAGGTAGATTGATAGATACAGATAGGTAGGTAGGTAGGTAGATAGATACAGATAGGTAGGTAGGTAGATAGATAGATACAGATAGGTAGGTAGGTAGGTAGATAGATAGAGATAGGTAGGTAGGTAGATTGATAGATAGAGATAGGTAGGTAGATAGATTGATACAGATAGGTAGGTAGGTAGATAGATAGATACAGAAAGGTAGGTAGGTAGGTAGATAGACACAGATAGGTAGGTAGGTAGGTAGATAGATACAGATAGGTAGGTAGGTAGATAGATAGATACAGATAGGTAGGTAGGTAGATTGATAGATACAGATAGGTAGCTAGGTAGATAGATAGATACAGATAGGTAGGTAAGTAGATGGATAAATACAGATAGGTAGGTAGGTAGATAGATAGATAGAGATAGGTAGGTAGGTAGATAGATAGATAGAGGTAGGTAGGTAGATTGATAGATACATATAGGTAGGTAGGTAGATTGATAGATACAGATAGATAGGTAGGTAGATAGATAAATACAGATAGGTAGGTAGGTAGGTAGGTAGGTAGAGATAGGTAGGTAGGTAGATTGATAGATACAGATAGGTAGGTAGGTAGATAGATACAGATAGGTAGGTAGGTAGATAGATAGATACAGATAGGTAGGTAGGTAGATAGATAAATAGAGATAGGTAGGTAGGTAGATAGATAGAGATAGGTAGGTAGGTAGATTGATAGATACAGATAGGTAGCTAGGTAGATAGATACAGATAGGTAGGTAGGTAGATAGATAAATACAGATAGGTAGGTAGGTAGATAGATAGATAGAGATAGGTAGGTAAGTAGATAGATAGATAGAGATAGGTAGGTAGGTAGGTAGATTGATAGATACAGCTAGGTAGGTAGGTAGATTGATAGATACAGATAGGTAGCTAGGTAGATAGATAGATAGAGATAGGTAGGTAGTTAAATAGATAGATACAGATAGGTAGGTAGGTAGATAGATAGATACAGATAGGTAGGTAGGTAGATTGATAGATACAGATAGGTAAGTAGGTAGGTAGATAGATACAGATAGGTAGGTAGGTAGATAGATAGATACAGATAGGTAGGTAGGTAGGTAGGTAGGTAGATAGAGATAGGTAGGTAGATAGATAGATAGAGATAGGTAGATAGGTAGATTGATTGATACAGATAGGTAGGTAGGTAGATAGATAGATACAGATAGGTAGGTAGGTAGATAGATAGATACAGATAGGTAGGTAGGTAGATAGATAGAGATAGGTAGGTAGGGAAATAGATAGATAGAGATAGGTAGGTAGTTAGATTGATAGATACAGATAGGTAGCTAGGTAGATAGATAGATACAGATAGGTAGGTAGGTAGATAGATAAATACAGATAGGTAGGTAGGTAGATAGATAGATACAGATAGGTAGGTAGGTAGGTAGATAGATACAGATAGGTAGGTAGGTAGATAGATAGATACAGATAGGTAGGTAGGTAGATAGATAGATACAGATAGGTAGGTAAATAGATAGAGATAGGTAGGTAGGTAGATTGATAGATACAGATAGGTAGCTAGGTAGATAGATAGATAGATACATATAGGTAGGTAGGTAGATAGATACAGATAGGTAGGTAGGTAGGTAGGTAGATAGATAGAGATAGGTAGGTAGATAGATAGATAGAGATAGGTAGGTAGGTAAATTGATAGATAGAGATAGGTAGGTAGGTAGATTGATAGATACAGATAGGTAGCTAGGTAGATAGATAGATAGAGATAGGTAGGTAGTTAAATAGATAGATACAGATAGGTAGGTAGGTAGATAGATAGATACAGATAGGTAGGTAGGTAGATAGATACAGATAGGTAGGTAGGTAGATAGATAGATACAGATAGGTAGGTAGGTAGGTAGATAGATAGAGATAGGTAGGTAGATAGATAGGTAGAGATAGGTAGGTAGGTAGATTGATAGATACAGATATGTAGGTAGGTAGATAGATAGATACAGATAGGTAGGTAGGTAGATAGATAGATAGATAGATAGATAGATAGATAGATAGATAGATAGATAGATAGATAGATAGATAGATAGATAGAGAAAAGTAGGTAGGTAGGTAGGTAGGTAGATAGAGATAGGTAGGTAGGTAGATAGATAAATACAGATAGGTAGGTAGGTAGATAGATAGATAGAGATAGGTAGGTAGGTAAATTGATAGAGATAGGTAGGTAGGTAGATTGATAGATACAGATAGGTAGGTAGGTAGGTAGATAGATAGATAGATAGATAGATACAGATAGGTAGGTAGATAGATACAGATAGGTAGGTAGGTAGATTGATAGATACAGATAGGTAGGTAGGTAGATAGATAGATACAGATAGGTAGGTAGGTAGATAGATAGATACAGATAGGTAGGTAGGTAGGTAGATAGATAGAGATAGGTAGGTAGGTAAATAGATAGATAGAGATATGTAGGTAGGTAGATTGATAGATACAGATAGGTAGCTAGGTAGATAGATAGATACAGATAGGTAGGTAGGTAGATAGATAAATACAGATAGGTAGGTAGGTAGGTAGATAGATACAGAGAGGTAGGTAGGTAGATAGATACAGATAGGTAGGTAGGTAGATTGATAGATACAGATAGGTAGGTAGGTAGATTGATAGATACAGATAGGTAGCTAGGTAGATAGATAGATAGAGATAGGTAGGTAGTTAAATAGATAGATACAGATAGGTAGGTAGGTAGGTAGATAGATACAGATAGGTAGGTAGGTAGATTGATAGATACAGATAGGTAAGTAGGTAGGTAGATAGATACAGATAGGTAGGTAGGTAGATAGATAGATACAGATAGGTAGGTAGGTAGGTAGGTAGGTAGATAGATAGAGATAGGTAGGTAGATAGATAGATAGAGATAGGTAGATAGGTAGATTGATAGATACAGATAGGTAGCTAGGTAGAAAGATAGATAGATACATATAGGTAGGTAGGTAGATAGATAGATACAGATAGGTAGGTAGGTAGATAGATAGATAGAGATAGGTAGGTAGGTAAATAGATAGATAGAGATAGGTAGGTAGGTAGATTGATAGATACAGATAGATAGAGATAGGTATGAAGGTAGATTGATAGATACAGATAGGTAGGTAGGTAGATTGATAGATAGAGATAGGTAGGTAGGTAAATAGATAGAGATAGGTAGGTAGGTAGATTGATAGATACAGATAGGTAGCTAGGTAGATAGATAGATACAGATAGGTAGGTAGGTAGATAGATACAGATAGGTAGGTAGGTAGGTAGATAGATAGATATAGGTAGGTAGGTAGATAGATAGAGATAGGTAGCTAGGTAGATTGATAGATACAAATAGGTAGGTAGGTAGATAGATACAGATAGGTAGCTAGGTAGATAGATAGATACAGATAGGTAGGTAGGTAGATAGATAGATACAGATAGGTAGGTAGGTAGATAGATAGATACAGATAGGTAGGTAGGTAAATAGATAGATAGAGATAGGTAGGTAGGTAGATTGATAGATACAGATAGCTAGCTAGGTAGATAGATACAGATAGGTAGGTAGGTAGATAGATAGATAGAGATAGGTAGGTACGTTGATTGATAGATACAGATAGGTAGGTAGGTAGATTGATAGATACAGATAGGTAGCTAGGTAGATAGATAGATAGAGATAGGTAGGTAGTTAGGTAGATAGATACAGATAGAGATAGGTAGGTAGATAGATAGATACAGATAGGTAGGTAGGTAGATTGATAGATACAGATAGGTAGGTAGGTAGGTAGATAGATACAGATAGGTAGGTAGGTAGATAGATAGATACAGATAGGTAGGTAGGTAGGTAGATAGATAGAGATAGGTAGGTAGGTAGATTGATAGATAGAGATAGGTAGGTAGATAGATTGATACAGATAGGTAGGTAGGTAGATAGATAGATACAGAAAGGTAGGTAGGTAGGTAGATAGACACAGATAGGTAGGTAGGTAGGTAGATAGATACAGATAGGTAGGTAGGTAGATAGATAGATACAGATAGGTAGGTAGGTAGATTGATAGATACAGATAGGTAGCTAGGTAGATAGATAGATACAGATAGGTAGGTAAGTAGATGGATAAATACAGATAGGTAGGTAGGTAGATAGATAGATAGAGATAGGTAGGTAGATAGATAGATAGATAGAGGTAGGTAGGTAGATTGATAGATACATATAGGTAGGTAGGTAGATTGATAGATACAGATAGATAGGTAGGTAGATAGATAAATACAGATAGGTAGGTAGGTAGGTAGGTAGATAGAGATAGGTAGGTAGGTAGATTGATAGATACAGATAGGTAGGTAGGTAGATAGATACAGATAGGTAGGTAGGTAGATAGATAGATACAGATAGGTAGGTAGGTAGATAGATAAATAGAGATAGGTAGGTAGGTAGATAGATAGAGATAGGTAGGTAGGTAGATTGATAGATACAGATAGGTAGCTAGGTAGATAGATAGATACAGATAGGTAGGTAGGTAGATAGATAAATACAGATAGGTAGGTAGGTAGATAGATAGATAGAGATAGGTAGGTAAGTAGATAGATAGATAGATAGAGATAGGTAGGTAGGTAGGTAGATTGATAGATACAGCTAGGTAGGTAGGTAGATTGATAGATACAGATAGGTAGCTAGGTAGATAGATAGATAGAGATAGGTAGGTAGTTAAATAGATAGATACAGATAGGTAGGTAGGTAGATAGATAGATACAGATAGGTAGGTAGGTAGATTGATAGATACAGATAGGTAAGTAGGTAGGTAGATAGATACAGATAGGTAGGTAGGTAGATAGATAGATACAGATAGGTAGGTAGGTAGGTAGGTAGGTAGATAGAGATAGGTAGGTAGATAGATAGATAGAGATAGGTAGATAGGTAGATTGATTGATACAGATAGGTAGGTAGGTAGATAGATAGATACAGATAGGTAGGTAGGTAGATAGATAGATACAGATAGGTAGGTAGGTAGATAGATAGAGATAGGTAGGTAGGGAAATAGATAGATAGAGATAGGTAGGTAGTTAGATTGATAGATACAGATAGGTAGCTAGGTAGATAGATAGATACAGATAGGTAGGTAGGTAGATAGATAAATACAGATAGGTAGGTAGGTAGATAGATAGATACAGATAGGTAGGTAGGTAGGTAGATAGATACAGATAGGTAGGTAGGTAGATAGATAGATACAGATAGGTAGGTAGGTAGATAGATAGATACAGATAGGTAGGTAAATAGATAGAGATAGGTAGGTAGGTAGATTGATAGATACAGATAGGTAGCTAGGTAGATAGATAGATAGATACATATAGGTAGGTAGGTAGATAGATACAGATAGGTAGGTAGGTAGGTAGATAGATAGATAGATAGAGATAGGTAGGTAGATAGATAGATAGAGATAGGTAGGTAGGTAAATTGATAGATAGAGATAGGTAGGTAGGTAGATTGATAGATACAGATAGGTAGCTAGGTAGATAGATAGATAGAGATAGGTAGGTAGTTAAATAGATAGATACAGATAGGTAGGTAGGTAGATAGATAGATACAGATAGGTAGCTAGGTAGATAGATAGATAGAGATAGGTAGGTAGTTAGGTAGATAGATACAGATAGAGATAGGTAGGTAGATAGATAGATACAGATAGGTAGGTAGGTAGATTGATAGATACAGATAGGTAGGTAGGTAGGTAGATAGATACAGATAGGTAGGTAGGTAGATAGATAGATACAGATAGGTAGGTAGGTAGGTAGATAGATAGAGATAGGTAGGTAGGTAGATTGATAGATAGAGATAGGTAGGTAGATAGATTGATACAGATAGGTAGGTAGGTAGATAGATAGATACAGAAAGGTAGGTAGGTAGGTAGATAGACACAGATAGGTAGGTAGGTAGGTAGATAGATACAGATAGGTAGGTAGGTAGATAGATAGATACAGATAGGTAGGTAGGTAGATTGATAGATACAGATAGGTAGCTAGGTAGATAGATAGATACAGATAGGTAGGTAAGTAGATGGATAAATACAGATAGGTAGGTAGGTAGATAGATAGATAGAGATAGGTAGGTAGGTAGATAGATAGATAGAGGTAGGTAGGTAGATTGATAGATACATATAGGTAGGTAGGTAGATTGATAGATACAGATAGATAGGTAGGTAGATAGATAAATACAGATAGGTAGGTAGGTAGGTAGGTAGATAGAGATAGGTAGGTAGGTAGATTGATAGATACAGATAGGTAGGTAGGTAGATAGATACAGATAGGTAGGTAGGTAGATAGATAGATACAGATAGGTAGGTAGGTAGATAGATAAATAGAGATAGGTAGGTAGGTAGATAGATAGAGATAGGTAGGTAGGTAGATTGATAGATACAGATAGGTAGCTAGGTAGATAGATACAGATAGGTAGGTAGGTAGATAGATAAATACAGATAGGTAGGTAGGTAGATAGATAGATAGAGATAGGTAGGTAAGTAGATAGATAGATAGAGATAGGTAGGTAGGTAGGTAGATTGATAGATACAGCTAGGTAGGTAGGTAGATTGATAGATACAGATAGGTAGCTAGGTAGATAGATAGATAGAGATAGGTAGGTAGTTAAATAGATAGATACAGATAGGTAGGTAAGTAGATAGATAGATACAGATAGGTAGGTAGGTAGATTGATAGATACAGATAGGTAAGTAGGTAAGTAGATAGATACAGATAGGTAGGTAGGTAGATAGATAGATACAGATAGGTAGGTAGGTAGGTAGGTAGGTAGATAGAGATAGGTAGGTAGATAGATAGATAGAGATAGGTAGATAGGTAGATTGATTGATACAGATAGGTAGGTAGGTAGATAGATAGATACAGATAGGTAGGTAGGTAGATAGATAGATACAGATAGGTAGGTAGGTAGATAGATAGAGATAGGTAGGTAGGGAAATAGATAGATAGAGATAGGTAGGTAGTTAGATTGATAGATACAGATAGGTAGCTAGGTAGATAGATAGATACAGATAGGTAGGTAGGTAGATAGATAAATACAGATAGGTAGGTAGGTAGATAGATAGATACAGATAGGTAGGTAGGTAGGTAGATAGATACAGATAGGTAGGTAGGTAGATAGATAGATACAGATAGGTAGGTAGGTAGATAGATAGATACAGATAGGTAGGTAAATAGATAGAGATAGGTAGGTAGGTAGATTGATAGATACAGATAGGTAGCTAGGTAGATAGATAGATAGATACATATAGGTAGGTAGGTAGATAGATACAGATAGGTAGGTAGGTAGATAGATAGATAGAGATAGGTAGGTAGATAGATAGATAGAGATAGGTAGGTAGGTAAATTGATAGATAGAGATAGGTAGGTAGGTAGATTGATAGATACAGATAGGTAGCTAGGTAGATAGATAGATAGAGATAGGTAGGTAGTTAAATAGATAGATACACATAGGTAGGTAGGTAGATAGATAGATACAGATAGGTAGGTAGATAGATACAGATAGGTAGGTAGGTAGATAGATAGATACAGATAGGTAGGTAGGTAGGTAGATAGATAGAGATAGGTAGGTAGATAGATAGGTAGAGATAGGTAGGTAGGTAGATTGATAGATACAGATATGTAGGTAGGTAGATAGATAGATACAGATAGGTAGGTAGGTAGGTAGATAGATAGATAGATAGATAGAGAAAAGTAGGTAGGTAGGTAGGTAGGTAGATAGAGATAGGTAGGTAGGTAGATAGATAAATACAGATAGGTAGGTAGGTAGATAGATAGATAGAGATAGGTAGGTAGGTAAATTGATAGAGATAGGTAGGTAGGTAGATTGATAGATACAGATAGGTAGGTAGGTAGGTAGATAGATAGATAGATAGATAGATAGATAGATAGATAGATAGATAGATACAGATAGGTAGGTAGATAGATACAGATAGGTAGGTAGGTAGATTGATAGATACAGATAGGTAGGTAGGTAGATAGATAGATACAGATAGGTAGGTAGGTAGATAGATAGATACAGATAGGTAGGTAGGTAGGTAGATAGATAGAGATAGGTAGGTAGGTAAATAGATAGATAGAGATATGTAGGTAGGTAGATTGATAGATACAGATAGGTAGCTAGGTAGATAGATAGATACAGATAGGTAGGTAGGTAGATAGATAAATACAGATAGGTAGGTAGGTAGGTAGATAGATACAGAGAGGTAGGTAGGTAGATAGATACAGATAGGTAGGTAGGTAGGTAGGTAGGTAGATAGATAGATACAGATAGGTAGGTAGGTAGGTAGGTAGATACAGATAGGTAGGTAGGTAGATAGATTGATACAGATAGGTAGGTAGGTAGATAGATAGATACAGAAAGGTAGGTAGGTAGGTAGATAGACACAGATAGGTAGGTAGGTAGATAGATAGATACAGATAGGTAGGTAGGTAGATAGAAAGATACAGATAGGTAGGTAGGTAGATAGATAGATAGATAGAGATAGGTAGGTAGGTAGGGAGGTAGGTAGATAGATAGAGATAGGTAGGTAGGTAGATAGATAAATACAGATAGGTAGGTAGGTAGATAGATAGATAGAGATAGGTAGGTAGGTAAATTGATAGATAGAGATAGGTAGGTAGGTAGATTGATAGATACAGATAGGTAGGTAGGTAGATAGATAGATAGATACAGATAGGTAGGTAGGTAGATAGATACAGATAGGTAGGTAGGTAGGTAGATAGATACAGATAGGTAGGTAGCTAGGTAGATAGATACAGATAGGTAGGTAGGTAGGTAGATAGACATAGGTAGGTAGGTAGATAGATAGATACAGATAGGTAGGTAGGTAGATAGATACAGATAGGTAGGTAGGTAGATAGATAGATACAGATAGGTAGGTAGATAGATAGATAGATAGATAGATAGATAGATAGATAGATAGATAGATAGATAGATAGATAGATAGATAGATAGATAGATACAAATAGTTAGGTAGGTAGGTAGGTAGATAGATACAGATAGGTAGATAGGTAGTTAGATAGATAGATACAGATAGGTAGGTAGGTTGGTAGATAGATAGAGATAGGTAGGGAGGTAGATTGATAGATACAGATAGGTAGGTAGGTAGATTGATAGATACAGATAGGTAGCTAGGTAGATAGATAGATAGAGATAGGTAGGTAGGTAGGTAGATAGATAGATACAGATAGGTAGGTAAATAGATAGATAGAGATAGGTAGGTAGGTAAATAGATAGATAGAAATAGGTAGGTAGGTAGATTGATAGATACAGATAGGAAGGTAGATAGATAGATACAGATAGGTAGGTAGGTAGATAAATACAGATAGGTAGGTAGGTAGATAGATAGATAGATACAGATAGGTAGGAAGGTAGATAGATAGATACAGATAGGTAGGTAGCTAGGTAGATAGATAGATACAGATAGGTAGGTAGCTAGGTAGATAGATACAGATAGGTAGGTAGGTAAATAGACATAGGTAGGTAGGTAGATAGATAGATACAGATAGGTAGGTAGGTAGATAGATACAGATAGGTAGGTAGGTAGATAGATAGATACAGATAGGTAGGTAGGTAGGTAGATAGATAGAGATAGGTAGGTAGATAGATAGGTAGAGATAGGTAGGTAGGTAGATTGATAGATACAGATAGGTAGGTAGGTAGATAGATAGATACAGATAGGTAGGTAGGTAGATAGATAGATACAGATAGGTAGGTAGGTAGATAGATAGATAGATAGAGATAGGTAGGTAGGTAGATAGATACAGATAGGTAGGTAGGTATATAGATAGATACAGATAGGTAGGTAGCTAGGTAGATAGATAGATACAGAAAGGTAGGTAGGTAGGTAGATAGATAGATACAGATAGGTAGGTAGTTAGATAGATAGATACAGATAGGTAGGTAGGTAGATTGATAGATACAGATAGGTAGCTAGGTAGGTAGATAGATAAAGATAGGTAGGTAGGTAGGTAGATAGATAGATACAGATAGGTAGCTAGGTAGATAGATAGAGATAGGTAGGTAGTTAAATAGATAGATACAGATAGGTAGGTAGGTAGATAGATCAATACAGATAGGTAGGTAGGTAGATTGATAGATACAGATAGGTAGGTAGGTAGGTAGATAGATACAGATAGGTAGGTAGGTAGATAGATAGATACAGATAGGTAGGTAGGTAGGTAGGTAGATAGATAGAGATAGGTAGGTAGATAGATAGATAGAGATAGGTAGGTAGGTAGATAGATAGATAGAGATAGGTAGGTAGGTAAATAGATAGATAGAGATAGGTAGGTAGGTAGATTGATAGATACAGATAGGTAGGTAGGTAGATAGATAGATACAGATAGGTAGGTAGGTAGATAGATAGATAGAGATAGGTAGGTAGGTAAATAGATAGATAGAGATAGGTAGGTAGGTAGATTGATAGATACAGATAGGTAGCTAGGTAGATAGATAGATACAGATAGGTAGGTAGGTAGATAGATAAATACAGATAGGTAGGTAGGTAGATAGATAGATACAGATAGGTAGGTAGGTAGGTAGATAGATACAGATAGGTAGGTAGGTAGATAGATAGATACAGATAGGTAGGTAGGTAAATAGATAGATAGAGATAGGTAGGTAGGTAGATTGATAGATACAGATAGGTAGCTAGGTAGATAGATAGATACAGATAGGTAGGTAGGTAGATTGATAGATTCAGATAGGTAGGTAGGTAGATTGATAGATACAGATAGGTAGCTAGGTAGATAGATAGATAGAGATAGGTAGGTAGGTAAATAGATAGATAGAGATAGGTAGGTAGGTAGATTGATAGATACAGATAGGTAGCTAGGTAGATAGATAGATACAGATAGGTAGGTAGGTAGATAGATAAATACAGATAGGTAGGTAGGTAGATAGATAGATACAGATAGGTAGGTAGGTAGGTAGGTAGATAGATACAGATAGGTAGGTAGGTAGATAGATAGATACAGATAGGTAGGTAGGTAAATAGATAGATAGAGATAGGTAGGTAGGTAGATTGATAGATACAGATAGGTAGCTAGGTAGATAGATAGATACAGATAGGTAGGTAGGTAGATTGATAGATTCAGATAGGTAGGTAGGTAGATTGATAGATACAGATAGGTAGGTAGGTAGATAGATACAGATAGGTAGGTAGCTAGGTAGATAGATAGATACAGATAGGTAGGTAGCTAGGTACATAGATAGATACAGATAGGTAGGTAGGTAGATAGACATAGGTAGGTAGGTAGATAGATAGATACAGATAGGTAGGTAGGTAGATAGATACAGATAGGTAGGTAGGTAGATAGATAGATACAGATAGGTAGGTAGGTAGGTAGATAGATAGAGATAGGTAGGTAGGTAGATAGATACAGATAGGTAGGTAGGTAGATAGATAGATACAGATAGGTAGGTAGGTAGATAGATACAGATAGGTAGGTAGGTAGATAGATAGATACAGATAGGTAGGTAGGTAGATAGATACAGATAGGTAGGTAGGTAGATAGATAGATACAGATAGGTAGGTAGCTAGGTAGATAGATAGATACAGAAAGGTAGGTAGGTAGGTAGATAGATAGATACAGATTGGTAGGTAGTTAGATAGATAGATACAGATAGGTAGGTAGGTAGATTGATAGATACAGATAGGTAGCTAGGTAGGTAGATAGATAAAGATAGGTAGGTAGGTAGGTAGATAGATAGATACAGATAGGTAGCTAGGTAGATAGATAGATAGAGATAGGTAGGTAGTTAAATAGATAGATAGAGATAGGTAGGTAGGTAGATAGATAGATACAGATAGGTAGGTAGGTAGATTGATAGATACAGATAGGTAGGTAGGTAGGTAGGTAGATACAGATAGGTAGGTAGGTAGATAGATAGATACAGATAGGTAGGTAGGTAGGTAGGTAGATAGATAGAGATAGGTAGGTAGATAGATAGATAGAGATAGGTAGGTAGGTAGATTGTTAGATACAGATAGGTAGGTAGGTAGATTGATTGATACAGATAGGTAGGTAGGTAGATAGATAGATACAGATAGGTAGGTAGGTAGATAGATAGATAGAGATAGGTAGGTAGGTAAATAGATAGATAGAGATAGGTAGGTAGGTAGATTGATAGATACAGATAGGTAGCTAGGTAGATAGATAGATACAGATAGGTAGGTAGGTAGATAGATAAATACAGATAGGTAGGTAGGTAGATAGATAGATACAGATAGGTAGGTAGGTAGGTAGGTAGATACAGATAGGTAGGTAGGTAGATAGATAGATACAGATAGGTAGGTAGGTAAATAGATAGATAGAGATAGGTAGGTAGGTAGATTGATAGATACAGATAGGTAGCTAGGTAGATATATAGATACAGATAGGTAGCTAGGTAGATTGATAGATTCAGATAGGTAGGTAGGTAGATTGATAGATACAGATAGGTAGCTAGGTAGATAGATAGATAGATACAGATAGGTAGGTAGGTAGATAGATACAGATAGGTAGGTAGGTAGATAGATAGATACAGATAGGTAGGTAGGTAGATAGATAGATACAGATAGGTAGGCAGGTAGATAGATAGATAGAGATAGGTAGGTAGGTAAATAGATAGATAGAAATAGGTAGGTAGGTAGATTGATAGATACAGATAGGTAGCTAGGTCGATAGATAGATACAGATAGGTAGGTAGGTAGATAGATAAATACAGATAGGTAGGTAGGTAGATAGATAGATAGAGATAGGTAGGTAGGTAGATAGATAGATAGATAGAGATAGGTAGGTAGGTAGATTGATAGATACAGATAGGTAGGTAGGTAGATTGATAGATACAGATAGGTAGCTAGGTAGATAGATAGATAGAGATAGGTAAATAGTTAGATAGATAGATACAGATAGGTAGGTAGGTAGATTGATAGATACAGAGGTAGGTAGGTAGATAGATACAGATAGGTAGGTAGGTAGATAGATAGATACAGATAGGTAGGTAGGTAGATAGATAGATACAGATAGGTAGGTAGGTAGATAGATAGATAGAGATAGGTAGGTAGGTAAATAGATAGATACAGATAGGTAGCTAGGTAGATAGATACAGATAGGTAGGTTGGTAGATAGATAAATACAGATAGGTAGGTAGGTAGATAGATAGATAGAGATAGGTAGGTAGGTAGATAGATAGAGATAGGTAGGTAGGTAGATTGATAGATACAGATAGGTAGCTAGGTAGATAGATAGAGATAGGTAGGTAGTTAGATAGATAGATACAGATAAGTAGGTAGGTAGATAGATAGATACAGATAGGTAGGTAGGTAGGTAGATAGATACAGATAGGTAGGTAGGTAGGTAGATAGATAGATACAGATAGGTAGGTAGGTAGATAGATAGAGATAGGTAGGTAGGTAGATTGATAGATACAGATAGGTAGGTAGGTAGATTGATAGATACAGATAGGTAGGTAGGTAGATAGATAGATACAGATAGGTAGGTAGGTAGATAGATAGATAGATACAGATAGGTAGGTAGGTAGATAGATAGATAGATAGATAGATAGATAGATAGATATAGGTAGGTAGGTAGATTGATAGATACAGATAGGTAGCTAGGTAGATAGATAGATAGATAGATAGATACAGATAGGTAGGTAGGTAGATAGATAGATAGAGATAGGTAGGTAGGTAGATTGATAGATACAGATAGGTAGCTAGGTAGATAGATAGATACAGATAGGTAGCTAGGTAGATAGATAAATACAGATAGGTAGGTAGGTAGATAGATAGATAGAGATAGGTAGGTAGGTAGATAGATAAATACAGATAGGTAGGTAGGTAGATAGATAGATAGAGATAGGTAGGTAGGTAGATAGATAGATAGAGATAGGTAGGTAGGTAGATTGATAGATACAGATAGGTAGCTAGGTAGATTGATAGATACAGATAGGTAGCTAGGTAGATAGATAGATAGATAGAGATAGGTAGGTAGTTAGATAGATAGATACAGATAGGTAGGTAGGTAGATTGATAGATACATAGGTAGGTAGGTAGGTAGATAGATAGAGATAGGTAGGTAGATAGATAGATAGAGATAGGTAGGTAGGTAGATTGATAGATACAGATAGGTAGGTAGGTAGATTGATAGATACAGATAGGTAGGTAGGTAGGTAGATAGATACAGATAGGTAGGTAGGTAGATAGATAGATAGAGATAGGTAGGTAGGTAGATAGATAAATATAGGTAGGTAGGTAGATAGATAGATAGAGATAGGTAGGTAGGTAGATTGATAGATACAGATAGGTAGGTAGGTAGATTGATAGATACAGATAGGTAGCTAGGTAGATAGATAGAGATAGGTAGGTAGTTAGATAGATAGATACAGATAGGTAGGTAGGTAGATAGATAGATAGATACAGATAGGTAGGTAGGTAGATTGATAGATACAGATAGGTAGGTAGGTAGATAGATACAGATAGGTAGGTAGGTAGATAGATAGATAGATACAGATAGGTAGGTAGGTAGGTAGATAGATAGAGATAGGTAGGTAGATAGATAGATAGAGATAGGTAGGTAGGTAGATTGATAGATAGAGATAGGTAGGTAGGTAGATTGATAGATACAGATAGGTAGGTAGGTAGATAGATACAGATAGGTAGGTAGGTAGATAGATAGATAGAGATAGGTAGGTGGGTAAATAGATAGATAGAGATTGGTAGGTAGGTAGATTGATAGATACAGATAGGTAGCTAGGTAGATAGATATATACAGATAGGTAGGTAGGTAGATAGATAAATACAGATAGGTAGGTAGGTAAATAGATAGATAGAGATAGGTAGGTAGGTAGATTGATAGATACAGATAGGTAGCTAGGTAGATAGATAGATAAAGATACGTAGGTAGTTAGATAGATAGATACAGATAGGTAGGTAGGTAGGTAGATTGATAGATACATAGGTAGGTAGGTAGGTAGATAGATAGAGATAGGTAGGTAGATAGATAGAGATAGGTAGGTAGGTAGATTGATAGATACAGATAGGTAGGTAGGTAGATTGATAGATACAGATAGGTAGGTAGGTAGATAGATAGATACAGATAGGTAGGTAGGTAGATAGATAGATAGAGATAGGTAGGTAGGTAGATAGATAAATACAGATAGGTAGGTAGGTAGATACATAGATAGAGATAGGTAGGTAGGTAGATAGATAGAGATAGGTAGGTAGGTAGATAGATAGAGATAGGTAGGTAGGTAGATTGATAGATACAGATAGGTAGGTAGGTAGATTGATAGATACAGATAGGTAGCTAGGTAGATAGATAGATAGAGATAGGTAGGTAGTTAGATAGATAGATACAGATAGGTAGGTAGGTAGATAGATAGATAAAGATAGGTAGGTAGGTAGGTAGATAGATACAGATAGGTAGGTAGGTAGATAGATAGATACAGATAGGTAGGTAGGTAGGTAGATAGATAGAGATAGGTAGATAGATAGATAGATAGAGATAGGTAGGTAGGTAGATTGATAGATACAGATAGGTAGGTAGGTAGATAGATACAGATAGGTAGGTAGGTAGATAGATAGATACAGATAGGTAGGTAGGTAGATAGATAGATAGAGATAGGTAGGTAGGTAGATAGATAGAGATAGGTAGGTAGGTAGATTGATAGATACAGATAGGTAGCTAGGTAGATAGATACAGATAGGTAGGTAGGTAGGTAGATAAATACAGATAGGTAGGTAGGTAGATAGATAGATAGAGATAGGTAGGTAAGTAGATAGATAGATAGAGATAGGTAGGTAGGTAGATTGATAGATACAGATAGGTAGGTAGGTAGATTGATAGATACAGATAGGTAGCTAGGTAGATAGATAGATAGAGATAGGGAGGTAGTTAAATAGATAGATACAGATAGGTAGGTAGATAGATAGATACAGATAGGTAGGTAGGTAGATTGATAGATACAGATAGGTAAGTAGGTAGGTAGATAGATACAGATAGGTAGGTAGGTAGATAGATAGATACAGATAGGTAGGTAGGTAGGTAGGTAGATAGATAGAGATAGGTAGGTAGATAGATAGATAGAGATAGGTAGATAGGTAGATTGATAGATACAGATAGGTAGCTAGGTAGAAAGATAGATAAATACATATAGGTAGGTAGGTAGATAGATAGATACAGATAGGTAGGTAGGTAGATAGATAGATAGAGATAGGTAGGTATGTAGATAGATAGATAGAGATAGGTAGGTAGGTAAATAGATAGATAGAGATAGGTAGGTAGGTAGATTGATAGATACAGATAGATAGAGATAGGTATGTAGGTAGATTGATAGATACAGTTAGGTAGCTAGGTAGATAGATAGATATAGGTAGGTAGGTAGATAGATAGAGATAGGTAGGTAGGTAGATTGATAGATACAAATAGGTAGGTAGGTAGATAGATACAGATAGGTAGCTAGGTAGATAGATAGATACAGATAGGTAGGTAGGTAGATAGATAGATACAGATAGGTAGGTAGGTAGATAGATAGATACAGATAGGTAGGTAGGTAAATAGATAGATAGAGATAGGTAGGTAGGTAGATTGATAGATACAGATAGGTAGCTAGGTAGATAGATACAGATAGGTAGGTAGGTAGATAGATAGATAAAGATAGGTAGGTACGTAGATTGATAGATACAGATAGGTAGGTAGGTAGATTGATAGATACAGATAGGTAGCTAGGTAGATAGATAGATAGATATAGGTAGGTAGTTAGGTAGATAGATACAGATAGAGATAGGTAGGTAGATAGATAGATACAGATAGGTAGGTAGGTAGATTGATAGATACAGATAGGTAGGTAGGTAGGTAGGTAGGTAGATAGATACAGATAGGTAGGTAGGTAGATAGATAGATACAGATAGGTAGGTAGGTAGGTAGATAGATAGAGATAGGTAGGTAGGTAGATTGATAGATAGAGATAGGTAGGTAGATAGATTGATACAGATAGGTAGGTAGGTAGATAGATAGATACAGAAAGGTAGGTAGGTAGGTAGATAGACACAGATAGGTAGGTAGGTAGATAGATAGATACAGATAGGTAGGTAGGTAGATTGATAGATACAGATAGGTAGCTAGGTAGATAGATAGATACAGATAGGTAGGTAAGTAGATGGATAAATACAGATAGGTAGGTAGGTAGATAGATAGATAGAGATAGGTAGGTAGATAGATAGATAGATAGATAGAGGTAGGTAGGTAGATTGATAGATACATATAGGTAGGTAGGTAGATTGATAGATACAGATAGGTAGGTAGGTAGATAGATAAATACAGATAGGTAGGTAGGTAGGTAGGTAGATAGATAGAGATAGGTAGGTAGGTAGATTGATAGATACAGATAGGTAGGTAGGTAGATAGATACAGATAGGTAGGTAGGTAGATAGATAGATACAGATAGGTACGTAGGTAGATAGATAAATAGAGATAGGTAGGTAGGTAGATAGATAGAGATTGGTAGGTAGCTAGATTGATAGATACAGATAGGTAGGGAGGTAGATTGATAGATACAGATAGGTAGCTAGGTAGATAGATAGATAGAGATAGGTAGGTAGTTAAATAGATAGATACAGATAGGTAGGTAGGTAGATAGATAGATACAGATAGGTAGGTAGGAAGATTGATAGATACAGATAGGTAAGTAGGTAGGTAGATAGATACAGATAGGTAGGTAGGTAGATAGATAGATACAGATAGGTAGGTAGGTAGGTAGGTAGATAGATAGATAGAGATAGGTAGGTAGATAGATAGATAGAGATAGGTAGATAGGTAGATTGGTTGATACAGATAGGTAGGTAGGTAGATAGATAGATACAGATAGGTAGGTAGGTAGATAGATAGATACAGATAGGTAGGTAGGTAGATAGATAGAGATAGGTAGGTAGGGAAATAGATAGATAGAGATAGGTAGGTAGTTAGATTGATAGATACAGATAGGTAGCTTGGTAGATAGATAGATACAGATAGGTAGGTAGGTAGATAGATAAATACAGATAGGTAGGTAGGTAGATAGATACAGATAGGTAGGTAGGTAGGTAGGTAGGTAGGTAGATAGATAGATACAGATAGGTAGGTAGGTAGGTAGGTAGGTAGATACAGATAGGTAGGTAGGTAGATAGATTGATACAGATAGGTAGGTAGGTAGATAGATAGATACAGAAAGGTAGGTAGGTAGGTAGATAGACACAGATAGGTAGGTAGGTAGATAGATAGATACAGATAGGTAGGTAGGTAGATAGAAAGATACAGATAGGTAGGTAGGTAGATAGATAGATAGATAGATAGATAGATAGATAGATAGATAGATAGATAGATAGATAGATAGATAGATAGATAGATAGAGATAGGTAGGTAGGTAGGTAGGTAGGTAGATAGATAGAGATAGGTAGGTAGGTAGATAGATAAATACAGATAGGTAGGTAGGTAGATAGATAGATAGAGATAGGTAGGTAGGTAAATTGATAGATAGAGATAGGTAGGTAGGTAGATTGATAGATACAGATAGGTAGGTAGGTAGATAGATAGATAGATACAGATAGGTAGGTAGGTAGATAGATAGATACAGATAGGTAGGTAGGTAGATAGATACAGATAGGTAGGTAGGTAGGTAGGTAGATAGATAGAGATAGGTAGGTAGGTAGATAGATAGAGATAGGTAGGTAGGTAGGTAGGTAGATTGATAGATACAGATAGGTAGGTAGGTAGATAGATACAGATAGGTAGGTAGGTAGATAGATAGAGATAGGTAGGTAGGTAGATAGATAGATACAGATAGGTAGGTAGGTAGATAAATTGATACAGTTATGTAGGTAGGTAGATAGATAGATACAGATAGGTAGGTAGGTAGGTAGGTAGGTAGATAGACACAGATAGGTAGGTAGGTAGGTAGATAGATACAGATAGGTAGGTAGGTAGGTAGATAGATACAGTTAGGTAGGTAGCTAGGTAGATAGATACAGATAGGTAGGTAGGTAGGTAGATAGACATAGGTAGGTAGGTAGATAGATAGATACAGATAGGTAGGTAGGTAGATAGATACAGATAGGTAGGTAGGTAGATAGATAGATACAGATAGGTAGGTAGGTAGATAGATAGATAGATAGATAGATAGATAGATAGATAGATAGATAGATAGATAGATAGATAGATAGATAGATAGATAGATAGATACAGATAGTTAGGTAGGTAGGTAGGTAGGTAGATAGATACAGATAGGTAGATAGGTAGTTAGATAGATAGATACAGATAGGTAGGTAGGTTGGTAGATAGATAGAGATAGGTAGGGAGGTAGATTGATAGATACAGATAGGTAGGTAGGTAGATTGATAGATACAGATAGGTAGCTAGGTAGATAGATAGATAGAGATAGGTAAGTAGGTAGGTAGATAGATAGATACAGATAGGTAGGTAAATAGATAGATAGAGATAAGTAGGTAGGTAAATAGATAGATAGAAATAGGTAGGTAGGTAGATTTATAGATACAGATAGGAAGGTAGATAGATAGATACAGATAGGTAGGTAGGTAGATAAATACAGATAGGTAGGTAGGTAGATAGATAGATAGATACAGATAGGTAGGAAGGTAGATAGATAGATACAGATAGGTAGGTAGCTAGGTAGATAGATAGATACAGATAGGTAGGTAGCTAGGTAGATAGATACAGATAGGTAGGTAGGTAGGTAGGTAGACATAGGTAGGTAGGTAGATAGATAGATACAGATAGGTAGGTAGGTAGATAGATACAGATAGGTAGGTAGGTAGATAGATAGATACAGATAGGTAGGTAGGTAGGTAGATAGATAGAGATAGGTAGGTAGATAGATAGGTAGAGATAGGTAGGTAGGTAGATTGATAGATACAGATAGGTAGGCAGGTAGATAGATAGATACAGATAGGTAGGTAGGTAGATAGATAGATACAGATAGGTAGGTAGGTAGATAGATAGATAGATAGATAGAGATAGGTAGGTAGGTAGATAGATACAGATAGGTAGGTAGGTATATAGATAGATACAGATAGGTAGGTAGCTAGGTAGATAGATAGATACAGAAAGGTAGGTAGGTAGGTAGATAGATAGATACAGATAGGTAGGTAGTTAGATAGATAGATACAGATAGGTAGGTAGGTAGATTGATAGATACAGATAGGTAGCTAGGTAGGTAGATAGATAAAGATAGGTAGGTAGGTAGGTAGATAGATAGATACAGATAGGTAGCTAGGTAGATAGATAGATAGAGATAGGTAGGTAGTTAAATAGATAGATACAGATAGGTAGGTAGGTAGATAGATAGATACAGATAGGTAGGTAGGTAGATTGATAGATACAGATAGGTAGGTAGGTAGATAGATAGATACAGATAGGTAGGTAGGTAGATAGATAGATACAGATAGGTAGGTAGGTAGGTAGGTAGATAGATAAAGATAGGTAGGTAGGTAGGTAGATAGATAGATACAGATAGGTAGCTAGGTAGATAGATAGATAGAGATAGGTAGGTAGTTAAATAGATAGATACAGATAGGTAGGTAGGTAGATAGATAGATACAGATAGGTAGGTAGGTAGATAGATAGATAGAGATAGGTAGGTAGGTAAATAGATAGATAGAGATAGGTAGGTAGGTAGATTGATAGATACAGATAGGTAGGTAGGTAGATAGATAGATACAGATAGGTAGGTAGGTAGATAGATAGATAGAGATAGGTAGGTAGGTAAATAGATAGATACAGATAGGTAGGTAGGTAGATAGATAGATACAGATAGGTAGGTAGGTAGATAGATAAATACAGATAGGTAGGTAGGTAGATAGATAGATACAGATAGGTAGGTAGGTAGGTAGATAGATACAGATAGGTAGGTAGGTAGATAGATAGATACAGATAGGTAGGTAGGTAAATAGATAGATAGAGATAGGTAGGTAGGTAGATTGATAGATACAGATAGGTAGCTAGGTAGATAGATAGATACAGATAGGTAGGTAGGTAGATTGATAGATTCAGATAGGTAGGTAGGTAGATTGATAGATACAGATAGGTAGCTAGGTAGATAGATAGATAGATACAGATAGGTAGGTAGGTAGATAGATACAGATAGGTAGGTAGCTAGGTAGATAGATAGATACAGATAGGTAGGTAGCTAGGTAGATAGATAGATACAGATAGGTAGGTAGGTAGATAGACATAGGTAGGTAGGTAGGTAGATAGATAGATACAGATAGGTAGGTAGGTAGATAGATACAGATAGGTAGGTAGGTAGATAGATAGATACAGATAGGTAGGTAGGTAGGTAGATAGATAGAGATAGGTAGGTAGATAGATAGGTAGAGATAGGTAGGTAGGTAGATTGATAGATACAGATAGGTAGGTAGGTAGATAGATAGATACAGATAGGTAGGTAGGTAGATAGATACAGATAGGTAGGTAGGTAGATAGATAGATACAGATAGGTAGGTAGGTAGATAGATACAGATAGGTAGGTACGTAGATAGATAGATACAGATAGGTAGGTAGCTAGGTAGATAGATAGATACAGAAAGGTAGGTAGGTAGGTAGATAGATAGATACAGATTGGTAGGTAGTTAGATAGATAGATACAGATAGGTAGGTAGGTAGATTGATAGATACAGATAGGTAGCTAGGTAGGTAGATAGATAAAGATAGGTAGGTAGGTAGGTAGATAGATAGATACAGATAGGTAGCTAGGTAGATAGATAGATAGAGATAGGTAGGTAGTTAAATAGATAGATACAGATAGGTAGGTAGGTAGATAGATAGATATAGATAGGTAGGTAGGTAGATTGATAGATACAGATAGGTAGGTAGGTAGGTAGATAGATACAGATAGGTAGGTAGGTAGATAGATAGATACAGATAGGTAGGTAGGTAGGTAGATAGATAGAGATAGGTAGGTAGATAGATAGATAGAGATAGGTAGGTAGGTAGATTGATAGATACAGATAGGTAGGTAGGTAGATTGATAGATTCAGATAGGTAGGTAGGTAGATTGATAGATACAGATAGGTAGCTAGGTAGATAGATAGATAGATACAGATAGGTAGGTAGGTAGATAGATACAGATAGGTAGGTAGGTAGGTAGGTAGTTAGATAGAAAGAGATAGGTAGGTAGGTAGATAGATAGAGATAGGTAGATAGGTAGATTGATAGATACAGATAGGTAGGTAGGTAGATAGATACAGATAGGTAGGTAGGTAGATAGATAGATACAGATAGGTAGGTAGGTAGATAGATAGATACAGATAGGTAGGTAGGTAGATAGATAGATAGAGATAGGTAGGTAGGTAAATAGATAGATAGAAATAGGTAGGTAGGTAGATTGATAGATACAGATAGGTAGCTAGGTAGATAGATAGATACAGATAGGTAGGTAGGTAGATAGATAAATACAGATAGGTAGGTAGGTAGATAGATAGATAGAGATAGGTAGGTAGGTAGATAGATAGATAGAGATAGGTAGGTAGGTAGATTGATAGATACAGATAGGTAGGTAGGTAGATTGATAGATACAGATAGGTAGCTAGGTAGATAGATAGATAGAGATAGGTAGGTAGTTAGATAGATAGATACAGATAGGTAGGTAGGTAGATTGATAGATACAGAGGTAGGTAGGTAGATAGATACAGATAGGTAGGTAGGTAGATAGATAGATACAGATAGGTAGGTAGGTAGATAGATAGATACAGATAGGTAGGTAGGTAGATAGATAGATAGAGATAGGTAGGTAGGTAAATAGATAGATACAGATAGGTAGCTAGGTAGATAGATACAGATAGGTAGGTTGGTAGATAGATAAATACAGATAGGTAGGTAGGTAGATAGATAGATAGAGATAGGTAGGTAGGTAGATAGATACAGATAGGTAGGTAGGTAGATAGATAGATACAGATAGGTAGGTAGGTAGATAGATACAGATAGGTAGGTAGGTAGATAGATAGATACAGATAGGTAGGTAGCTAGGTAGATAGATAGATACAGAAAGGTAGGTAGGTAGGTAGATAGATAGATACAGATTGGTAGGTAGTTAGATAGATAGATACAGATAGGTAGGTAGGTAGATTGATAGATACAGATAGGTAGCTAGGTAGGTAGATAGATAAAGATAGGTAGGTAGGTAGGTAGATAGATACATACAGATAGGTAGCTAGGTAGATAGATAGATAGAGATAGGTAGGTAGTTAAATAGATAGATACAGATAGGTAGGTAGGTAGATAGATAGATACAGATAGGTAGGTAGGTAGGTAGGTAGATAGATAGAGATAGGTAGGTAGATAGATAGATAGAGATAGGTAGGTAGGTAGATTGATAGATACAGATAGGTAGGTAGGTAGATTGATTGATACAGATAGGTAGGTAGGTAGATAGATAGATACAGATAGGTAGGTAGGTAGATAGATAGATAGAGATAGGTAGGTAGGTAAATAGATAGATAGAGATAGGTAGGTAGGTAGATTGATAGATACAGATAGGTAGCTAGGTAGATAGATAGATACAGATAGGTAGGTAGGTAGATAGATAAATACAGATAGGTAGGTAGGTAGATAGATAGATACAGATAGGTAGGTAGGTAGGTAGATAGATACAGATAGGTAGGTAGGTAGATAGATAGATACAGATAGGTAGGTAGGTAAATAGATAGATAGGTAGGTAGATTGATAGATACAGATAGGTAGCTAGGTAGATATATAGATACAGATAGGTAGGTAGGTAGATTGATAGATTCAGATAGGTAGGTAGGTAGATTGATAGATACAGATAGGTAGCTAGGTAGATAGATAGATAGATACAGATAGGTAGGAAGGTAGATAGATACAGATAGGTAGGTAGGTAGGTAGGTAGATAGAAAGAGATAGTTAGGTAGGTAGATAGATAGAGATAGGTAGATAGGTAGATTGATAGATACAGATAGGTAGGTAGGTAGATAGATACAGATAGGTAGGTACGTAGATAGATAGATACAGATAGGTAGGTAGGTAGATAGATAGATAGATGCAGATAGGTAGGTAGGTAGATAGATAGATAGATAGAGATAGGTAGGTAGGTAAATAGATAGATAGAAATAGGTAGGTAGGTAGATTGATAGATACAGATAGGTAGCTAGGTAGATAGATAGATACAGATAGGTAGGTAGGTAGATAGATAAATACAGATAGGTAGGTAGGTAGATAGATAGATAGAGATAGGTAGGTAGGTAGATAGATAGATAGATAGAGATAGGTAGGTAGGTAGATTGATAGATACAGATAGGTAGGTAGGTAGATTGATAGATACAGATAGGTAGCTAGGTAGATAGATAGATAGAGATAGGTAGGTAGTTAGATAGATAGATACAGATAGGTAGGTAGGTAGATTGATAGATACAGAGGTAGGTAGGTAGATAGATACAGATAGGTAGGTAGGTAGATAGATAGATACAGATAGGTAGGTAGGTAGATAGATAGATACAGATAGGTAGGTAGGTAGATAGATAGATAGATAGAGATAGGTAGGTAGGTAAATAGATAGATACAGATAGGTAGCTAGGTAGATAGATACAGATAGGTAGGTTGGTAGATAGATAAATACAGATAGGTAGGTAGGTAGATAGATAGATAGAGATAGGTAGGTAGGTAGATAGATAGAGATAGGTAGGTAGGTAGATTGATAGATACAGATAGGTAGCTAGGTAGATAGATAGATAGAGATAGGTAGGTAGTTAGATAGATAGATACAGATAAGTAGGTAGGTAGATAGATAGATACAGATAGGTAGGTAGGTAGGTAGATAGATACAGATAGGTAGGTAGGTTGGTAGATAGATAGATACAGATAGGTAGGTAGGTAGATAGATAGAGATAGGTAGGTAGGTAGATTGATAGATACAGATAGGTAGGTAGGTAGATTGATAGATACAGATAGGTAGGTAGGTAGATAGATAGATACAGATAGGTAGGTAGGTAGATAGATAGATAGAGATAGGTAGGTAAATAGATAGATATAGGTAGGTAGGTAGATTGATAGATACAGATAGGTAGCTAGGTAGATAGATAGATAGATAGATACAGATAGGTAGGTAGGTAGATAGATAGATAGAGATAGGTAGGTAGGTAGATTGATAGATACAGATAGGTAGCTAGGTAGATAGATAAATACAGATAGGTAGCTAGGTAGATAGATAAATACAGATAGGTAGGTAGGTAGATAGATAGATAGAGATAGGTAGGTAGGTAGATAGATAAATACAGATAGGTAGGTAGGTAGATAGATAGATAGAGATAGGTAGGTAGGTAGATTGATAGATACAGATAGGTAGGTAGGTAGATTGATAGATACAGATAGGTAGCTAGGTAGATAGATACAGATAGGTAGGTAGGTAGATAGATAGATGGATACAGATAGGTAGGTAGGTAGGTAGATAGATAGAGATAGGTAGGTAGATAGATAGATAGAGATAGGTAGGTAGGTAGATTGATAGATAGAGATAGGTAGGTAGGTAGATTGATACATACAGATAGGTAGGTAGGTAGATAGATACAGATAGGTAGGTAGGTAGATAGATAGATAGAGATAGGTAGGTGGGTAAATAGATAGATAGAGATTGGTAGGTAGGTAGATTGATAGATACAGATAGGTAGCTAGGTAGATAGATATATACAGATAGGTAGGTAGGTAGATAGATAAATACAGATAGGTAGGTAGGTAAATAGATAGATAGAGATAGGTAGGTAGGTAGATTGATAGATACAGATAGGTA
Source organism: Crotalus helleri (assembly GCA_024509115.1). Classification (NCBI taxonomy): domain Eukaryota; kingdom Metazoa; phylum Chordata; class Lepidosauria; order Squamata; family Viperidae; genus Crotalus; species Crotalus helleri. Next base: position 1,503,428 of record JAKSXO010000082.1, read on the forward strand.
GGTAGGTAGATAGATAGATAGAGATAGGTAGGTAGGTGGGTAAATAGATAGATAGAGATTGGTAGGTAGGTAGATTGATAGATACAGATAGGTAGCTAGGTAGATAGATATATACAGATAGGTAGGTAGGTAGATAGATAAATACAGATAGGTAGGTAGGTAAATAGATAGATAGAGATAGGTAGGTAGGTAGATTGATAGATACAGATAGGTAGCTAGGTAGATAGATAGATAAAGATACGTAGGTAGGTAGATAGATAGATACAGATAGATAGGTAGGTAGATAGATAGATACAGATAGGTAGGTAGGTAGATAGATAGATAGATAGATAGATAGATAGATAGAGATAGGTAGGTAGGTAAATAGATAGATAGGGATAGGTAGGTAGGTAGATTGATAGATACAGATAGGTAGCTAGGTAGATAGATAGATAAAGATAGGTAGGTAGATAGATAAATACAGATAGGTAGGTAGGTAGATAGATAGATACAGATAGGTAGGTAGGTAGGTAGATTGATACAGATAGGTAGGTAGGTAGATTGATAGATACAGATAGGTAGCTAGGTAGATAGATAGATAGAGATAGGTAGGTAGTTAGATAGATAGATACAGATAGGTAGCTAGGTAGATAGATACAGATAGGTAGGTTGGTAGATAGATAAATACAGATAGGTAGGTAGGTAGATAGATAGATAGAGATAGGTAGGTAGGTAGATGGATAAATACAGATAGGTAGGTAGGTAGATAGATAGATAGAGATAGGTAGGTAGGTAGATAGATAGAGATAGGTAGGTAGGTAGATAGATAGAGATAGGTAGGTAGGTAGATTGATAGATACAGATAGGTAGGTAGGTAGATTGATAGATACAGATAGGTAGCTAGGTAGATAGATAGATAGAGATAGGTAGGTAGTTAGATAGATAGATACAGATAGGTAGGTAGGTAGATAGATAGATAAAGATAGGTAGGTAGGTAGGTAGATAGATACAGATAGGTAGGTAGGTAGATAGATAGATACAGATAGGTAGGTAGGTAGGTAGATAGATAGAGATAGGTAGGTAGATAGATAGATAGATAGAGATAGGTAGGTAGGTAGATTGATAGATACAGATAGGTAGGTAGGTAGATAGATACAGATAGGTAGGTAGGTAGATAGATAGATAGAGATAGGTAGGTAGGTAAATAGATAGATAGAGATTGGTAGGTAGGTAGATTGATAGATACAGATAGGTAGCTAGGTAGATAGATAGATACAGATAGGTAGGTAGGTAGATAGATAAATAAAGATAGGTAGGTAGGTAGATAGATAGATAGAGATAGGTAGGTAGGTAGATAGATAGATAGATAGATAGAGATAGGTAGGTAGGTAGATTGATAGATACAGATAGGTAGGTAGGTAGATTGATAGATACAGATAGGTAGCTAGGTAGATAGATAGATAGAGATAGGTAGGTAGTTAGATAGATAGATACAGATAGGTAGCTAGGTAGATTGATAGATACAGATAGGTAGGTAGGTAGGTAGATAGATACAGATAGGTAGGTAGGTAGGTAGATAGATAAATACAGATAGGTAGGTAGGTAGATAGATAGATAGAGGTAGGTAGGTAGATAGATAGATAGAGATAGGTAGGTAGGTAGATAGATAAATACAGATAGGTAGGTAGGTAGATTGATAGATACAGATAGGTAGCTAGGTAGATAGATAGATAGATAGATAGAGATAGGTAGGTAGGTAGATTGATAGATACAGATAGGTAGGTAGGTAGATTGATAGATACAGATAGGTAGCTAGGTAGATAGATAGATAGAGATAGGTAGGTAGGTAGATAGATAAATACAGATAGGTAGGTAGGTAGATAGATAGAGATAGGTAGGTAGGTAGATAGATAGATAGATAGATAGAGATAGGTAGGTAGGTAGATTGATAGATACAGATAGGTAGCTAGGTAGATAGATAGATAGAGATAGGTAGGTAGTTAGATAGATAGATACAGATAGGTAGGTAGGTAGATTGATAGATACAGAGGTAGGTAGGTAGATAGATACAGATAGGTAGGTAGGTAGATAGATAGATACAGATAGGTAGGTAGGTAGATAGATAGATACAGATAGGTAGGTAGGTAGATAGATAGATAGAGATAGGTAGGTAGGTAAATAGATAGATACAGATAGGTAGCTAGGTAGATAGATACAGATAGGTAGGTTGGTAGATAGATAAATACAGATAGGTAGGTAGGTAGATAGATAGATAGAGATAGGTAGGTAGGTAGATAGATAGAGATAGGTAGGTAGGTAGATTGATAGATACAGATAGGTAGCTAGGTAGATAGATAGATAGAGATAGGTAGGTAGTTAGATAGATAGATACAGATAAGTAGGTAGGTAGATAGATAGATACAGATAGGTAGGTAGGTAGGTAGGTAGGTAGGTAGATACAGATAGGTAGGTAGGTAGGTAGATAGATAGATACAGATAGGTAGGTAGGTAGATAGATAGAGATAGGTAGGTAGGTAGGTAGATTGATAGATACAGATAGGTAGGTAGGTAGATTGATAGATACAGATAGGTAGGTAGGTAGATAGATAGATACAGATAGGTAGGTAGGTAGATAGATAGATAGAGATAGGTAGGTAAATAGATAGATATAGGTAGGTAGGTAGATTGATAGATACAGATAGGTAGCTAGGTAGATAGATAGATAGATAGATACATAGAGATAGGTAGGTAGGTAGATAGATAGATAGAGATAGGTAGGTAGGTAGATTGATAGATACAGATAGGTAGCTAGGTAGATAGATAGATACAGATAGGTAGGTAGGTAGATAGATAAATACAGATAGGTAGGTAGGTAGATAGATAGATAGAGATAGGTAGGTAGGTAGATAGATAAATACAGATAGGTAGGTAGGTAGATAGATAGATAGAGATAGGTAGGTAGGTAGATAGATAGATAGAGATAGGTAGGTAGGTAGATTGATAGATACAGATAGGTAGGTAGGTAGATTGATAGATACAGATAGGTAGCTAGGTAGATAGATAGATAGAGATAGGTAGGTAGTTAGATAGATAGATATAGATAGGTAGGTAGGTAGATTGATAGATACATAGGTAGGTAGGTAGGTAGATAGATAGAGATAGGTAGGTAGATAGATAGATAGAGATAGGTAGGTAGGTAGATTGATAGATACAGATAGGTAGGTAGGTAGATTGATAGATACAGATAGGTAGGTAGGTAGGTAGATAGATACAGATAGGTAGGTAGGTAGATAGATAGATAGAGATAGGTAGGTAGGTAGATAGATAAATACAGAGGTAGGTAGGTAGGTAGATAGATACAGATAGGTAGGTAGGTAGATAGATAGATAGAGATAGGTAGGTAGGTAGATAGATAGATACAGATAGGTAGGTAGGTAGGTAGATAGATAGAGATGGGTAGGTAGATAGATAGATAGATAGAGATAGGTAGGTAGGTAGATTGATAGATACAGATAGGTAGGTAGGTAGATAGATACAGATAGGTAGGTAGGTAGGTAGATAGATAGATAGAGATAGGTAGGTAGGTAAATAGATAGATACAGATAGGTAGGTAAGTAGGTAGATAGATACAGATAGATAGGTAGGTGTATAGATAGATAGAGATAGGTAGGTAGGTAAATAGATAGATAGAGATAGGTAGGTAGGTAGATTGATAGATACAGATAGGTAGCTAGGTAGATAGATAGATAAAGATAGGTAGGTAGGTAGATAGATAAATACAGATAGGTAGGTAGGTAGATAGATAGATACAGATAGGTAGGTAGGTAAGTAGATAGATACAGATAGGTAGGTAGGTAGATAGATACAGATAGGTAGGTAGGTAAATAGATAGATAGAGATAGGTAGGTAGGTAGATTGATAGATACAGATAGGTAGCTAGGTAGATAGATATATACAGATAGATAGGTAGGTAGATTGATAGATACAGATAGGTAGGTAGGTAGATAGATACAGATAGGTAGGTAGGTAGATAGATAGATACAGATAGATAGATAGATAGATAGATAGATAGATAGATAGATAGATAGATAGATAGATAGATAGATAGATAGATAGATAGATAGAGATAGGTAGGAAAATAGATAGAGGTAGGTAGGTAGGTAGATTGATAGATACAGATAGGTAGCTAGGTAGATAGATAGATAGATACAGATAGGTAGCTAGGTAGATAGATACAGATAGGTAGGTAGGTAGGTAGATAGATAGAGATAGGTAGGTAGATAGATAGATAGAGATAGGTAGGTAGGTAAATAGATAGATAGAGATAGGTAGGTAGGTAGATTGATAGATACAGATAGGTAGCTAGGTAGATAGATAGATACAGATAGGTAGGTAGGTAGATAGATAAATAAAGATAGGTAGGTAGGTAGATAGATAGATAGAGATAGGTAGGTAGATAGATAGATAGAGATAGGTAGGTAGGTAGATTGATAGATACAGATAGGTAGGTAGGTAGGTAGATTGATAGATACAGATAGGTAGCTAGGTAGATAGATAGATACAGATAGGTAGGTAGTTAGATAGATAGATACAGATAGGTAGCTATGTAGATTGATAGATACAGATAGGTAGGTAGGTAGGTAGTTAGGTAGATAGATACAGATAGGTAGGTAGGTAGATAGATAAATACAGATATGTAGGTAGGTAGATAGATAGATAGAGGTAGGTAGGTAGATAGATAGATAGAGATAGGTAGGTAGGTAGATTGATAGATACAGATAGGTAGGTAGGTAGATTGATAGATACAGATAGGTAGCTAGGTAGATAGATAGATAGAGATAGGTAGGTAGTTAGATAGATAGATACAGATAGGTAGGTAGGTAGATAGATAGATACAGATAGGTAGGTAGGTAGATTGATAGATACAGATAGGTAGGTAAGTAGATAGATAGATACAGATAGGTAGGTAGGTAGATAGATGGATACAGATAGGTAGGTAGGTAGATAGATAGATAGAGATAGGTAGGGAGGTAAATAGATAGATAGAGATAGGTAGGTAGGTAGATTGATAGATACAGATAGGTAGCTAGGTAGATAGATAGATACAGATAGGTAGGTAGGTAGATAGATAAATAAAGATAGGTAGGTAGGTAGATAGATAGATAGATAGATAGATAGATAGATAGATAGATAGATAGATAGATAGATAGATAGATAGATAGATAGAGATAGGTAGGTAGGTAGATAGATAGATAGAGATAGTTAGGTAGGTAGATTGATAGATACAGATAGGTAGGTAGGTAGATTGATAGTTACAGATAGGTAGCTAGGTAGATAGATAGATAGAGATAGGAAGGTAGGTAGATTGATAGATACAGATAGGTAGCTAGGTAGATAGATAGATAGATACAGATAGGTAGCTATGTAGATAGATACAGATAGGTAGGTAGGTAGATAGATAGAGATAGGTAGGTAGATAGATAGATAGAGATAGGTAGGTAGGAAGATTGATAGATACAGATAGGTAGGTAGGTAGATAGATACAGATAGGTAGGTACGTAGATAGATAGATACAGATAGGTATGTAGGTAGATAGATAGATAGAGATAGGTAGGTAGGTAAATAGATAGATAGAGATAGGTAGGTAGGTAGATTGATAGATACAGATAGGTAGCTAGGTAGATAGATAGATACAGATAGGTGGGTAGGTAGATAGATAAATAAAGATAGGTAGGTAGGTAGATAGATAGATAGAGATAGGTAGGTAGGTAGATAGATAGATAGAGATAGTTAGGTAGGTAGATTGATAGATACAGATAGGTAGGTAGGTAGATTGATACTTACAGATAGGTAGCTAGGTAGATAGATAGATAGAGATAGGTAGGTAGTTAGATAGATAGATACAGATAGGTAGCTAGGTAGATTGATAGATACAGATAGGTAGGTAGGTAGGTAGATAGATACAGATAGGTAGGTAGGTAGATAGATAAATACAGATAGGTAGGTAGGTAGATAGATAGATAGAGGTAGGTAGGTAGATAGATAGATAGAGATAGGTAGGTAGGTAGATTGATAGATACAGATAGGTAGGTAGGTAGATTGATAGATACAGATAGGTAGCTAGGTAGAAAGATAGATAGAGATAGGTAGGTAGTTAGATAGATAGATACAGATAGGTAGGTAGGTAGATAGATAGATACAGATAGGTAGGTAGGTAGATTGATAGATACAGATAGGTAGGTAAGTAGATAGATAGATACAGATAGGTAGGTAGGTAGATAGATAGATACAGATAGGTAGGTAGGTAGATAGATAGATAGAGATAGGTAGGTAGGTAAATAGATAGATAGAGATTGGTAGGTAGGTAGATTGATAGATACAGATAGGTAGCTAGGTAGATAGATAGATACAGATAGGTAGGTAGGTAGATAGATAAATACAGATAGCTAGGTAGGTAGATAGATAGATACAGATAGGTAGGTAGGTAGGTAGATAGATACAGATAGGTAGGTAGGTAGATAGATAGATACAGATAGGTAGGTAGGTAAATAGATAGATAGAGATAGGTAGGTAGGTAGATTGATAGATACAGATAGGTAGCTAGGTAAATAGATAGATACAGATAGATAGGTAGGTAGATTGATAGATACAGATAGGTAGGTAGGTAGATTGATAGATACAGATAGGTAGGTAGGTAGATAGATAGATAAAGATAGGTAGGTAGGTAGATAGATAGATACAGATAGGTAGGTAGGTAGGTAGATAGATAGAGATAGGTAGGTAGATAGATAGATAGAGATAGGTAGGTAGGTAGATAGATAGATAGAGAAAGGTAGGTAGGTAAATAGATAGAGATAGGTAAGTAGGTAGATAGATACAGATAGGTAGCTAGGTAGATAGATAGATAGATACAGATAGGTAGGTAGCTAGATAGATACAGATAGGTAGGTAGGTAGGTAGATAGATAGAGATAGGTAGGTAGATAGATAGAGATAGGTAGGTAGGTAGATTGATAGATACAGATAGGTAGGTATATAGATACAGATAGGTAGGTAGGTAGATAGATAGATACAGATAGGTAGGTAGGTAGATAGATAGATACAGATAGGTAGGTAGATAGATAGAGATAGGTAGGTAGGTAAATAGATAGAGATAGGTAGGTAGGTAGATAGATAGATACAGATAGGTAGGTAGGTAGATAGATAAATACAGATAGGTAGGTAGGTAGATAGATAGATAGAGATAGGTAGGTAGGTAGATAGATAGATAGAGATAGGTAGATAGGTAGATTGATAGATACAGATAGGTAGGTAGGTAGATTGATAGATACAGATACGTAGCTAGGTAGATAGATAGATAGATAGAGATAGGTCGGTAGTTAGATAGATTGATACAGATAGCTAGGTAGGTAGATAGATAGATACAGATAGGTAGGTAGGTAGGTAGATAGAGATAGGTAGGTAGATAGATAGATAGCAATAGGTAGGTAGGTAGATTGATAGATACAGATAGGTAGGTAGGTAGATTGATAGATACAGATAGGTAGGTAGGTAGATAGATCGATACAGATAGGTAGGTAGGTAGATAGATAGATACAGATAGGTAGGTAAGTAGGTAGATAGATACAGATAGGTAGGTAGGTAGATAGATAGATACAGATAGGTAGGTAGGTAAATAGATAGATAGAGATAGGTAGGTAGGTAGATTGATAGATACAGATAGATAGGTAGCTAGGTAGATAGATAGATAAAGATAGGTAGGTAGGTAGATAGATAGATACAGATAGGTAGGTAGGTAGATAGATAGATACAGATAGGTAGGTAGGTAGATAGATAGATAGAGATAGGTAGGTAGGTAAATAGATAGATAGAGATAGGTAGGTAGGTAGATAGATAGATACAGATAGGTAGGTAGGTAGGTAGATAGATACAGATAGGTAGGTAGGTAGATAGATAGATACAGATAGGTAGGTAGGTAAATAGATAGATAGAGATAGGTAGGTAGGTAGATTGATAGATACAGATAGGTAGCTAGGTAGATAGATCGATACAGATAGGTAGGTAGGTAGATTGATAGATACAGATAGGTAGGTAAGTAGATTGATAGATACAGATAGGTAGGTAGGTAGATAGATAGATACAGATAGGTAGCTCGGTAGATAGATAGATACAGATAGGTAGGTAGATAGATAGATAGATAGATAGATAGAGATAGGTAGGTAGGTAAAGAGATAGAGATAGGTAGGTAGGTAGATTGATAGATACAGATAGGTAGCTAGGTAGATAGATAGATAGATACAGATAGGTAGGTAGGTAGATAGATACAGATAGGTAGGTAGGTAGGTAGATAGATAGAGATAGGTAGGTAGATAGATAGATAGAGATAGGTAGGTAGGTAGATTGATAGATACAGATAGGTAGGTAGGTAGATAGATACAGATAGGTAGGTAGGTAGATAGATACAGATAGGTAGGTAGGTAGGTAGATAGATACAGATAGGTAGGTAGGAAGATAGATAGATAGATAGAGATAGGTAGGTAGGTAAATAGATAGATAGAGATAGGTAGGAAGGTAGATTGATAGATACAGATAGGTAGCTAGATAGATAGATAGATACAGATAGGTAGGTAGGTAGATAGATAGATAGAGATAGGTAGGTAGGTAGATAGATAGAGATAGGTAGGTAGGTAGATTGATAGATACAGATAGGTAGGTAGGTAGATTGATAGATACAGATAGGTAGGTAGGTAGATAGATAGATACATATAGGTAGGTAGGTAGGTAGGTAGATACAGATAGGTAGGTAGATAGATAGATCGATAGAGATAGGTAGGTAGGTAAAGAGATAGAGATAGGTAGGTAGGTAGATTGATAGATACAGATAGGTAGCTAGGTAGATAGATAGATAGATACAGATAGGTAGGTAGGTAGATAGATACAGATAGGTAGGTATGTAGGTAGATAGATAGAGATAGGTAGGTAGATAGATAGATAGAGATAGGTAGGTAGGTAGATTGATAGATACAGATAGGTAGGTAGGTAGATAGATACAGATAGGTAGGTAGGTAGATAGATAGATACAGATAGGTAGGTAGGTAGATAGATAGATACAGATAGGTAGGTAGGTAGATAGATAGATAGAGATAGGTAGGTAGGTAAATAGATAGATAGAGATAGGTAGGTAGGTAGATTGATAGATACAGATAAGTAGCTAGGTAGATAGATAGATACAGATAGGTAGGTAGGTAGATAGATAGATAGAGATAGGTAGGTAGGTAGATAGATAGAGATAGGTAGGTAGGTAGATTGATAGATACAGATAGGTAGGTAGGTAGATTGATAGATACAGATAGGTAGCTAGGTAGATAGATAGATAGAGATAGGTAGGTAGTTAGATAGATAGATACAGATAGGTAGCTAGGTAGATTGATAGATACAGATAGGTAGGTAGGTAGGTAGGTAGATAGATACAGATAGGTAGGTAGGTAGGTAGATTGATAGATACAGATAGGTAGCTAGGTAGATAGATACAGATAGGTAGGTAGGTAGATAGATACAGATAGGTAGGTAGGTAGGTAGATAGATAGAGATAGGTAGGTAGGTAGATAGATAGAGATAGGTAGGTAGGTAGATTGATAGATACAGATAGGTAGGAAGGTAGATAGATAGATACAGATAGGTAGGTAGGTAGATAGATAGATAGATACAGATAGGTAGGTAGATAGATAGATAGAGATAGGTAGGTAAATAGATAGATAGAGATAGGTAGGTAGGTAGATTGATAGATACAGATAGGTAGCTAGGTAGATAGATAGATACAGATAGGTAGGTAGGTAGATAGATAGATAGAGATAGGTAGGTAGGTAGATAGATAGATAGAGATAGGTAGGTAGGTAGATTGATAGATACAGATAGGTAGGTAGGTAGATAGATAGATACAGATAGATAGCTAGGTAGATAGATAGATAGAGATAGGTAGGTAGTTAGATAGATAGATACAGATAGGTAGGTAGATAGATAGATAGATACAGATAGGTAGGTAGGTAGATAGATAGATACAGATAGGTAGGTAGGTAGGTAGATAGATAGAGATAGGTAGGTAGGTAGATAGATAGATAGAGATAGGTAGGTAGGTAAATAGATAGATAGAGATAGGTAGGTAGGTAGATAGATAAATAAAGATAGGTAGGTAGGTAGATAGATAGATACAGATAGGTAGGTAGGTAGGTAGATAGATAGAGATAGGTAGGTAGGTAGATAGATAGATACAGATAGGTAAATAGGGAAATAGATAATAGAGATAGGTAGGTAGGTAGATTGATAGATACAGATCGGTAGCTACGTAGATAGATAGATATAGATAGGTAGGTAGGTAGATTGATAGATACAGATAGGTAGGTAGGTAGATTGATAGATACAGATAGGTAGGTAGGTAGATAGATAGATACAGATAGGTAGATAGGTAGATAGATAGATACAGATAGGTAGGTAGATAGATAGAGATAGGTAGGTAAATAGATAGAGATAGGTAGGTAGGTAGATTGATAGATACAGATAGGTAGCTAGGTAGATAGATAGATAGATACAGATAGGTAGGTAGGTAGATAGATACAGATAGGTAGGTAGGTAGGTAGATAGATAGAGATAGGTAGGTAGGTAGATAGATAGATACAGATAGGTAGGTAGGTAAATAGATAGATAGAGATAGGTAGGTAGGTAGATTGATAGATACAGATAGGTAGGTAGGTAAATAGATAGATAGAGATAGGTAGGTAGGTAGATTGATAGATACAGATAGGTAGCTAGGTAGATAGATAGATAAAGATAGGTAGGTAGGTAGATAGATAGATACAGATAGGTAGGTAGGTAGATAGATAGATAGATAGATAGAGATAGGTAGGTAGGTAAATAGATAGATAGAGATAGGTAGGTAGATAGATAGATACAGATAGGTAGGTAGATGGATAGATAGATAGATAGAGATAGGTAGGTAAATAGATAGAGATAGTTAGGTAGGTAGATTGATAGATACAGATAGGTAGGTAGGTAGGTAGATAGATAGAGATAGGGAGGTAGATAGATAGATAGAGATAGGTAGGTAGGTAGATTGATAGATACAGATAGGTAGGTAGATAGATTGATAGATACAGATAGGTAGGTAGATAGATAGATAGATACAGATAGGTAGGTAGGTAGATAGATAGATACAGATAGGTAGGTAGGTAGATAGATAGATAGAGATAGGTAGGTAGGTAAATAGATAGATAGAGATTGGTAGGTAGGTAGATTGATAGATACAGATAGGTAGCTAGGTAGATAGATAGATACAGATAGGTAGGTAGGTAGATAGATAAATACAGATAGGTAGGTAGGTAGATAGATAGATACAGATAGGTAGGTAGGTAGATAAATACAGATAGGTAGGTAGGTAGATAGATAGATACAGATAGGTAGGTAGGTAGGTAGATAGATACAGATAGGTAGGTAGGTAGATAGATAGATACAGATAGGTAGGTAGGTAAATAGATAGATAGAGATAGGTAGGTAGGTAGGTAGATTGATAGATACAGATAGGTAGCTAGGTAGATAGATACAGATAGGTAGGTAGGTAGATTGATAGATACAGATAGGTAGGTAGGTAGATAGATAGATACAGATAGGTAGGTAGATAGATAGATAGATAGAGATAGGTAGGTAGGTAGGTAAATAGATAGAGATAGGTAGGTAGGTAGGTAGATTGATAGATACAGATAGGTAGCTAGGTAGATAGATACAGATAGGTAGGTAGGTAGATAGATACAGATAGGTAGGTAGCTAGGTAGATAGATAGAGATAGGTAGGTAGGTAGATAGATAGAGATAGGTAGGTAGGTAGATTGATAGACACAGATAGGTAGGTAGGTAGATAGATACAGATAGGTAGGTAGGTAGATAGATAGATACAGATAGGTAGGTAGGTAGATAGATAGATAGATAGATACAGATAGGTAGGTAGATAGATAGATAGAGATAGGTAGGTAAATAGATAGATAGAGATAGGTAGGTAGGTAGATTGATAGATACAGATAGGTAGCTAGGTAGATAGATAGATACAGATAGGTAGGTAGGTAGATAGATAGATAGAGATAGGTAGGTAGGTAGATAGATAGATAGAGATAGGTAGGTAGGTAGATTGATAGATACAGATAGGTAGGTAGGTAGATAGATAGATACAGATAGATAGCTAGGTAGATAGATAGATAGAGATAGGTAGGTAGTTAGATAGATAGATACAGATAGGTAGGTAGATAGATAGATAGATACAGATAGGTAGGTAGGTAGATAGATAGATACAGATAGGTAGGTAGGTAGGTAGATAGATAGAGATAGGTAGGTAGATAGATAGATAGAGATAGGTAGGTAGGTAGATAGATAGATAGAGATAGGTAGGTAGGTAAATAGATAGATAGAGATAGGTAGGTAGGTAGATAGATAAATAAAGATAGGTAGGTAGGTAGATAGATAGATACAGATAGGTAGGTAGGAAGGTAGGTAGATAGATAGAGATAGGTAGGTAGGTAGATAGATAGATACAGATAGGTAAATAGGGAAATAGATAATAGAGATAGGTAGGTAGGTAGATTGATAGATACAGATAGGTAGCTAGGTAGATAGATAGATATAGATAGGTAGGTAGGTAGATTGATAGATACAGATAGGTAGGTAGGTAGATTGATAGATACAGATAGGTAGGTAGGTAGATAGATAGATACAGATAGGTAGATAGGTAGATAGATAGATACAGATAGGTAGGTAGATAGATAGATAGAGATAGGTAGGTAAATAGATAGAGATAGGTAGGTAGGTAGATTGATAGATACAGATAGGTAGCTAGGTAGATAGATAGATAGATAGATACAGATAGGTAGGTAGGTAGATAGATACAGATAGGTAGGTAGGTAGGTAGATAGATAGAGATAGATAGGTAGGTAGATAGATAGATACAGATAGGTAGGTAGGTAAATAGATAGATAGAGATAGGTAGGTAGGTAGATTGATAGATACAGATAGGTAGGTAGGTAAATAGATAGATAGAGATAGGTAGGTAGGTAGATTGATAGATACAGATAGGTAGCTAGGTAGATAGATAGATAAAGATAGGTAGGTAGGTAGATAGATAGATACAGATAGGTAGGTAGGTAGATAGATAGATAGAGATAGGTAGGTAGGTAAATAGATAGATAGAGATAGGTAGGTAGATAGATAGATACAGATAGGTAGGTAGATAGATAGATAGATAGATAGAGATAGGTAGGTAAATAGATAGAGATAGTTAGGTACGTAGATTGATAGATACAGATAGGTAGCTAGGTAGATAGAATGATAGATACAGATAGGTAGGTAGGTAGATAGATAGATACAGATAGGTAGGTAGGTAGATTGATAGATACAGATAGGTAGCTAGGTAGATAGATAGATACAGATAGGTAGGTAAGTAGATGGATAAATACAGATAGGTAGGTAGGTAGATAGATAGATAGAGATAGGTAGGTAGAAAGATAGATAGATAGAGGTAGGTAGGTAGATTGATAGATACATATAGGTAGGTAGGTAGATTGATAGATACAGATAGGTAGGTAGGTAGATAGATAAATACAGATAGGTAGGTAGGTAGGTAGATAGATACAGATAGGTAGGTAGGTAGATAGATAAATAGAGATAGGTAGGTAGGTAGATAGATAGAGATAGGTAGGTAGGTAGATTGATAGATACAGATAGGTAGCTAGGTAGATAGATAGATACAGATAGGTAGGTAGGTAGATAGATAAATACAGATAGGTAGGTAGGTAGATAGATAGATAGAGATAGGTAGGTAAGTAGATAGATAGATAGAGATAGGTAGGTAGGTAGATTGATAGATACAGATAGGTAGGTAGGTAGATTGATAGATACAGATAGGTAGCTAGGTAGATAGATAGATAGAGATAGGTAGGTAGTTAAATAGATAGATACAGATAGGTAGGTAGGTAGATAGATAGATACAGATAGGTAGGTAGGTAGATTGATAGATACAGATAGGTAAGTAGGTAGGTAGATAGATACAGATAGGTAGGTAGGTAGATAGATAGATACAGATAGGTAGGTAGGTAGGTAGGTAGGTAGGTAGATAGATAGAGATAGGTAGGTAGATAGATAGATAGAGATAGGTAGATAGGTAGATTGATTGATACAGATAGGTAGGTAGGTAGATAGATAGATACAGATAGGTAGGTAGGTAGATAGATAGATACAGATAGGTAGGTAGGTAGATAGATAGAGATAGGTAGGTAGGGAAATAGATAGATAGAGATAGGTAGGTAGTTAGATTGATAGATACAGATAGGTAGCTAGGTAGATAGATAGATACAGATAGGTAGGTAGGTAGATAGATAAATACAGATAGGTAGGTAGGTAGATAGATAGATACAGATAGGTAGGTAGGTAGGTAGATAGATACAGATAGGTAGGTAGGTAGATAGATAGATACAGATAGGTAGGTAGGTAAATAGATAGATAGAGATAGGTAGGTAGGTAGATTGATAGATACAGATAGGTAGCTAGGTAGATAGATAGATACAGATAGGTAGGTAGGTAGATTGATAGATACAGATAGGTAGGTTGGTAGATTGATAGATACAGATAGGTAGGTAGGTAGATAGATAGATACAGATAGGTAGGTAGGTAGATAGATAGATACAGATAGGTAGGTAAATAGATAGAGATAGGTAGGTAGGTAGATTGATAGATACAGATAGGTAGCTAGGTAGATAGATAGATAGATACATATAGGTAGGTAGGTAGATAGATACAGATAGGTAGGTAGGTAGGTAGGTAGATAGATAGAGATAGGTAGGTAGATAGATAGATAGAGATATGTAGGTAGGTAAATTGATAGATAGAGATAGGTAGGTAGGTAGATTGATAGATACAGATAGGTAGCTAGGTAGATAGATAGATAGAGATAGGTAGGTAGTTAAATAGATAGATACAGATAGGTAGGTAGGTAGATAGATAGATACAGATAGGTAGGTAGGTAGATAGATACAGATAGGTAGGTAGATAGATAGATACAGATAGGTAGGTAGGTAGGTAGATAGATAGAGATAGGTAGGTAGATAGATAGGTAGAGATAGGTAGGTAGGTAGATTGATAGATACAGATATGTAGGTAGGTAGATAGATAGATACAGATAGGTAGGTAGGTAGATAGATAGATAGATAGATAGAGATAGGTAGGTAGGTAGGTAGGTAGGTAGATAGATAGAGATAGGTAGGTAGGTAGATAGATAAATACAGATAGGTAGGTAGGTAGATAGATAGATAGAGATAGGTAGGTAGGTAAATTGATAGATAGAGATAGGTAGGTAGGTAGATTGATAGATACAGATAGGTAGGTAGGTAGGTAGGTAGATAGATAGATAGATAGATAGATAGATAGATAGATAGATAGATAGATAGATAGATAGATAGATAGATACAGATAGGTAGGTAGATAGATAGATACAGATAGGTAGGTAGGTAGATTGATAGATACAGATAGGTAGGTAGGTAGATAGGTAGATAGAGATAGGTAGGTAGATAGATAGATAGAGATAGGTAGGTAGGTAGATAGATAGATAGAGATAGGTAGGTAGGTAAATAGATAGATAGAGATAGGTAGGTAGGTAGATAGATAAATAAAGATAGGTAGGTAGGGAAATAGATAGATAGAGATAGGTAGGTAGTTAGATTGATAGATACAGATAGGTAGCTAGGTAGATAGATAGATACAGATAGGTAGGTAGGTAGATAGATAAATAAAGATAGGTAGGTAGAGAAATAGATAGATACAGATAGGTAGGTAGGTAGGTAGATAGATACAGATAGGTAGGTAGGTAGATAGATAGATACAGATAGGTAAATAGGGAAATAGATAATAGAGATAGGTAGGTAGGTAGATTGATAGATACAGATAGGTAGCTAGGTAGATAGATAGATATAGATAGGTAGGTAGGTAGATTGATAGATACAGATAGGTAGGTAGGTAGATTGATAGATACAGATAGGTAGGTAGGTAGATAGATAGATACAGATAGGTAGGTAGGTAGATAGATAGATACAGATAGGTAGGTAGATAGATAGATAGAGATAGGTAGGTAAATAGAGATAGGTAGGTAGGTAGATTGATAGATACAGATAGGTAGCTAGGTAGATAGATAGATAGATACAGATAGGTAGGTAGGTAGATAGATACAGATAGGTAGGTAGGTAGGTAGATAGATAGAGATAGGTAGGTAGGTAGATAGATAGATACAGATAGGTAGGTAGGTAAATAGATAGATAGAGATAGGTAGGTAGGTAGATTGATAGATACAGATAGGTAGGTAGGTATGTAAATAGATAGATAGAGATAGGTAGGTAGGTAGATTGATAGATACAGATAGGTAGCTAGGTAGATAGATAGATAAAGATAGGTAGGTAGGTAGATAGATAGATACAGATAGGTAGGTAGGTAGATAGATAGATAGAGATAGGTAGGTAGGTAAATAGATAGATAGAGATAGGTAGGTAGATAGATAGATAGATCGATCGATCGATCGATCGATAGATAGATAGATAGATAGATAGATAGATAGATAGATAGATAGATAGATAGATAGATAGATAGATAGATAGATAGAGATAGGTAGGTAAATAGATAGAGATAGTTAGGTAGGTAGATTGATAGATACATATAGGTAGGTAGGTAGATTGATAGATACAGATAGGTAGGTAGGTAGATAGATAAATACAGATAGGTAGGTAGGTAGGTAGATAGATAGAGATAGGTAGGTAGGTAGATTGATAGATACAGATAGGTAGGTAGGTAGATAGATACAGATAGGTAGGTAGGTAGATAGATAGATACAGATAGGTAGGTAGGTAGATAGATAAATAGAGATAGGTAGGTAGGTAGGTAGATAGAGATAGGTAGGTAGGTAGATTGATAGATACAGATAGGTAGCTAGGTAGATAGATAGATACAGATAGGTAGGTAGGTAGATAGATAAATACAGATAGGTAGGTAGGTAGATAGATAGATAGAGATAGGTAGGTAAGTAGATAGATAGATAGAGATAGGTAGGTAGGTAGATTGATAGATACAGATAGGTAGGTAGGTAGATTGATAGATACAGATAGGTAGCTAGGTAGATAGATAGAGATAGGTAGGTAGTTAAATAGATAGATACAGATAGGTAGGTAGGTAGATAGATAGATACAGATAGGTAGGTAGGTAGATTGATAGATACAGATAGGTAAGTAGGTAGGTAGATAGATACAGATAGGTAGGTAGGTAGATAGATAGATACAGATAGGTAGGTAGGTAGGTAGGTAGATAGATAGAGATAGGTAGGTAGATAGATAGATAGAGATAGGTAGATAGGTAGATTGATTGATACAGATAGGTAGGTAGGTAGATAGATAGATACAGATAGGTAGGTAGGTAGATAGATAGATACAGATAGGTAGGTAGGTAGATAGATAGAGATAGGTAGGTAGGGAAATAGATAGATAGAGATAGGTAGGTAGTTAGATTGATAGATACAGATAGGTAGCTAGGTAGATAGATAGATACAGATAGGTAGGTAGGTAGGTAGATAGATACAGATAGGTAGGTAGGTAGATAGATAGATACAGATAGGTAGGTAGGTAAATAGATAGATAGAGATAGGTAGGTAGGTAGATTGATAGATACAGATAGGTAGCTAGGTAGATAGATAGATACAGATAGGTAGGTAGGTAGATTGATAGATACAGATAGGTAGGTAGGTAGATTGATAGATACAGATAGGTAGGTAGGTAGATAGATAGATACAGATAGGTAGGTAGGTAGATAGATAGATACAGATAGGTAGGTAAATAGATAGAGATAGGTAGGTAGGTAGATTGATAGATACAGATAGGTAGCTAGGTAGATAGATAGATAGATACATATAGGTAGGTAGGTAGATAGATACAGATAGGTAGGTAGGTAGGTAGATAGATAGATAGAGATAGGTAGGTAGGTAAATTGATAGATAGAGATAGGTAGGTAGGTAGATTGATAGATACAGATAGGTAGCTAGGTAGATAGATAGATAGAGATAGGTAGGTAGTTAAATAGATAGATACAGATAGGTAGGTAGGTAGATAGATAGATACAGATAGGTAGGTAGGTAGATAGATACAGATAGGTAGGTAGGTAGATAGATAGATAGATAGATAGATAGATAGAGATAGGTAGGTAGGTAGGTAGGTAGATAGATAGAGATAGGTAGGTAGGTAGATAGATAAATACAGATAGGTAGGTAGGTAGATAGATAGATAGAGATAGGTAGGTAGGTAAATTGATAGATAGAGATAGGTAGGTAGGTAGATTGATAGATACAGATAGGTAGGTAGGTAGATTGATAGATACAGATAGGTAGGTAGGTAAATAGATAGATAGAGATAGGTAGGTAGGTAGATTGATAGATACAGATAGGTAGCTAGGTAGATAGATAGATAAAGATAGGTAGGTAGGTAGATAGATAGATACAGATAGGTAGGTAGGTAGATAGATAGATAGAGATAGGTAGGTAGGTAAATAGATAGATAGAGATAGGTAGGTAGATAGATAGATAGATAGATCGATCGATCGATAGATAGATAGATAGATAGATAGATAGATAGATAGATAGATAGAGATAGGTAGGTAAATAGATAGAGATAGTTAGGTAGGTAGATTGATAGATACATATAGGTAGGTAGGTAGATTGATAGATACAGATAGGTAGGTAGGTAGATAGATAAATACAGATAGGTAGGTAGGTAGGTAGATAGATAGAGATAGGTAGGTAGGTAGATTGATAGATACAGATAGGTAGGTAGGTAGATAGATACAGATAGGTAGGTAGGTAGATAGATAGATACAGATAGGTAGGTAGGTAGATAGATAAATAGAGATAGGTAGGTAGGTAGGTAGATAGAGATAGGTAGGTAGGTAGATTGATAGATACAGATAGGTAGCTAGGTAGATAGATAGATACAGATAGGTAGGTAGGTAGATAGATAAATACAGATAGGTAGGTAGGTAGATAGATAGATAGAGATAGGTAGGTAAGTAGATAGATAGATAGAGATAGGTAGGTATGTAGATTGATAGATACAGATAGGTAGGTAGGTAGATTGATAGATACAGATAGGTAGCTAGGTAGATAGATAGAGATAGGTAGGTAGTTAAATAGATAGATACAGATAGGTAGGTAGGTAGATAGATAGATACAGATAGGTAGGTAGGTAGATTGATAGATACAGATAGGTAAGTAGGTAGGTAGATAGATACAGATAGGTAGGTAGGTAGATAGATAGATACAGATAGGTAGGTAGGTAGGTAGGTAGGTAGGTAGGTAGATAGATAGAGATAGGTAGGTAGATAGATAGATAGAGATAGGTAGATAGGTAGATTGATTGATACAGATAGGTAGGTAGGTAGATAGATAGATACAGATAGGTAGGTAGGTAGATAGATAGATACAGATAGGTAGGTAGGTAGATAGATAGAGATAGGTAGGTAGGGAAATAGATAGATAGAGATAGGTAGGTAGTTAGATTGATAGATACAGATAGGTAGCTAGGTAGATAGATAGATACAGATAGGTAGGTAGGTAGGTAGATAGATACAGATAGGTAGGTAGGTAGATAGATAGATACAGATAGGTAGGTAGGTAAATAGATAGATAGAGATAGGTAGGTAGGTAGATTGATAGATACAGATAGGTAGCTAGGTAGATAGATAGATACAGATAGGTAGGTAGGTAGATTGATAGATACAGATAGGTAGGTAGGTAGATTGATAGATACAGATAGGTAGGTAGGTAGATAGATAGATACAGATAGGTAGGTAGATAGATAGATACAGATAGGTAGGTAAATAGATAGAGATAGGTAGGTAGGTAGATTGATAGATACAGATAGGTAGCTAGGTAGATAGATAGATAGATACATATAGGTAGGTAGGTAGATAGATACAGATAGGTAGGTAGGTAGGTAGATAGATAGATAGAGATAGGTAGGTAGGTAAATTGATAGATAGACATAGGTTGGTAGGTAGATTGATAGATACAGATAGGTAGCTAGGTAGATAGATAGATAGAGATAGGTAGGTAGTTAAATAGATAGATACAGATAGGTAGGTAGGTAGATAGATAGATACAGATAGGTAGGTAGGTAGATAGATACAGATAGGTAGGTAGGTAGATAGATAGATAGATAGATAGATAGATAGATAGATAGAGATAGGTAGGTAGGTAGGTAGGTAGATAGATAGAGATAGGTAGGTAGGTAGATAGATAAATACAGATAGGTAGGTAGGTAGATAGATAGATAGAGATAGGTAGGTAGGTAAATTGATAGATAGAGATAGGTAGGTAGGTAGATTGATAGATACAGATAGGTAGGTAGGTAGGTAGATAGATAGATAGATAGATAGATAGATAGATAGATAGATAGATAGATAGATAGATACAGATAGGTAGGTAGATAGATAGATACAGATAGGTAGGTAGGTAGATTGATAGATACAGATAGGTAGGTAGGTAGATAGATAGATACAGATAGGTAGGTAGGTAGATAGATAGATACAGATAGGTAGGTAGGTAGGTAGATGGATAGAGATAGGTAGGTAGGTAAATAGATAGATAGAGATATGTAGGTAGGTAGATTGATAGATACAGATAGGTAGCTAGGTAGATAGATAGATACAGATAGGTAGGTAGGTAGATAGATAAATACAGATAGGTAGGTAGGTAGGTAGATAGATACAGAGAGGTATGTAGGTAGATAGATACAGATAGGTAGGTAGGTAGGTAGGTAGATAGATAGATACAGATAGGTAGGTAGGTAGGTAGGTAGGTAGATAGATACAGATAGGTAGGTAGGTAGATAGATTGATACAGATAGGTAGGTAGGTAGATAGATAGATACAGAAAGGTAGGTAGTTAGGTAGATAGACACAGATAGGTAGGTAGGTAGATAGATAGATACAGATAGGTAGGTAGGTAGATAGATAGATACAGATAGGTAGGTAGGTAGATAGATAGATAGATAGATAGATAGATAGATAGATAGATAGATAGATAGATAGATAGATAGATAGATAGATAGATAGATAGATAGATAGATAGATAGATAGATAGATAGAGATAGGTAGGTAGGTAGGTAGGTAGATAGATAGAGATAGGTAGGTAGGTAGATAGATAAATACAGATAGGTAGGTAGGTAGATAGATAGAGATAGGTAGGTAGGTAAATTGATAGATAGAGATAGGTAGGTAGGTAGATTGATAGATACAGATAGGTAGGTAGGTAGATAGATACAGATAGGTAGGTAGGTAGATAGATAGAGATAGGTAGTTAGGTAGATAGATAGAGATAGGTAGGTAGGTAGGTAGGTAGATTGATAGATACAGATAGGTAGGTAGGTAGATAGATACAGATAGGTAGGTAGGTAGATAGATAGAGATAGGTAGGTAGGTAGATAGATAGATACAGATAGGTAGGTAGGTAGATAAATTGATACAGTTATGTAGGTAGGTAGATAGATAGATACAGATAGGTAGGTAGGTAGGTAGGTAGGTAGATAGACACAGATAGGTAGGTAGGTAGATAGATACAGATAGGTAGGTAGGTAGGTAGATAGATAGATACAGATAGGTAGGTAGGTAGGTAGATAGATAGAGATAGGTAGGTAGGTAGGTAGATAGATGGAGATAGGTAGGTAGGTAGATTGATAGATACAGATAGGTAGGTAGGTAGGTAGATAGATACAGATAGGTAGGTAGGTAGGTAGATAGATACAGATAGGTAGGTAGGTAGATAGATAGATAGATAGATAGATAGATAGATAGATAGATAGATAGATAGATAGATAGATAGATAGATAGATAGATAGATACAGATAGTTAGGTAGGTAGGTAGGTAGATAGATACAGATAGGTAGATAGGTAGTTAGATAGATAGATACAGATAGGTAGGTAGGTTGGTAGATAGATAGAGATAGGTAGGGAGGTAGATTGATAGATACAGATAGGTAGGTAGGTAGATTGATAGATACAGATAGGTAGCTAGGTAGATAGATAGATAGAGATAGGTAGGTAGGTAGGTAGATAGATAGATACAGATAGGTAGGTAGGTAGATAGATAGATACAGATAGGTAGGTAGGTAGATAGATAGATACAGATAGGTAGGTAGGTAAATAGATAGATAGAGATAGGTAGGTAGGTAGATTGATAGATACAGATAGGTAGGTAGGTAGATTGATAGATACAGATAGATAGGTAGGTAGATAGAGAGATACAGATAGGTAGGTAGGTAGATAGATAGATAGAGATAGGTAGGTAGGTAAATAGATAGATAGAGATAGGTAGGTAGGTAGATTGATAGAAACAGATAGGTAGCTAGGTAGATAGATAGATACAGATAGGTAGGTAGATAGATAGATACAGATAGGTAGGTAGGTAGATAGATAGATACAGATAGGTAGGTAGGTAGGTAGGTAGGTAGGTAGATAGATACAGATAGGTAGGTAGGTAGATAGATAGATACAGATAGGTAGGTAGGTAAATAGATAGAGATAGGTAGGTAGGTAGATTGATAGATACAGATAGGTAGCTAGGTAGATAGATAGATACAGATAGGTAGGTAGGTAGATAGATAAATACAAATAGGTAGGTACGTAGATAGATAGATACAGATAGGTAGGTAGGTAGGTAGATAGATACAGATAGGTAGGTAGGTAGATAGATAGATACAGATAGGTAGGTAGGTAGATAGATAGATACAGATAGGTAGGTAGGTAGATAAATTGATACAGTTAGGTAGGTAGGTAGATAGATAGATACAGATAGGTAGGTAGGTAGGTAGATAGACACAGATAGGTAGGTAGGTAGGTAGATAGATACAGATAGGTAGGTAGGGAGATAGATAGATAGATACAGATAGGTAGGTAGGTAGATAGATACAGATAGGTAGGTAGGTAGATAGATAGATACAGAGAGGTAGGTAGGTAGATAGATAGATAGATAGAGATAGGTAGGTAGGTAGGTAGATAGATAGATAGAGATAGGTAGGTGGGGTAGATAGATAAATACAGATAGGTAGGTAGGTAGATAGATAGACAGAGATAGGTAGGTAGGTAAATTGATAGATAGAGATAGGTAGGTAGGTAGTTGATAGATACAGATAGGTAGGTAGGTAGATTGATAGATACAGATAGGTAGGTAGGTAGATAGATAGATACAGATAGGTAGGTAGGTAGATAGATAGATACAGATAGGTAGGTAGTTAGATAGATAGATACAGATAGGTAGGTAGGTAGATTGATAGATACAGATAGGTAGCTAGGTAGATAGATAGATAAAGATAGGTAGGTAGGTAGATAGATAGATACAGATAGGTAGGTAGATAGATAGATAGATAGAGATAGGTAGGTAGGTAAATAGATAGAGATAGGTAGGTAGGTAGATTGATAGATACAGATAAGTAGCTAGGTAGATAGATACAGATAGGTAGGTAGGTAGATAGATAAATACAGATAGGTAGGTACGTAGATAGATAGATACAGATAGGTAGGTAGGTAGGTAGATAGATACAGATAGGTAGGTAGGTAGATAGATAGATACAGATAGGTAGGTAGGTAGATAGATAGATACAGATAGGTAGGTAGGTAGATAAATTGATACAGTTAGGTAGGTAGGTAGATAGATAGATACAGATAGGTAGGTAGGTAGGTAGATAGACACAGATAGGTAGGTAGGTAGATAGATACAGATAGGTAGGTAGGTAGATAGATAGATACAGATAGGTAGGTAGGTAGGTAGGTAGATAGATACAGATAGGTAGGTAGGTAGATAGATAGATACAGATAGGTAGGTAGGTAGATAAATTGATATAGTTAGGTAGGTAGGTAGATAGATAGATACAGATAGGTAGGTAGGTAGGTAGATAGACACAGATAGGTAGGTAGGTAGGTAGATAGATACAGATAGGTAGGTAGGTAGATAGATAGATACAGATAGGTAGGTAGGTAGGTAGGTAGGTAGATAGATACAGATAGGTAGGTAGGTAGATAGATACAGAGAGGTAGGTAGGTAGATAGATAGATAGATAGATAGATAGATAGATAGATAGATAGATAGATAGAGATAGGTAGGTAGGTAGGTAGGTAGGTAGGTAGATAGATAGAGATAGGTAGGTGGGGTAGATAGATAAATACAGATAGGTAGGTAGGTAGATAGATAGACAGAGATAGGTAGGTAGGTAAATTGATAGATAGAGATAGGTAGGTAGGTAGATTGATAGATACAGATAGGTAGGTAGGTAGATAGATAGATAGATACAGGTAGGTAGGTAGGTAGATAGATACAGATAGGTAGGTAGGTAGGTAGATACAGATAGGTAGGTAGGTAGATAGATAGATACAGATAGGTAGGTAGGTAGGTAGATAGATAGATAGAGATAGGTAGGTAGGTAAATAGATAGATAGAGATAGGTAGGTAGGTAGATTGATAGATACAGATAGGTAGCTAGATAGATAGATAGATACAGATAGGTAGGTAGGTAGATAGATAAATACAGATAGGGAGGTAGGTAGATAGATAGATACAGATAGGTAGATAGGTAGGTAGATAGATACAGATAGGTAGGTAGGTAGATAGATACAGATAGGTAGGTAGGTAAATAGATAGATAGAGATAGGTAGGTAGGTAGATTGATAGATACAGATAGGTAGCTAGGTAGATAGATAGATACAGATAGGTAGGTAGGTAGATAGATACAGATAGGTAGATAGATAGATAGATAGATAGATAGATAGATAGATAGATAGATAGATAGATAGATAGATAGATAGATAGATAGATAGATAGATAGATAGATAGATAGAGATAGGTAGGTAGGTAGGTAAATAGATAGATAGAGATAGGTAGGTAGGTAGATTGATAGATACAGATAGGTAGCTAGGTAGATAGATAGATACAGATAGGTAGGTAGGTAGATAGATAAATACAGATAGGTGGGTAGGTAGATAGATACAGATAGTTAGGTAGGTAGGTAGATAGATACAGATAGATAGGTAGGTATATAGATAGATACAGATAGGTAGGTAGGTAGGTAGATAGATACAGATAGGTAGGTAGGTAGATAAATTGATACAGATAGGTAGGTAGGTAGATAGATAGATACAGATAGGTAGGTAGGTAGGTAGATAGATACAGATAGGTAGGTAGGTAGGTAGATAGACACAGATAGGTAGGTAGGTAGGTAGGTAGATAGATAGATAGATAGATAGATAGATAGATAGATAGATAGATAGATAGATAGATAGATAGATAGATAGATAGAGATAGTTAGGTAGGTAGGTAGATAGAGATAGGTAGGTAGGTAGGTAGATAGATACAAATAGGTAGGTAGGTATATAGATAAATACAGATAGGTAGGTAGGTAGGTAGATAGATAGATAGATAGAGATAGGTACGTAGGTAAATTGATAGATAGAGATAGGTAGGTAGATTGATAGATACAGATAGATAGATAGATAAATAGATAGATAGATAGATAGATAGATAGATAGATAGATAGATAGATAGATAGATAGATAGATAGATAGATAGATAGATAGATAGATAGATAGATAGATAGATACAGATAGGTAGGTAGGTAGATAGATACAGATAGGTAGGTAGGTAGGTAGGTAGATAGATAGAGATAGGTAGGTAGGTAGATAGATAGAGATAGGTAGGTAGGTAGATTGATAGATACAGATAGGTAGGTAGGTAGATAGATACAGATAGGTAGGTAGGTAGGTAGGTAGGTAGGTAGATACAGATAGATAGGTAGGTAGTTAGATAGATACAGATAGGTAGGTAGGTAGGTAGGTAGATAGATACAGATAGGTAGGTAGGTAGATAGATAGATACAGATAGGTAGGTAGGTAGGTAGATAGATAGAGATAGGTAGGTAGGTAGATAGATGGAGATAGGTAGGTAGGTAGATTGATAGATACAGATAGGTAGGTAGGTAGATAGATAGATACAGATAGGTAGGTAGGTAGGTAGATAGATACAGATAGGTAGGTAGGTAGATAGATACAGATAGGTAGGTAGGTAGGTAGGTAGATAGATAGAGATAGGTAGGTAGGTAGATAGATAGAGATAGGTAGGTAGGTAGATAGATGGAGATAGGTAGGTAGGTAGATTGATAGATACAGATAGGTAGGTAGGTAGGTAGGTAGGTAGGTAGGTAGGTAGGTAGGTAGGTAGATAGATAGATACAGATAGGTAGGTAGGTAGATAGATACAGATAGGTAGATAGATAGATAGATAGATAGATAGATAGATAGATAGATAGATAGATAGATAGATAGATAGATAGATAGATAGATAGATAGATAGATACAGATAGTTAGGTAGGTAGGTAGGTAGATAGATACAGATAGGTAGGTAGGTAGGTAGATAGATAGATACAGATAGGTAGGTAGGTTGGTAGATAGATAGAGATAGGTAGGTAGGTAGATAGATAGAGATAGGTAGGTATGGAGATTGATAGATACAGATAGGTAGG
The DNA here is from genome assembly GCA_024509115.1 of Crotalus helleri. NCBI lineage: Eukaryota > Metazoa > Chordata > Lepidosauria > Squamata > Viperidae > Crotalus > Crotalus helleri. Next base: position 1,530,020 of record JAKSXO010000082.1, read on the forward strand.
TAGGTAGATAGATAGATACAGATAGGTATGTAGGTAGGTAGATAGATAGAGATAGGTAGGTAGGTAGATAGATAGACATAGGTAGGTAGGTAGATTGATAGATACAGATAGGTAGGTAGGTAGATAGACACAGGTAGGTAGGTAGGTAGGTAGGTAGGTAGGTAGATAGATACAGATAGGTAGGTAGGTAGATAGATACAGATAGGTAGGTAGATAGATAAATACAGATAGGTAGGTAGGTAGGTAGGTAGGTAGATAGATAGAGATAGATAGGTAGGTAGGTATAGATAGATACAGATATGTAGGTAGGTAGGTAGATAGATAGAAATAGGTAGGTAGGTAGGTAGGTAGAGATAGTTAGGTAGGTAGGTAGATAGATAGATACAGATAGGTAGGTAGGTAGATAGATACAGATAGGTAGGTAGGTAGGTAGATAGATAGAGATAGATAGGTAGGTAGATAGATAGAGATAAGTAGGTAGGTAGATAGATAGATACAGATAGGTAGGTAGATAGGTAGATAGATAGAGATAGGTAGGTAGGTAGATAGATAGAGATAGGTAGGTAGGTAGATAGATAGATAGAGATAGGTAGGTAGGTAGATAGATAGATACAGATAGGTAGGTAGTTCGATAGATAGATACAAATAGGTAGGTAGGTAGATAGATATATACAGATAGGTAGGTAGGTAGGTAGGTAGGTAGGTAGGTAGGTAGGTAGAGATAGTTAGGTAGGTAGGTAGATAGATACAGATAGGTAGGTAGGTAGATAGATAGATAGAGATAGGTAGGTAGGTAGATAGATAGATACAGATAGGTAGGTAGTTCGATAGATAGATACAAATAGGTAGGTAGATAGATATATACAGATAGGTAGGTAGGTAGATTGATAGATACAGATAGGTAGGTAGGTAGATAGATAGAGATAGGTAGGTAGGTAGATAGATAGATAGAGATAGGTAGGTAGGTAGGTAGGTAGGTAGATAGATAGATAGATAGATAGATAGATAGATAGATAGATAGATAGATAGATAGATAGATAGATAGATAGATAGATAGATACAGATAGGTAGGTAGGTAGATAGATAGATACAGATAGGTAGGTAGGTAGGTAGGTAGATAGATAGATAGATAGATAGATAGATAGATAGATAGATAGATAGATAGATAGATAGATAGATAGATAGATAGATAGATAGATAGAGATAGGTAGGTAGGTAGGTAGGTAGATAGATAGATAGAGATAGGTAGGTAGGTAGGTAGATTGATAGATACAGATAGGTAGGTAGGTAGATAGATAGATACAGATAGGTAGGTAGGTGGGTAGATAGATAGAAATAGGTAGGTAGGTAGGTAGGTAGGTAGAGATAGTTAGGTAGGTAGGTAGATAGATAGATACAGATAGGTAGGTAGGTAGATAGATACAGATAGGTAGGTAGGTAGATAGATAGATAGAGATAGATAGGTAGGTAGATAGATAGATATAAGTAGGTAGGTAGATAGATAGATAGATACAGATAGGTAGGTAGGTATAGATAGATACAGATATGTAGGTAGGTAGGTAGATAGATAGAAATAGGTAGGTAGGTAGGTAGGTAGGTAGAGATAGTTAGGTAGGTAGGTAGATAGATAGATACAGATAGGTAGGTAGGTAGATAGATACAGATAGGTAGGTAGGTAGATAGATAGATAGAGATAGATAGGTAGGTAGATAGATAGATATAAGTAGGTAGGTAGATAGATAGATACAGATAGGTAGGTAGATAGGTAGATAGATAGAGATAGGTAGGTAGATAGATAGAGATATGTAGGTAGGTAGATAGATAGTTAGAGATAGGTAGGTAGGTAGATAGATAGATACAGATAGGTAGGTAGGTAGGTAGGTAGGTAGATAGATAGATAGATAGATAGATAGATAGATAGATAGATAGATAGATAGATAGATAGATAGATAGATAGAGATAGGTAGGTAGGTAGATAGATAGAGATAGGTAGGTAGGTAGATAGATACAGATAGGTAGGTAGTTCGATAGATAGATACAAATAGGTAGGTAGGTAGATAGATATATACAGATAGGTAGGTAGGTAGGTAGGTAGGTAGGTAGGTAGGTAGAGATAGTTAGGTAGGTAGGTAGATAGATACAGATAGGTAGGTAGGTAGATAGATAGATAGAGATAGGTAGGTAGGTAGATAGATAGATACAGATAGGTAGGTAGGTAGGTAGGTAGATAGATAGATAGATAGATAGATAGATAGATAGATAGATAGATAGATAGATAGATAGATAGATAGATAGATAGATAGATAGATAGATAGATAGATAGATAGATAGATAGAGATAGGTAGGTAGGTAGGTAGATAGATAGATAGAGATAGGTAGGTAGGTAGATTGATAGATACAGATAGGTAGGTAGGTAGATAGATAGATACAGATAGGTAGGTAGGTAGATAGATAGAGATAGGTAGGTAGGTAGATAGATTGATACAGATAGGTAGGTAGGTAGATAGATAAATACAGATAGGTAGGTAGGTAGGTAGATAGATAGAGATAGGTAGGTAGGTAGATAGATAGATAGAGATAGGTAGGTAGGTAGATAGATAGAGATAGTTAGGTAGGTAGGTAGATAGAGATAGGTAGGTAGGTAGGTAGATAGATACAGATAGGTAGGTAGGTAGATAGATAAATACAGATAGGTAGGTAGGTAGGTAGATAGATAGAGATAGATAGGTAGGTAGGTAGATAGATATAGGTAGGTAGGTAGATAGATAGATAGAGATAGGTAGGTAGATAGATAGATAGAGATAGGTAGGTAGGTAGATAGATAGATAGATACAGATAGGTAGGTAGGTATAGATAGATACAGATATGTAGGTAGGTAGGTAGATAGATAGAAATAGGTAGGTAGGTAGGTAGGTAGGTAGAGATAGTTAGGTAGGTAGGTAGATAGATAGATACAGATAGGTAGGTAGGTAGATAGATACAGATAGGTAGGTAGGTAGATAGATAGATAGAGATAGATAGGTAGGTAGATAGATAGATATAAGTAGGTAGGTAGATAGATAGATACAGATAGGTAGGTAGATAGGTAGATAGATAGAGATAGGTAGGTAGATAGATAGAGATATGTAGGTAGGTAGATAGATAGTTAGAGATAGGTAGGTAGGTAGATAGATAGATAGAGATAGGTAGGTAGGTAGATAGATAGATACAGATAGGTAGGTAGTTCGATAGATAGATACAAATAGGTAGGTAGGTAGATAGATATATACAGATAGGTAGGTAGGTAGGTAGGTAGAGATAGTTAGGTAGGTAGGTAGGTAGATACAGATAGGTAGGTAGGTAGATGGATAGATAGAGATAGGTAGGTAGGTAAATAGATAGATACAGATAGGTAGGTAGTTCGATAGATAGATACAAATAGGTAGGTAGATAGATATATACAGATAGGTAGGTAGGTAGGTAGGTAGAGATAGTTAGGTAGGTAGGTAGATAGATACAGATAGGTAGGTAGGTAGATAGATAGATAGAGATAGGTAGGTAGGTAGATTGATAGATACAGATAGGTAGGTAGGTAGATTGATAGATACAGATAGGTAGGTAGGTAGATAGATAGACCCCTAAAAATGAGTCATCCCCAGCCCTTGCCATTTGCCCTCCTCACCGACGGCGCACGAAGTCCCATCATCCCCAGCCCTTGCCATTTGCCCACCCTTCCCTCCCACAACGGCGCACGCAGTCCCATCATCCCCAGCCCTTGCCATTTGCCCACCCTTCCCTCCCACCACGGCGCACGCAGTCCCATCATCCCCAGCCCTTGCCATTTGCCCTCCCTTCCCTCCCACCACGGCGCACGCAGTCCCATCATCCCCAGCCCATGCCATTTGCCCTCCCTTCCCTCCCACGACGGCGCACGCAGTCCCATCATCCCCAGCCCTTGCCATTTGCCCTCCCTTCCCTCCCACCACGGCGCACGCAGTCCCATCATCCCCAGCCCTTGCCATTTGCCCTCCCTTCCCTCCCACCACGGCGCACGCAGTCCCATCATCCCCAGCCCTTGCCATTTGCCCTCCCTTCCCTCCCACGACGGCGCACGCAGTCCCATCATCCCCAGCCCTTGCCATTTGCCCTCCCTTCCCTCCCACGACGGCGCATGCAGTCCCATCATCCCCAGCCCTTGCCATTTGCCCTCCCTTCCCTCCCACGATGGCGCACGCAGTCCCATCATCCCCAGCCCTTGCCATTTGCCCTCCCTTCCCTCCCACGACGGCGCATGCAGTCCCATCATCCCCAGCCCTTGCCATTTGCCCTCCCTTCCCTCCCACGATGGCGCACGCAGTCCCATCAGCCCCAGCCCTTGCCATTTCCCAGCGCTTCCCTTGCTGTTTGCCTGTGCGTCCACCCCAGCCCACCCCTGGCAATGGCAGAAGCTGCTCCGGCTTTGCTCCTCCTCTTCCGTTTGAGTTGCGAGTCAAGCTGTCTTTGTGAAGCCCCCTTCTGGCCCCCCTCCCTCCCTCGTCCCCCCAACATACTCTTGCCTGACTGCCCCCCCCCAGGGGCATCGGGGCTGCTACTCCTGCTGCCACTCCTCCTCCTTCTGATTCTGGTGATTCTTGCATCCCAGCTGTCCCCCCCCCCAGCCCCTGGGATTGCCCATCACGCACTGCCCCCGCAGCCCTGTGGCTCCTGCCTGCCACCCGATGGGCTGGGGGCTCTTCTTCTCCCATAGCCAAAGACCCAGGACAAAAGGGGGCTGGGGGGTGGCCGGACTGAAGGGCGACGGGCAGAGGGCCGAGGGCCCATTGGCCGTGGAGAATGGCTGGGGGAGGGCAGCGGAGGAGGAAAGTGGGCTGTAGGTGGGCTGAGGTGAGTGGCAGGGGGCGAAGGAGGCGTGGCCAAGGGTCCAGGCCTAAAGATGGGGGTCGACACAGATGGAATCAGGAATAGTGCATCTCTTTTGTCTCTCTGGTTTCACTGATCATGATCGTCATTGGCCAGTGAGGGAAGCGATCCAAGAGGATTCCCTTCCCGTTTGAGACTCAGTTGGGAAGCCTCAGGGACCGGGACAGGCTTCCAGCCGAGGGCTGTTGACGCCTCCAGTGTGATTCGCCCTCGCTGCTCACTCAGGGACTGAAAGGGTCACCCAGGGCGACCCGGAGAGACTTCGAGTGTGCCTCTCACAGAGTATCTGCTCATGGACTGAGTGAGTCTGGGAGCCGATAATTATCCACATCCGTTCAGTGTGGGTGTCACACAGGGGAAGCTCAGGGACTGAAAGACCCCTAAAAATGAGTCATCACCCTTATTTACAGGATGGGTAGGCATGTGGAATGCTTGTGTGGCCCTTCTCAAGTTCTAAGGAGTACAGCTATGGCTAACATTACACCAGGCCAGAATACTAATTACTGTTTTAACAATCAGTGACCAAGCCTAGCAATAGAAAGGGCCGTAGACATTTTCTTTTGGTTTTTAAAAACCATTTCCAGGTCTAAGAGTAAGGAGGCAAGAAAAGTATGGAATCTTATGTACATCATGGAACACACCTAGAATGGGCTAAAAATACAACAGGCAAGAAAACGAGAATCTCTATTGTGTATCAACGGCCACAGATAGGATTAAAATGTGTAATGTGGTGTGTTCATGAAAGTGACTTACACTTTCAGTGATTGTTCTAAAGGTCAGTTTTGACATACACGGTGAAGTAGCATTCTTCATGGAGATCATGTACATTCTTGCCTTCCATTCCTTCTTCCTCCATTTTCACCATCAACACTGCAGGCTGACAACGGTGTCTTCTGTCTTCTAAGATGGTGTAGAGTACATGCCTTTGAAATTTAAAAAAAAAATCAACATTACTTCAGCTGCCACTGAGGTTTTACACCTAAGAATGCACAATACACAATGGTTACTATTACCACAGATGCAGGTGTTACCCTTACTTCCCTAGGAAGAATGGACCATCAGTTACTGGGAGACCTTTCCACCTCGCTCCATATCCTAAAGCTTTGAAGGAAACAAGACTCAACTAAACTTACCTCACAGCGTAGGAGGCGCCATCACAGCCAAAGGCTAATAGGGCTTGAACTGGAGACATTTTCTTGCTGTCTTCGTTCTTCTTTTTTTTTCTTCGCCTTTATTTCTTCCTCCGCCGTGTCTCTTCTGAGGAACATTTGGCAACAGGCGTGCAAATGTTCCTCCCCTCAATCTCAGGGACTCTAAAGCTATAAATTCTTTTCTAGATCAACAGCCACACCTAGCATTAAAAAGGGCCATTGAGGCTTTCTTTCTGGTTCTAAGAACCAGCGCCATGGCTAGAATTATGCCAGGCAAGAAATCTATGATTGATCAACAGCCATGCCTAGCATTAAAAAAGGCTGCTGAGATTTCTTTTCTGGTTCTAAGAAGTGTCGCCAGGGCTTAATTTATGCCAGGCAAGAACGATATAAAATCTATGATACCTCAACAGCCATGCCTAGCATTAAAAAAGGCTGTTGAAGGTTCTTTTCTGGTTCTAAGAACCATCCCCATGGCTAAATTTACAAGCAGGCAAAAATGGTATTAAATCTATTATCTACAGCTCAGTTGTGATTGACTTGGTGAAGTAGTATGCTTAATGGAGAACCATATTCATTCTTGGTTTCCATTCCTTTTTCTTGTTCTTTTACCATCAACACTGAGTCTTCTGTCTTCTAAGATGGTGTAGTAGACGCCTTTGAGATAAAAAAAAAATATCGATGTTATCAGCTGCCACTGGAGTTTTACTCGTAAGAATGCACAATACACAATGGTTACTATTAGCTCAGATGCAGGTGTTACCATTCCTTATCTAGTCATAATGCAGAGGTTCCCAACCTTTTGGGCACCAAGGACCAGTGCCGTGGAGAAAGGTTTTCCGTGGACCAGAGGGGGTGTGGCTTTGAATACTGCCTGCATCCTAAGGATGGAGCTTTGCTTGTTTGTGTGGCCCACTTACTGGCATGCAGTGAACCGGTTCTGGTCCACCGACCGGGGGTTGGGGACCCCTGGCATAACGGATCATCTGCCTCCCTCCATACCCTAACACTTTGAAGAATACAACACTCAACTAAACTTACCTCACAGTGTAGGAGGCGCCATCACAGCCGAAGGCTAATGGGGCTTGAGCTGGAGACATTTTCTTGCTGTCTTGGGTCTTCTTTCTTTCTTCTTCTTTCTCTTCGGTTTCTTCCTCTGCCGTGCCCAGCATGCGTCGTCTCTTTCGAGGAACATTTGGCACTTGTTCCTCCGCTCAATCTGCAAAGCTAGGAAACTATAAAATCTTTATAGATCAACGGCCACACCTAGCATTAGAAAGGGGCCGTTGAGGTTTTCTTTCTGGTTCTAAGAACCATTGCCATGGCTAAAATTATGCCAGGCAGAAAACTATAAAATCTATAATTAATCACCGGCCACGTCTTCATTTAAATGGGCCGTTGAGGTTTCCTTTCTGGTTCTAAGAACCATCTTCATGGCTAAAACTATGCATGCCAGAAAACTATAAAATCTATTATTAATTATCGGCCACGCTGGTCATTTAAATGGGCCGTTGAGGTTTCCTTTCTGGTTCTAAGAACCATCTTCATGGCTAAAATAATGCCAGGCAGAAAACTATAAAATCTATTATAGATCAACAGCCACACCTAGCATTAAGAAGGGCCATTGAGGTTTTCTTTCTGGTTCTAAGAACCATCACCATGGCTAGAATTATGCCAGGCATAAATCTATAAAATCTATTATTAATCACCGGCCACACTGATCATTTAAATGGGCCGCTGAGGTTTCCTTTCTGGTTCTAAGAACCATCACCGTGGCTAAAATTATGCTAGGGAAGAAAGGTATGAAATCAAATATCAATCATAATACCAGGTAGCAGCCAGAATATATAATGAAAACTCTTTAATTTCACAACAAATTCAAAGACCTAACCATAGTTCCAGTTGGGAAACTGACTATCCTATACCAAGGGTAGGCAACCTTGGCTCTTTTATAACTCGTGGACTTCAACTCCCAGAATTCTGGGAGTTGAAGTCCACAAGTTATAAAAGAGCCAAGGTTTCCTCCCCCTGTTCTAGACCAAGCAATGTCCAAAAACACTAATAAATTTCTAGGAGCCTGTCACTCTAACAAATTAGCCATCAATAGACAGACAGAAACAATATGTACCCACTTTGCAAAAAAAACAACACCTTCTCACCAGCAATCCACACTGAGATATGCATAGATTAACACTATGATTAACATCAGACCAACAATCAAGAAGTAAACAATGTCCTAATCAAGGAACTGCCAAAGAAGCTAACAACAAAGACCATTTTTTTTAAACTGCTAAAGCAAGCCTTAGGGCAGTGATGGCGAACCTTTTATATCTTTTAGAGTGTCCAAAAAGCGCCCTGCCCCCGCTCCCGCCCGCCCGCCTCCCCGTCCCACTCTGCCATCCCGCAGGACCACCTACCGCCTCCATGGCCCGTCGCAGATCTCCCAGGCGGCCCTGCAGTGCCATGGCAGTCACACCTTCCGCCTGCGCCCCACAGCATCATCTGCACACGACAGGGTGCAAGGGCGGAGTCTTGTAACCACTGCCTGGCTGCTATGTCCTTGGCTGGGCTGCTGCGCACGGGCCATGCCCAGGGGTGATTCTCCTCCGGGGGTCTGCTGGTGAAGAGGGGGCTGCGGGGGGAGGTGGGGCTGGGGCGATGGCGCGCGTGCCCATAGAGAGGGCTCACGTGCCATAGGTTCGTCACCACTGCCTTAGGGTAAATTTCAGCAAGGCCCAAACAGTACTGGCCAGGCTTCTTCACTTTCATGATACACCGAAGAGTGAATTAAACCATCTGTCTTACTGTTGATGTCTTCTTCTTCGTCTACAGGTCATTTTGGATTCGTGCCTTTGAAATAAAAAAAGTCAACATTACTTCAGTTGGAATTGGGGTTTTACTCCTAAGAACGCACAGTACACAGTGCTTACTATTACCCCAGACACAGGTGTTACCCTTGCTTACCTAGGCATAATTAGTGGAAGACCATCCACCTCCCTCCATATCCTAAAGCAGGGGTCTCCAAACCTGGCCCTTTTATGACTTGTGGACTTCAACTCCCAGCACGCTGGCTGAGGAATTCTGGGAGTTGAAGTCCACAAGTCATAAAAGGGCCACGTTTGAAAACCCCTGTCCTAAAGCTTTAAAGAATACAAGACTCAACGTACCTTTCAGCGTCGAGGGCGCCATCACAGCCGAAGACTAAGAGGGCTTGAGCTGGAGACATTTTCTTGCTCTCTTTTTCTTCTTTTTTCTTCTTTCTCCTTTGTTTCTTCCTCAGTCGTGCCCAGCAACGTTGTCTCTTTCGAAGAATATTCGGCAGGAGAGTGCACTTCCTCTGCTCAGTCTGCAAAGCTAGAAAACTATAACATCTTTTACAGCTCAATGGCCGCACCTAACATTAAAAAGGGCCACTGAAGTTTTCCTTTTGGTTCTATGAACCATTGCCAGGGCTAAATTTCCAGACCAAAAATCAAGAAGTAAACAATACCCTAATCAAGGAGCTGCCAAAGAAGCTAACAACACATAGCGCAACAAAGAACCTTCAAGACCATTTTCACCAACACTGAGCCACTAGAACCTAAACTGGGAGTAAACTGCATTCCCTTCAAGCACTGATGATGTTCCCTAGTTTGGTAAGAAATGTCTACAACAGGGGTGTCAAACTGCCGGCCCACGGGCCAGACGTGTCATGTGGAAGCCACGTCCACCCCATTGCCGGCAAGGGCAAAACCGGCCCGATACGTTGCACAAATGACGTCACGTGACGTCGCGAGTTTGGACATGCTTGGTCTACAAGAAAACCACCAAGCTCAGAGAGCAGCAAGGACACCTCATTTCAATCATGAACCAAAAATATTTTCCTTTATTGGTATTCCTCATATTAAATTCCATCATCAGGTTTACTTTTGGTTCTAAGAAGTCTGCTGGTACTACTAATAAATAATAATAAGAAACCCTTTATTATCAAAGTATAACATGTATACAGTGAAATTGGCTGAACCAACTCAGGCACTGGAGGAGGATGGTTAGCTGTCTGGTTGTAAGATCCACAGCCAATAGCTAAAATGGTCTTGAATCAATTTTTTTTTGCTACTTTTTAGGCATGTTTGTCAAACTTGTGACTGTTCTTTTTAGCCTTGATACTTTGTAATGTTTTTTTTTAAACTGCTAAAGCAAGCCTTAAGGTAAACTTTAGCAAGGCCCAAAGATTTTTGCAGTAGTTAACATGTTGCAAACAGTACTTGCCAGCTGCACACTTTCATGATATACTGGGAAGTGAATTAAACCATCTGTCTTACTGTTGATGTCTTCTTCTTCGTCTACATGGATTCATGCCTTTGGAAAAAAAAAAAAAATCAACATCACCAAATGACCAGTGGATGTTCAGAGGCTAGAAAAGCTATCAGTAGTCAAAGGGGCTTTTATGTGTTTTATCCTACTGTGAAAGAAGGCAAGATACAACGAATTGTAACATTGTTCTCTCGAGCAATTAGCGGTCTTCTACATGGTTTGCTTCGTTTAGAGCGGAGGTGTCAAACTTGCCACGTCACGTGACGTCGCAACGTGGTTTTTTTGCATTGCCGGAGCGGGGTGGGCGCGGCCTCCGTATGACGCAACCGTGACCACAAGCCGGTTGCGTCATGCGGAGGCCACGCCCACCCAGCTCCGGCAGTGGCCCCCCCCCCAAAAAAGTCGCGGCTCCCATTTTAAGGCTTTGAGCCTCGAGCGCCGTTTCCTCAGGTCCCGAGAGTTGCGCGTATTCAAGAAAGAAAGGGCCCCTCCAGATAACTGGAACAATTTCGCCTTTCAGCTCAATTTTGCCTTTAGCCCTTTTCACGGCACCTGGCTAAAGTTGCCCCGTCTTTATTCCCGAGAGTCAGATCAGCTCCTGGCCCCGAAGTCATTTTCATTCACTTTCCCCTTTTCTTCCTTGCGGCGCTTTTAGCCTGCAAAGACGTGGCTGAGATTACCTCCGCCTTTATTCTGAAGCTAATTTAAACTCATGCGCCTTGGCTGGTTTGCTCCTTTTTGAAGGGGCATGGCTGAAATTAATATTAATATATTATTATTATTAATAATAATAATAAGAAGAAGAAGAATAAAGTTGGAAGGGACCTTGGAGGTCATCTAGTCCAACCTCAGGCTCCGCCAAAGATTTACTCTGCGCACCCGAGTCTTGGCTGAAATTACCTCAGGCGCCAAGAATTCGCTTTATTCCCAAGAGCAAAGTCAGCCCCCGAGTCCATTTTCGCTTTCAAGCGAATTTTAATTCTTATCCACCTATGGTAGTTTGAAGCTAATTTTAACTCTTATTCGGCTGTGATAGTTTGCTCCTTTTTAATGGGACATGGCTGAAATTACCTCAGGCGCGCCCAAATTTTACTCTGAGAACCCGAGTCTTGGCTAAAAGGCGCCCAAAATTTACCTTTAGAACGAAATTTAATTCTTATCCACCTGTTGGTAGTTTGAAGCTAATTTTAACTTATTCAGCTGCGGTGGCTTGCTTTTTCAATACCTTCCTCAATACCTAAGGTTATTTCTTCTCCTATAACTTCCACTGCACAGTTACAACAACAATCTAAACATGTACCACCGGCTCAGCCACCACCCTCCCCTCCTCTATCTGGACTTTCAGCACAAGAGGTTAGAGGCATAATGGGAGAGATTGTAGTTCAAATGAGAGAGGAAATGAATCAATTTGTTTCACAGATTAAATCAGAAATTAAATCTGATCTCAAAGAAGAGATAACGGGGATAAAGACTAAATTGCAAGAAAATAATAATGATTTGCGACAAGATATACTTGCAGCTGTTTCAGGTTTGGCTACTGTGGTGGTTAAGCTCGATGCAAGGCTCGAGGAAGTGGAAGACAAAGTTGACTCCTTGGATGATAAAATTCAAGATGTGGAAAGGAAGGTGGACTCCTCACAAGAAGACATTTTGATGTTTCAGTATAGACAGATGGAGTATGCCCTGAGGATTAGAGGCCTCAAGGAAGATATGAATCAAGATTTGGTGGAGGTGGTCCTTACTGATCTGGCACTGGCCTTGGATATGGATAAAGGAGAATTACAGAGAGAAGTGGAAAAAATTTATAGACTCAACTCCTGGATTGCTAAGCAGAAGAATTTGCCTAGAGATGTGGTGATTTATTTTACTAAGAAGTCCCTGCGGAATGAGATTATACAAGCTTTTTACAACAAAAGATTTCAGATTGCCGCCCAAGATGTTATCATTCTAAAGGAAATCCCATCCAAAATTTTAAGAAGCAGGAAAGACTTTGCTTTTTTAACCAACGAGCTTAAAGCTAGATCGATGCCATTTAGATGGGAAATTCCGATGGGTATTGTTTTGAGCCATGCTGGGACACGTTACAGATTGAATACAGTTGATAAAGCCAGAGACTTTTATACTTCGGTCCTGGGTGCAGGCTCAACTTCATCTGGTCGGAAATCCTTGAGTGGCAAGGAAGTTGAGCAGCAACCTGAGGCATTAGATTTGGTTTCCGCTGGGATGATAGAAGTGGTAAAGCAACGCCAGACGGAGGTTAAAGAGCAGAGGATGACTCGTGCAGCCTATAAGCGTAAAGAGAAGGAGCAACGTAAAAAAGAGCCTAAAGAGAGTTCTCCTGGAAGTGCATCACCGCCGGTGGGAGGAGCAAGACCCAAGAGTTATGCAACACACGCAGCTCTCTCAGATCTTGATGGTGTCTTCTCCAGGCTGCGTGCCAAGGGAGATGGCAAAGTTTTTGACCTGGAATGTTAATGGATTGAATTCTCCTCAGAAACGGAAAAAAATCTTTTATTATTTGAAGCAACATACCAATGATGTTATTTGTTTACAGGAAACTCATATTTTACTTAAAGATCAGAAATATTTAGTTAATGCTCGTTTGGGATCTCATTTTATATCTTCTGCTCCTGGGAAGAAAGGGGGAGTTGTTATATATGTTAAACAAAACCTACCAGCTTGTCTGGTAGAATCAGATCCCCAGGGCAGATATGTGATGATTGAACTTGGTATATATGGTAAGAAAGTACTTATAGTTGGACTTTACGCTCCAAATCAACAACAGGAACAATTTTATAAGCAGTTACATCAAAAAATAATATTGCTTGATTATAGATCAGTGGTATTTATGGGTGATTGGAATGGTGTCTTAGATATACAAAGGGATAAGAAAGGTTCCTCTCCTTTTCTTAAACAAGCAAGGTTACCTAAAGCCTTTTTTTTTTTTTTTTATTAAAAGTTTTATAAATTTTACAAAAGAACAAAAACAATACAAAACAATAGACAACATATACAAAAAAAACTAAACAATACATATATAAAAAACCCCCCCACCCCTCCCAAAAACCCTCCCTTCCCCCCCCGAGCTTCCCAGAGCAGAATATAGGCTTAAGATAATAAAATAAAAATAAAAATTAAATTAAAAACTTTATATTTATATATATAAGAAATATCTATAACATATATGAAAATAAAACTTATGAAAAAGCTATATAATATTTTTGTATACCCAATCTAAATTGTATAAATTTTATCCATTTGTCCCAAACAGCCAAGAACTTCTCTTGGGATTGTTGCTTTAAGAAAGCCGAAATCTTTGCCATTTCCGCCAAATAAGCTACTTTAAGAAACCATTCCTGCAGTGTAGGCAAAGATTCCTTCTTCCAATATTGTCCTACTAACAGCCTAGCGGCTGTAATCAGATTTAACATCAATACAACCTCCTTTGTATCACAATCTGTAACAATACCTAACAAAAATAATTGCGGAGTAAATTTTACCCTCCTTCTAAAGATTCTCTGGATATTCCACCATATTTTGATCCAAAATGCTTTTATCTCTCTACATGACCACCAAATATGATAATAGGAAGCCTCCTTGTAACCACATCTCCAACATTTAGGTTGCACGTCAGGGTACATATAAGACATTTTTTGTGGATCAAGGTGCCATCTATAAAACATTTTATAGAAATTCTCCCTTAAGTTCTGTGCTTGAGTAAATTTGACATTCCTCACCCAAATAATTTCCCAGGTGTCCAATGAAACTGGCTCACCAAAATTCTGCGCCCATCTAATCATACAATCTTTAATTAGTTCCGTTTCTGAATCCAATTCAACTAAAACCCCATAAATTCTCTTAATGTGGGTTTGTCTTTGATCCTTCACTTGCTTAATAAGATTTTCATCTTCTCTAAGAAAACCCACCTTACAATCCATCTTCCATCTATCTAATAATTGCCTATATTGGAACCAAGAATAAGTAAAGTTTTCTTGTACTAAATCTTCCCGTGATTTTAATTGCCAGTTTTGTCCATCCCATTTAAGTAACTGTCTATAAGACACTATATCCATTTTAACCCCTCTTTTTATTCCTTCTATCGCATGCCAAGGTATAGCCCATAATGGTACTTTAAAATCACTTTTATAATATTTTCTCCAAGTCCTAAGTAAAGAAATTCTTAAAATATGAGATTTAAAAGCCCAATCCATTTTTTTGTTAAATATTAAGTAGGCATGCCACCCATAAAGTAAATCCCATCCCTCTAAGTGAAGTATTTCAGGATTTGTCAAATTTACCCAATCACTAATTAATGTTAAAACCACCGCATCATAATATAATTTCAAATTTGGTACCTTAAGTCCACCCCTCTCACGGAAGTCTTGCATAATTTTGAACTTAACCCTTGGCTTTTTCCCTGCCCAAATAAATTTATTAAGACCCTTCTGCCACTCATTTAAGTTAATCTCATTTTTCAAAATTGGTAACATGCCTAAAGCCTTTTTTGATATGAAAGAAGACTGGGAATTAAGAGATTATTGGCGGGAACGTAATCAAGAGGAGAGAGACTTTACTTTTTTTTCTGATAGACACCAATCTTTTTCAAGAATTGACTTTTTCTTGATTACCACGGACTTGTATAATAAAGTAAAGAACGTAAAGATTTTTCCTAGATCACTGACGGATCATAGCCCAGTTTGGATGGAGCTGATTCAAGAGAAAGAGGAAAGGAGATCCTGGAGAGTTAATGAAAATTTGTTTAGACAAGAGAAGAATGTTCAAAAACTAAAGGAGTGTTTAAAGGACTATTTTGCTTTGAATATGTATAAGGGGACTTCAATGTCAATGGTATGGGATGCAGGTAAAGCATTTATGCGTGGTGTTTTGATAAAAATGAATAATTTTCATAAGCGAAAGCAGATTCAGAAACGTAGAGAACTCGAAGATGAAATTAAATTAAAAGAAAGTGCTTTGATTCTAAACCCTTCTGATGAAAGTATTAAAGAATCTGTAAAGTTATTAAGGTCACAATTTAATATGTTGATAGCAGATCAAGCTGCAACTAACTTATTGTTTATGAAACAAAATACATTTTGCAATGCTAATAAGCCTGGGAGATGGTTGGCTTATCAATTAAGAAAGAAACAGAGACAGAGAATAATAGAGAAAATAAACTACAAGGGTAAACTAGTTTCTCAGAAGGAATTGATCAAAAAATCTTTTTTGGATTATTATCAAAACCTATATAAATCTACTAATATACAACTGCTAGATATAAATAAATATCTTGCTGAGGCAAGTTTCCCTAAATTGACTGAGGATCAGAAATATGAAATTAATGGCTTAATTACTAAGGAGGAAATTGCCTCAGCAATTCAACAATTGAAATTAGGGAAAGCACCGGGTACGGATGGGTTAACAGCTGTTTATTATAAAGCTTTAATGGAGGAGATGATCCAACCATTAAATGATCTTTTTAATGGTATCTTACAGGGTTTAGAGATTCCTCCTTCATGGCGTAGTGCTTTTATATCATTGATTCCAAAAGAGGATCAAGATCTTACTTTACCAAAAAATTATAGGCCTATATCTCTCTTAAATGTGGATTATAAGATATTTGTAAAAATTTTGGTAAATAGGCTTATGAGGGTGGTGCATCATCTTGTCCATAAAGATCAATCAGGGTTCATAACAGGAAGGTATATGAAAAATAATGTTAGACAAATTATTAATCTATTAGAATATTTAGACAAGAACAACCAAGTTCCTGCAGGGCTCATATTTTTAGATGCTGAAAAAGCATTTGATCAATTGAATTGGCATTTTATGCTAAGAGTAATGGAAGAAATGAATTTTGGTGAAAAGATATTACAAGCCCTTACGGTAATATATCAAAAACAAACGGCACAACTTATTGTTAATGGAGGTTTGTCGGAGGTTTTTACAATAGAGAAAGGTACTAGACAAGGGTGTCCTTTATCGCCATTGTTGTTTGTTTTAACATTGGAAATATTATTGATTAAAATTCGAGAGTCTCAGGAAATTAAAGGAATACATGTTAATAAAAAAGAATATAAGTTGAGAGCTTTTGCGGATGACTTGGTTGTTACTTTGTCGCAACCTGATCATTCTGTAGTAAGCTTACTACAATTGATTCATAATTATGGTTTGGTTTCGGGTTTCAAGATTAATGTAAATAAGACTAAAATTTTACCTAAAAATATGACTAGTCAGGAGAAGCAGATTTTGGCTAACTTGACGGGTTTTGAGATTGTTAACAAGGTAAAATATTTGGGGGTGATGTTGTCGGTTTCTAATGTAAAATTATTTAAAAACAATTATGAAAGGTTGTGGGTCAGGGTACAGAAGGACTTGAAGAATTGGGAAAAGTTGCAATTATCCCTCATGGGAAGAATTGCAGTGATAAAAATGAATATTCTACCCAAGTTTCTTTTTCTGTTTCAAATGTTACCAATTTTGAAAAATGAGATTAACTTAAATGAGTGGCAGAAGGGTCTTAATAAATTTATTTGGGCAGGGAAAAAGCCAAGGGTTAAGTTCAAAATTATGCAAGACTTCCGTGAGAGGGGTGGACTTAAGGTACCAAATTTGAAATTATATTACGATGCGGTGGTTTTAACATTAATTAGTGATTGGGTAAATTTGACAAATCCTGAAATACTTCACTTAGAGGGATGGGATTTACTTTATGGGTGGCATGCCTATTTAATATTTAATAAAAAAATGGATTGGGCTTTTAAATCTCATATCTTAAGAATTTCTTTACTTAGGACTTGGAGAAAATATTATAAAAGTGATTTCAAAGTACCATTATGGGCTATACCTTGGCATGCGATAGAAGGAATAAAAAGAGGGGTTAAAATGGATACAGTGTCTTATAGACAGATACTTAAATGGGATGGACAAAACTGGCAATTAAAATCACGGGAAGACTTAGTACAAGAAAATTTTGCTTATTCTTGGTTCCAATATAGGCAATTACTAGATAGATGGAAGATGGATTGTAAGGTGGGTTTTCTTAGAGAAGATGAAAATCTTATTAAGCAAGTGAAGGATCAAAGACAAACCCACATTAAGAGAATTTATGGGGTTTTAGTTGAATTGGATTCAGAAACGGAATTAAAGATTGTATGATTAGATGGGCGCAGAATTTTGGTGAGCCAGTTTCATTGGACACCTGGGAAACTATTTGGGTGAGAAATGTCAAATTTACTCAAGCACAGAACTTAAGGGAGAATTTTTATAAAATGTTTTATAGATGGCACCTTGATCCACAAAAAATGTCTTATATGTACCCTGACGTGCAACCCAAATGTTGGAGATGTGGTTATAAGGAGGCTTCTTATTATCATATTTGGTGGTCATGCAGAGAGATAAAAGCATTTTGGATTAAAATATGGTGGAATATCCAGAGAATTTTTAGAAGGAGGGTAAAATTTACTCCGCAATTATTTTTGTTAGGCATTGTTACAGATTGTGATACAAAGGAGGTTGTATTGATGTTAAATTTGATTACAGCCGCCAGGCTGTTAGTAGGACAATATTGGAAGAAGGAATCTTTGCCTACATTGCAGGAATGGTTTCTTAAAGTAGCTTATCTGGCGGAAATGGCAAAGATTTCGGCTTTCTTAAAGCAACAAACGCAAGAGAAGTTTCTTGCTGTTTGGGACAAATGGATAAAATTTATACAATTTAGATTGGGTATACAAAAATATTATATAGCTTTTTCATAAGTTTTATTTTCATATATATTATAGATATTTTTTGATATATATATAAATATAAAGTTTTTAATTTAATTTTTTATTTTTATTTCTTAATTTTCAATTAAGCCTATATTCTGCTCTGGGAAGCTCAGGGGGGGGGAAGGGAGGGTTTTTGGGAGGGGTGGGGGATGGGTTTTTTTTTTTTAAATATGTAATGTTGTCTTTGTTTTGTATTGTTTTTGTTTTTTTGTAAAATTTATAAAACTCTTAATAAAAAAAAAAAAACGAATTTTAAAATTACCCCCGACGCCAAGAATTCGCTTTATTCCCGAGAGCCAGGTCAGCTCTCGAGGCAATTTTACCTTTAAGACGAATTTTAATTCTTATTCACCTGGACTAGAATTACGTTATTCCCTAAGGGAAAGACTATCTTTAGTGACCTGTGGTATCGGCGTCCTTTTAAATAACACCCCTCGGCCACCCCCGGCCTTTTACTCCGAAGAATACACGCCGCGGTTCAAATTACCACGGGTGCCCCCCTTACTCCGCGAGAACGGGCTATTCCTTAGCTAAAGAACTCCCGCTCCCCCTTCTCGTATCTTACAACGTAGAGAAGGCTCAGAATTACCTCAAAAGCTCAAAAGGCCCTGCCCGGCCTCGAGCTCGAGGACTTGGGCCGCGGGAGCGCCGGAGAGAGAGACGTTTGTGCCCCCCCGGCGCCCCGCAGCATCGTCTCTTTGGAGGAAAAAGAGACGCGGTAGCGGCGTCTGCTGCCTCCGCAGCGCGCTCGCTTCTCTTTTTCGCACTCAGCCTGAGGGAGCCCGCCGTCTTTTTAAATGCCCCCGCCTCTCGGAGAGGAGAGAGGCCTCTCAGCCAATCCGAGCGACGGGTTTTCGGAGCAGCCAATCGCGGCCGAAGTGGCCGCGCGAGAAGAAACTCGCCAGGAGGGGGAAGGGAGCGCGCTCGCTTGCACGCGCACACACACTGGGCGCGCTCGCGCTCGTGCGCACGCGCCCACAGTAGGCGCGCGCGGCTGTTTTCCCCCTCCCCCCCCAACCTCGCAATCCGGGCTCGGCCGCGGCTTTGGACTACAGTTCCCATTAGTTAGTGTGTTGCAAGAGGGGCAATCCCAATCAGCCCTCCTCCCAAGGGTGGCTAATGGGAAGTGTAGTCCAAAGCATCTAACTAGAAGCTTTGGACTACAGTTCCCATTAGCCAGTGTGTTGCAAGAGGGGCAATCCCCATCAGCCCTCCCCCCAAGGCTGGCTAAAGGGAACTGTAGTCCAAAGCATCTAACCAGAAGCTTTGAACTACAGTTCCCATTAGCCAGTGTGTTGCAAGAGGGGCAATCCCCATCAGCCCTCCCCCCCAAGGCTGGCTAATGGGAACTGTAGTCCAAAGCATCTAACCAGGAGTTTTGGACTACAGTTCCCATTAGCCAGTGTGTTGCAAGAGGGGCAATCCCCATCAGCCCTCCCCCCAAGGCTGGCTAATGGGAACTGTAGTCCAAAGCATCTATGCTCTACATATACCCATTATTTTATTTCATTTTTTTGTATTTATTAAATTTTCTGGTTGCAGTTCCTTCCCACCTAAAATTCAAAGTCCCTTTTTCTTTTTTTCTCTTTTTTTGTTTGCATCTTCTCCGCCATGTTACAATCTTGCCAGGCAGCCCATGGTTTTATTTTGTTGTGCAAATATTGAATTTATTTTTTCCAGTTATTTTTTTAAGAAAAAAATCTAGGACTGGTTTGTTTTGCTTTGCTTAAAAGTTATAATAGAGTTTTTGATACATGGTGTCTTGCCCTGTGAAAGAAATTGACCCATTTGAAACTGTTTCTCCCTTTTTCTGATATAGGAATTCTTCCCCCCCCCCCATCCCCGGTTAAAGGTTTTCAAAAGAGGTGCTTGTCCGAAAGTGCAAAATAATAATGGCTATCTTAGTTGAGTTGATTTCTGTTCTTGAATGACACTGACCTTATTACCCACATGGGCTACTTTAGCAGAGCACCCTGAAGTGGGTGACAGATTAGAAGTGGGTGACTGATTCCTTGTGTTGGACAAACTCGGTTATTGATTGATAAAATCTGCTGCTTTCTACTTCATGTGTTAGAAAAAAATTGCAATGGAGAAACTGTGATCTTTTGCATATTGTACAACTATAGTTTTCAGCACTCCTTGCCAATGGATATACTGGGAGGGTCTGCTAGGGGCTGTAATCCAGCAACATCTGCAAGCACAGCATGTTCCTGTACATGACGAAATGTTACATGTATGTATTTTTTTTCCTTGTTAACTTCATGATTTCTCTAGTACTGCATAAGAGGACCACAGAAATCTGATAAACTCAATAAAATCTATCTTCAGGCTCAATGTCTTATGACTTCATAGGCCTGTCTATGTAATTTGCTTTGCTGCAGTATAGAAGCTATTTATCACTATTTTTTTTTAATATATTTTTTTTCAAGTTCCCAGTCTATCCTATAACTTTGGATTTCCTTGTGGTCTCCTATCCAGGCATAAACCCGCAGCCGTTTTTGAACTGAACATGGTCAGCCAAGTGCTGTCTCCTGCTGAGGGGGCTGGACTAGAAGACCTCCATGGTCCCTTCCATCTCTATTCTATTCTATTCTATTCTATTCTATTCTATTCTATTCTATTCTATTCTATTCTATTCTATTCTATTCTATTCTATTCTATTCTATTCTATTCCATTCCATTCCATTCCATTCTCTATTCCATTCCATTCCATTCCATTGAGTTTCTGAATGAGTCCTGAACCATTCTGCATTGATTGGGAGGCATTTGATTCCATGCTGGCTGAGGGATTCTGGGAGTTGAAGTCCACCAGCCATCAAAGAGCCAAGTTTGAAGACCCCTGTGTTGTGGATAGCCCAAGCCAGTGTGTAAAAACAAGAAATTCTGCCATGTGGCGGACACCATTCAACATAAACCCTGATCAGGAATCTAGTGACTTGTTATGATTCCTACAACTCGTTTTTTCTAGGGCCACTCAAGAATACACCTTTGATAAAGGAATATACGAGGCAAGCAAACACCCATAAAACTGAGTTTGTTTTGATTCTCATTTGGAGTCTATCTCCCACTGAGTGCAATGCAATCACATCAGGGCATTTGTGTGTTGCAACAAATAAAATATCATTTTGCACAAGTGTGTCATATTCTTTTAATCAGTTAAAAAATTTATTTTATTCTCTTTTGAAAGGGGAACGCGTCTTTTCCGCCTTCCTTTCCCAACCATGGAGCAATACTGCCATCCCGTGGCCAAAGGAAAGTACTGCAGGGCACTTCTTTTTCGTCCCTTTTTATTAGCCTTTTCATGAACCCGAAAGACCAGAAGTCGGATTCACACGAGCCTCCTCGCTTTGTGACTGATTCACACGTGATTGGGAGGCTTGCACGGTGCATCGAACTGGCTACTATCCCGTGTGGAAGGCTAGGTTCCAGCAAAGGAATGTTATTATTCTTTTATTAATGTTGTTGTTGTTGTTAATTGCGAAGTCGTGTCCGACCCATCGTGACCCCATGGACAACATTCCTCCAGGTCTTCCTGTCCTCTACCATCTTCTGGAGTCCATTTAAATTCACACCTACTGCTTCAGGGACTCCATCCAGCCATCTCATTCTCTGTCGTCCCCTTCTTCTATTGCCCTCAATCTTTCCCAGCATTAGGCTCTTCTCCAGTGAGTCCTTCCTTCTCATTAAGTGGCCAAAGTACTTGAGTTTCAACTTCAGGATCTGGCCTTCTAAAGAGCAGTCGGGGTTGATCTCTTCTAGGACTGACCGGTTTGAACGCCTTGCAGTCCAAGGAACTCGCAGGAGTCTTCTCCAGCACCATAGGCCTCAATTCTTTTGCGCTCAGCCTTTCTTATGGTCCAACTTTCACAGCCATACATTGCAACTGGGAAAACCATGGCCTGGACTATACGCACTTTTGTTGGCAGGGTGATGTCTCTGCTTTTTAGAATGCTGTCTAGATTTGCCATAGCTTTCCTCCCCAGGAGCAAGCGTCTTTTAATTTCTTGGCTGCAGTCCCCATCTGAGGTGATCTTGGAGCCCAGAAAAATAAAATCTGTCACTACCTCCATTTCTTCCCCATCTATTTGCCAGGAATTGAGAGGGCCAGATGCCATGATTTTGGTTTTCTTAATGTTCAGTTTCAAGCCAACTTTTGCACATTTTATTAATAGACATGTTATTATATCGTTCCCCAAAGGGCTTCCTGTTTTATGTGGCTCTGAGTTCGAATCCTGTCACGTGCTTGGCGAGAACAGCTCATTAATAAATGTTTTATGTGTGAACCTTATCAATAAGAAAACGACTTTTTCAAGTATGCCCTGGGACAGCACCCACCCCCTCAGAACCGTGACTATGGAGTGGGCTAGTGAACATACAGGCAGAAATTCAACTAGGGAAGGAATTCCCTGTTGAATGCAAGGCGCAGGGGAGGGTCTAAGCGAGTGGGCGGAGCCAGAACGACCGCGGATGCAGCTCCTCGACTTTTTTAAAAAAATCATTATTTTTATGTGTGTTACACCCGCCCATTTCGGGGTTTGGCTCCTCCCCTTTATCCTCTCCTATCTGCGCATGCCTGTTTTGATTCGCAAAGGAATCTACCGCTGAATTCAATGTAATAATAGCAACAAGGCATTTGTGGGTTACAACAAATAGATCATTTTGCACAAGTGTGTGATATTTTTTAAATGCCTAGCTTGGGCCTAATGAGTTAAAAGTTTTATTTATTTTATTCTCCTTTTAAAGGGGAACGCGTGTTTTCGGCCTTCCTTTCCCAACCATGGAGCTATGCTGCCATCTCGTGGCCAAAGGAAAGTGGTGCACTGCCTTTATTTTTCGTTTCTTTTTCTTAGCTTTTTCATGAACCCGAAAGTCCGGAAGTCGATTCACACAAGCCTCCCTGCTTAGTGACTAATTCACACGTGTTTGGGGGAGCATGCACGGTGCACTGAACTGGCTACTATTCTGTGCGGAAGGCTAGGCTCCAGCAAAGGAATTTTATTATTCTTTTGTTAATCGACATTTGATTATATCGTCTCCCAAGCGGGCTCCTGCTTTACGTGGCTCTGAGTTCGAATCCTGCTCATGTCTTTGGCAGGATCAGCACCCAAAATGAACGTTGTATATGTTAACGTTATGAATAATAAAATGATTTTTTTGTTAATAGATATTATGTTATTTCTTCTCACCAGGGTGCCTGTTTTACGTGGCTCTAAGTTCGAATCCTGTTCATGCCCTTCGCAGGATCAGCTCATGAAATAAACGTTTATGTGTTAGCCTTATGAATAATAAAATGATTTTTTTTAACGTACACCCGCGACACCCCCAAAACTTTGACTAAGGAGCGTGCTAG
This sequence comes from Crotalus helleri, assembly GCA_024509115.1. Lineage (NCBI taxonomy): Eukaryota > Metazoa > Chordata > Lepidosauria > Squamata > Viperidae > Crotalus > Crotalus helleri. The sequence continues at coordinate 1,553,479 of JAKSXO010000082.1, forward strand.
TGAACTTGCAGGCAGAAATTCAACTAGTGAATGAATTCCCTGTTGAATGCAACCCGAAGGGACGGGCCTAAGCGAGTGGGCGGAGCCACAAAGGCAACCGATGGAGCTCCTCGATTTTTTTTAAAAAAATATTTTTTGTTGTGTTACGCCCGCCCATTTCGGGGTCTGGCTCCTCCTCTTCGTCCTCTCCTATCTGCGCATGCTTGTTTTGATTCCCAATGGAATCTCCCACTGAATTCAATGAAATCGCATCAAGGCATTTGTGGGTTGCAACCAATAGACCAGGGGTCTCCAAACTTGGCTTTTATGACTTGTGGACTTCAACTCCCAGAATCCCTCAGCCAGCGTGCCTGGCTGAGGAATTCTGGGAGTTGAAGTCCACGTCATAAAAGGGCCAAGTTTGAAGACCCCTGCAATAGAAGATCATTTTGCACAAGTGTGTAATATTCTTTTAATCAGTTAAAACTTTTATTTTATTCTCTTTTAAAGGGGAACACGTGTTTTCCTTTCCCAACCATGGAGCAATGCTGCCATCTCGTGGCCAAACAAAAGTGGTGCAGGCACTTCTTTTTCGTTTCCTTTTTCTTAGCTTTTTCATGAACCCGAAAGGCCAGAGGTTGGATTCACACGAGCCTCCCTTCCTTGTTGACTGATTCACACGTGTTTCGGGGGTTTGCACGCTGCATTGAACTGGCTACTAACCCATGCGGAAGGCTACGGTCCAGCAAAGGAAACTTACTATTCTTTTGTTTATAGACATGTTATTATATCGTTCCCAAAGGGCCTCCTGCTTTACATGGCTCTGAGTTCGAATTCTGATCACGTCCTTGGCAAGAACAGCTCATTAATAAATGTGTTATGCGTGAACATTATCAATAATAAGACGACTTTTTAAAGTATTCCCTGGGACAGCACCCCCACACAAAACCTTGACTAGGAAGTAATCAAGATTCCAGGCAGAAATTCAACTAGGAAGGATTTCCGGGTTGAATGCCAGCCGAAGGGGAGGGCCTAATCGAGTAGGCGGAGCCAGACGGAGTGTGGGCGGAGTTCATTGGCCAAGCTCCATGACTTATTTTTTTAAACCATCCTTGGGTTAAACCCGCCCATTTTTGGCAGACGGCACCTCCTTTCGTCGTCTCCCATCTGCGCATGCGTCTTCCTTCTCTAATCTGCGCATGCCCCTCGTTTTAAGCTGCCCAAACAAGAACCAGCTTTTTTTTTTTTGACGCAGGCGCTCTGGGCCACTCTTTCCGCCCCGCCCTTTCTCCGGGAAAAAAAAAAAAGAATCCCCAAACCACAAAAACCACTTCCTCGCCTCCCCGGCCGCCCCGATTGGCCATTTGCTCCAGCGCATCCCTCCCTCCCTGCGCTGACTTTTGTTTCGCGTCGCCCGCCTCCCTCTTTCCCGCGGGGGAGATTTGGCAGCGGAGCAGGGCCGGCCGGCCTCCGGGCCCCGCCCCGTGGGAAGTGGGCGGGGACACCCAGCGGAAAGGGCCGCCGCCGCCATCTTGGATCGCGGGTGTCTGTGAGGGAAGAGGAGGGGCGGCGGCGACGAAAGAGGGAAGAAGGAGGAGGAGAAGCTGGAGAGGAGGAGACCCGCCGCCGCCGCCGCCGCCGCTGCCGCCCGTCGCTCCCTGCGCCCTCCGCGGCTCCCGCCCGGGAACGATACACTGCTGTGGCCGCCGCCGCCGCTTCCTCAGCCAAGCTGCCCAGTCACCAGCCCCTCGAGCCCAGGTAGATCCGGGCGGCCTAGGCCAGGCCTTCCGGCCGGGGCCTTCCCCGGAGTTGCCTAGCAACGGGAGGCGAGCGCCTCCCCCCTCTCGGCAGGGAAAGGCGCGCCCGCGGGCGCCTGGCCGGGCTTCCCTTCCGGGAGGCGGAAGAAGGGAGGCTGAATGGCGACTATCGGGCCCATCGTCCCCAGCCCGCGCCACCCCTAGAGGCCTCTGCACCTCCCATCCTCCCCAGCCGTGCGGGGGACCCCCTCCCGCTGCCCCTTCCTCCTTGTCCCTGAAGAGCCCCCTTCCCATCATCCCCATCCCTTGCTTCCTGCCCCAGACCCATGGGTCCTGGTGGCGGGGGAGGCGGGGCATAGCCCGGCCCGGAGGAGCTGCGGTCTTTTGGCAGAGAGGAAGCCTTTGGGGTGATGGAGAAGGATTTTTTTCCTTCCTTCCCCCTTTCTTTCTTTCTTTCTTTCCCTCCCTCCCTCTTTCTTTCTTTCCCTCTCTCTTTCTTTTCCTTCCTTCCCCCTTTCTTTCTTTCTTTCTTTCCCTCCCTCCCTCTTTCTTTCTTTCCCTCTCTCTTTCTTTTCCTTCCTTCCCCCTTTCTTTCTTTCTTTCTTTCCCTCCCTCCCTCTTTCTTTCTTTCCCTCTCTCTTTCTTTTCCTTCCTTCCCCCTTCCTTCTCCTCCTCTTCTGTTTGCCCTCCTGATTGAATTATCCAAGAGAAGCTTTTAGAGCAGCAGTCTACTTGCCTACCTTGATGTGTTGAAACAGGAATGTCCAACCTTGGCCATTTTTTAAGCCTGGTGGACTTCAACTCCCAGAGTTCACTTCCCCGTGCTGGCTGGGGAATCCTGGGAGTTGAAGTCCACAAATCTTTCAAAGTTGCCAAGGTCGGACACCCCTGCGTTAAAACTTTAGGGAATGCCATGGACTGTATTCCCTGGAACTATATTTACTTATTTCTTTCTTAAATATGTGCCCCCTATCTCACTCTTGAGCAATGGTAAAATGAAAGCTGCAGCCAGTCTGTCTTTCAGCCCAACCCACCTCACAGGGTTGTTGTCGTTGAGATGGGCGCCGTAAAAATGTAATAAATAATAGAGGGAAGGAATATTAAGTGTGTTCATCATCCTGATCACTTATAAAGTGATAAAGGCAGGATAAAAATCTGACAAATAAATGAATAAACAGCATTGTATTCTCAGGAAGCCTGGAGTGGATGGATACTTTCTCTAAGGGGTGGGGTACAGCTGCTTCTGGAAAGGGCTCCCCATTTTCCTACAGTTTGTTTAGTTTTGTTTTAAGTTCTTTACCTTGGCTGTCCCAAGTCCCGAAGGTGTCAAGGACGCCACTTGTCATCTTCCTGTGGAGAAAGTTAAAAACTTGTGTCTCTGAAGCTGTCTTATTTGTCAGCTAGCCTACAACACAACTACATCACGATGTGCAGTGAATGCCACTTGTGCCTATTACATCCGAGGGGCAAATTGAGCATTTTTTTAGAAAAAAGAGATTGAGGATTTTGGATAAGTCCTTCTAAGTAGGCTAAGTGCAATGAAGGCTCGAAAAAAGAAATTTTGCCTGGAATCTGGACTGAAAGTAGGATTGACGATATCTTATTGCACTGATTTCTTTTTTAAAAAAATATTGCAGTGTTAAGTGTTTTACCCATTGTAGATCTTCAGTGAGAGATGTTGTGCGCTTGGCTCTGAATAAATATAAGGTGAGCTGTGCACACCTCTTATCCTTTAATCAGCATATGTGTGTGTGTGTACAGTTATGCTTCCTTGTAAGAATGTGGTATGAATGTAATAAACTTTGCATGCTTGTTCTTTCAAATGACCCAAGCAGAGGCTCTTTCTAATAAGGAAAAAAATCCAGTTAAGAATCCTATATACTGATAAACTTGTTTTTCACTTTGCAGATTTGTCTGCTTAGACTAAGAACATTTTGCGCAAGATTCCTGACAAACTACTATCATATGTTAATGGGGATCATCATATTTAGGAGTGGTACCTTTGCTATAATTTCAGTTTTTAGTTGCTGGGTCTATTTGGCTCACTTCATTTGCTTGGGGCGATTCACACCTGCTAAGGTGTGAATCTTGTTAAATTCAGATTTTGTATGAAGGCAGAATTGTGCAGTAAAATATCGACAGGGCATTCTTTAACACCAGCCTGGGACGTGCAAACTTGGGCTAAGGGCAGTTCATATTCTCAAACATCCAGAAGGCACGGAGGAGGAGGAGAAGCGGAGCAGAGATCAATTTTGCATTCTTGGACACAAAAAGGAAAGATTAGATAAACCTCTGTAGATGTAAATGTGAGGAGATTCCCTACCATTGTAAATGATTTTCACTTTGGAGATTCGCCCTAGTTTTGTCAATTATCGGGAAGCTTTATCAGTTTTTCAGCTGTCTGCTGTCTTTTCAGTGGCTCTCGCCAGACAAGGGAGTGGCTTTCTTCAATAAATAAAGAACATTTAAGGCTCTTTATTGTTTCCCGTGGCAAGCGCCAAGCTTTGTACACACACTGATGTATTGTCATCGTGCAGACTTTCCCAAAGGGCTGGGGCACTATTACCATAAACTAAAAATAGTGCAACCCCATAACTTTAATAAAGAGAAAAGTTCACTTCAGAGTTGCCGTGCAGGTAATCCTGTGGACCTGTGACTGCAATTGAGCCGAACACTTAACGTTGCGAAGTGAGAAATTGGTTAAGTGAGTTTTGCCCCATTTTACGACTTTTCTTGCCCGATTTGTGAAGCGAATCCCTGCCGTTGTTACGTTAGGAACACGGTTGTTAAGTGAAATCCGGCTTCATCCGTGGATTTTGCTTGACCTAAGGTGGCAAAAGGGGGGTCACGGGACCCCTGGACACTGCAACCGTCATAAGTGTGAGTCGGTTGTCAAGCATCCAAATGTAAATCACAGGACCCTGGGAATGCTGCCACGGCCGTAAGTGTGAAAAACGGTCATAAGTCACTTTTTCAGCGATGTAATTTTAAACAGTCGCTAAATGAACCGTTATTAAGTCGAGGACTCCCTGTATGTCTGTGTAAATATGCATTGGTTTGAGTTGCACGCTGTTGAGACAGTAGTTAGATAATAGATTTGCAACAGTTCGTTTAGTGACCGTTCAGAGCTACAGCAGCGGTGAAAAAAGTGACTTACGGCCGTTTTTCACACGACCGTCTTTCATTCATACGGCACATCAGGCTGTATAGAACGGATGAATTCAAATCAGATGACGGTCACGTGCTTACTAGAAGACGCTTGCGCTTGGGAAATCGCATCTTCTGACGAGGGGAATGATCTAAACCCATCAGATTGCAGTTGAGAATTTATTTTTTATTTTATTTTATTTTTCTAGTGGGAAAGGACCCAGCAGTCATGCATTCTGGCTTCTCCTCCAAGACAGATTCTTTCTCCATTGCCCTTTCTGATGTATTTTTCTTTGCAATCTACCAAGGGTATAGATTTCACAATCTCTTTGAGCAATTTAAGTCTATTTGTTTTGGGCAATACATAAATTTAGCCTCGCGCTCTTTAAAACGAACCGACTTGCCCCTGGTTTTTCTACATACTGTAGGATTTTCTGCTGCCTGCCCAGTCCCAAGCAACATTTCTTTAATTGGTTATAGAAACTGAACCAATAAATTCATTTCCAATGAATTTCCATTCACTGCAGTGTCTTCTTCCTTGTTTTCAATGGATTTGGTTAATATGTTAATCTTTCCTTTGATACCTGTGTAATGTTGTTCTGCTTCTCTATTTTAACTTGCTCATTAAAAAAAAAACAGACTGGCTAACATAGCTTGCATATGAAGTTTGTACCTTCAGCTCTAAACAAATGAGCCGACTTTATTTAAGACTTCGAAATAAGTAAATAGCTTGGTGAATGCTTGGGAATCTTTTTATTAAAGGCGCAGTTAGATCATTTCTCCCAGGAAAAGGGAGAAAGATAAGAGACTTAAAATAATGGGGAGTAAGCAATGTTAGCAGTGCACGTGTTGGGTGAATTGCTCAACAGATTCTTCCACTATCCTGCCAGGAAATTGAGAAAGTGCACATGGGATCTCCAAAATAGCTAGGTGTGTCCGCTGTGGGAAAGCTTCCACGATATTTTTCTGAAGGAGCAGTGATCCAGTGCTAAAGTAGGATTCTTAAAGGAATGAATATGTTACTGACGTTGCTGATTGGAGGACAAATCCAAAAAATGATGTTTACTTCAACACTAGTAATTCAGTTAGTGACTGTTCAACATTCCAACGGCCCTGAAAAAAAAGGGACGGCCATTTTTCATATTTAACAAGCATTGCAGGATGGTTTACAACCCTTTATAAAGGCCTTGGCTTCCAATTTAGTTTGCACTTTTAATATTTCCTTTGTCCGCGAGTTACGACACAATTGAGCCAAAATTTATGTTGCTAAGTGAAACATTTGATAGGACCGGATCCAAGGGCAATCACGTTAAGCTGTTTTTCTCTCTTCTTTTCTAGTGCCACAATGGCAACTGCACCTTACAACTATTCCTACATCTTTAAATACATCATTATTGGTAAGTCTAAGCATCGTTTAGAAAACGCCTCGTTATTTCTGCCACCACACTTTTAAGTGCAGCTGGTTTGGGATAATAGAAGTTGTGGGAAGACGATGCTGGAAAGGCCCAGCCTACAAATAACCAGTCAAATGAAAAAAAAAAAAAGGATGTATTTTTCGGCATCTGTCGAATCGTCCCTTGCACACCAGGCTCGTTGAAAAGGTGGCATGCAAAGTCACAAGTCACTGAACTTTTTTAGTTCAGTGGTCTGAGGGTTTTTGCCCCCGTTCCTCAAAAGCAGGGACTCGATTATTTTTAATGCTTAAGATTGCTGCACTCTTTATCCGCAGAAGCTTGGTCTTGTGTTGCACAAGTAATCTCTCAAGCCTGCAGATGTGTTTTTTTCCCCCAGTCTGGCAGAGTTTTGGATTTCAAAGCCAGGAAGTGAGATAGAATGATTTACCCTTAAGACACTTCTTTCAGTTGCTACTGTGGTGCTGACATTTGATCCTGGTTTTGTGTCTGGTGTTGGGCAAAGCCTGTAACGCTGGCTACTACTACACTAGATAGTAACATGATATATGCCTTGGAGAACTGGTAGAATATTCTCTTAGTGGTAAGCAGCATTCATTCCTGGAATGTGATCTTAGACTCGGTGGATAGTCCAGCTTCGAAAGCATTCATTTATCGACTACCTGAAGCTACAAGTGATTGAGATCCCTGTGGTCATGTGATCAAAATTTGGGTGTTTGGCAACTGGCACGGGTTTACAATGATTGCAGCCACCTGGGTTGCCATTTGGGACCTTTCAACAAGCAAGCAGAAATTCTGGCCCCCAATATCAGCATAAGCTGAGGACTGTTTTTATAGGCCCTGTGTTTTGAGATCTTTCTTAGCCTAAACATGGGATCAGTTTGGTTTTAGTGTGTTTACAGACCATGTCTGATGCCTAGCATGTTGTATAAACATAGGTTATCTTTCAGAGTTGGAAATACAGCTAGAGTTACTCATCTTACTCATCCGTGGCCTTCAGAAGAAATTGAAGAAGTAGGAGCTTTCATCTCCGTACTTCCAGTTACAAATTCTGTAATAGGAATACCAGAAAAAAAAATTCCAGAGCAGTTCTCAGTAGCATTATACACTAGGTTTTTTTTTCTTTCATTTCCCTTAAAAAAAAAAAAAAGCTTGGCACTTTTATTAAGAAAGAATGCTGATTGTGGATTATGACACCTTCTATGTGGGCAAAATGGCTCCATATTATTCCACAATTCATTTCTGCAATAGATACTAAGTCAAGGCAGCAGTGGTAACAATTCACTTCTAAATATTCCTCTTTTTTCTCTTTTTTTTTATCTTAAGGTGATATGGGTGTAGGAAAATCGTGCTTGCTCCATCAGTTTACAGAAAAGAAGTGTAAGTGTGTACCTTTCTTTGTAGTTGAAGTAGTAAACACAACGTGACTTTATCCTCTCCGTTTTCCCAACGTGTTAATTCTAGGCTTCTGTTATGTTATTAAAAGTGCCTTTTACAGAATGGGAATGATTCCGGATTTCACTGAAGCAAAATGCCTCCCTTTATATAATATGTGATCATTATTGGTTTAATGCTGTGTATTTTTATCCAGAGATAGATTTAACAGCCAAAGGTTTATACATTTGCTGATGACTAGAGCTGGGGAAGTCTTGGCAGAAAACCCATGTCTGTTTCTCACTCTTATAAGAAATATGCAGTAGAACAAGTCAGAAATTAATTTTGTGCTCTGTAATGAACCCCCCCCCACACACACACATAACTGCTGATTTTGGGGCTGCCTTTTGGCTGAGAAGGTGGGTTAAGTAGGTCTTCAGATACGTGGGAATCCCTGTGAATGGAAGCCTGGCGTTAGGTGGATCGTGCTTTCTCACTGTTATTTCCTTTTGCCTCACAGTTATGGCAGATTGTCCCCATACAATTGGAGTCGAGTTTGGTACCAGGATAATTGAAGTTAGCGGCCAAAAAATTAAGCTGCAGATCTGGGACACGGCGGGACAAGAGAGGTTTAGAGCGGTCACACGGAGCTACTACAGAGGAGCAGCAGGAGCCCTTATGGTTTATGATATCACTAGGTAAGGAGTCTTTCTGTGCTGGCGGTTTAAACTTTGCCGTGGTTTGAACTCGGTGCCGCCTGTCTCTTAACCAGCTGTGATTTAAGCTGATGCTCTTTTAGCTGACACTAAACTCTGGAACAAAGCAAGAGTTTGCCTATTTCATTAAACCCCTTCTTCTAGCCAGATATTAATTTTCCAGCCTTCTCAAATCGTATGTTTAAAAAGCTCCATGCAGGCACGCCAATTTGATGGACATGGTGGAAGAACACAAATACCAAATCTTTCTTATCTCAGATCAAATGGGATGAGGCTGGACTTTCTCTTGCTGTGATCCTCTTAGAGACAGGACAAACTAGCTGATGTTCTACAAACATGACACCCTTGTTTCTTTTTTCTTTCTCTTGCAGAAGAAGTACATATAACCATTTAAGCAGCTGGCTGACAGACGCAAGGAATCTAACTAACCCCAATACTGTGAGTGTCAACAATTTAGAAACCTTTGTGTTAAAGGTAAACAGCATCTGCTCATCTCCAGGTTGAGATGTCAGGAAATAGTTCTAGGTTGCTTCTCTCCTTGATTAGTTTCTATCCATTGCTTCTCGTCCTGCCCTCAGATGCTTTGGAGAATAGCTTGACTCCCTCTTCTTTGTGGCAGTCCCTCAGATATTGAAAGACTGCTATCATGTCCCCCCTCGTCCTTCTTTTCGTTAAACTGGACATACCCAATTCCTGCAGCCGTCCTTCATAAGTTTTAGCCTTCAGCCCTCTTCCATTCCCCTCGAACGGAATATAACCTCCTTCTTCCTCTCTGTCTCTAGAAGTCACCAGGTGAACAGAGTCCATTACAATTTGCTTAAGGGAGACAGTTTTGAAACCGAACGCTTTTCTCAGCTCTGTATTCCAAGGGGAGGGGGGGGTTCTTTCCCTTTTGTGCAGCATTGGCTAGCTTCCCTTCCTGACGATGTGGTTAACTGCAGCAGTCATTCCAAGCTAGCTAGCTCTCTGACTTCCTCTTCTAGCATGTCTTGTGTTAATTTCATAATGAGCAGTTCCTTAAAACTGCTTCCTTACCATAATCAGAAACCAAATCGTCTGTTAATTAAAGCATTTGCATCCTGGCTCGCCCTTCTGGGGATGCCCGGTTCCATTTTTTCCCCCCTTTAATGCTTAGAGAGGAAGGGTGTGTTTTCTTAGCTGCGATGAGGCTCGCTCTGCAAAAGGATCCCAACAGGATCCTTTGGGGCAAAAACGCGTACCCTTGACAACTGGCTCTTGTCCGCTGCTGGATTTCTTCTAAATGCCCTGTTCTGTCTCTTATTCTGGATGCAGGTGATCATCCTTATAGGAAATAAAGCAGACCTGGAAGCCCAGAGAGACGTGACATACGAGGAAGCCAAACAGTTTGCTGAAGAGAACGGTACGCATGGGTGCACCATAGTAGCCAAAGCAGAACCGAGGGTGGCTAAGCACTTGGCAGAAAAGATCGCGCAGAAGCCGTTTAGTGTAGTGCCGATTTAGGCCCTCTGTGTGGTGATGTGGTTACGCGTGGATCAGGCTACTCAAACTGCATCCGTGGCCTTGTCACTTTGGAGACGCCAACTTGCTGGTTGGCGAGATCCGAAAGAGGAATTATTTTGATTTCCGACCTAAGTTGACCTTGCTTTTTGTTCCCCAACAGGCTTGCTGTTTCTTGAAGCGAGCGCAAAAACGTAAGTTGGTTGCTGTTATGTTAAAAACAAACAAACATTTGTTGCATGGATGAATTCATCATTTGCCTGCCAAAGCAAGCGGTGACAGTGTAATTCCTTAATTGTAGTAGGGCGGAAAAAAAAAATCCCGAAAGCAACAGGAGCTCTGAGATTCTTTCCCCATGAATTTTTCTCTGCAAACAAAAAAGAGTGACTGGGTGGTGAGAATGTCTTGTTTGCAGCACAAGAGTCATCTTGGTTTATGCTAATGCCAATGGTTAAATTGCTCTAGTAATGCTAGCTATTGCTTCAAAACATGGACAGTGCAGTGCGCAAGCAGGAGGGATGTATTTTGTGGGGTCCTCGATGCTCTCCGATACTGGTTATTTTCTTGCAGATGTTTCATGACCCAACTAGGGAACATCATCAGTGTGGATCACGCACATCGGCACTGCCGACGTGACCTAGTTAGGTCATGAAACATCTGCAAGAAAAAAACAAGCACACCACGGACCCCTTGCTCCAACCCCCAGCTATAAATACACCTGCATCTGTCACGAGTGTCCCAAATTCATGCCGTTGCTTTGGCTTGTCCTTTTCCCCAGAGGTGAGAACGTGGAAGACGCGTTCCTAGAGGCCGCCAAGAAAATCTACCAGAATATCCAAGACGGGAGCCTGGATCTGAACGCGGCAGAGTCAGGGGTACAGCACAAGCCTTCAGCTCCACAGGGCGGCCGGCTAACCAACGAACCCCAGCCCCAAAGAGAAGGCTGTGGCTGCTAGTAACCTCGGTACCTTGGCTGTGTGACCTTTCACCTCTGTTAAAGAGCAGTGCTTTTTGGGGCTGCTTCCGTTTTTCCTCTGCACATCTTACCAGGTTTAATTAAAACTCCCGAGGCAAGAGTTTAACACAGTACTAAACTGCTAGAGAATAAAATAAGAGAAAACTTAGATGTAATCAGGTTATCAAAGGCAAGTAGAGTCATTCCCTGTCCCTGCATGGTAAAATCTAGACGTCTTTATTCCCCCTTTCTCCTCTCCCCTCCAAATAATTAATTGTCCTTGTGAATAGATGTCACCGATTCATGATTTACAGAACAGAGCGCTGATGCTGGACCCCCTCCCCCCCCCCTCCCATATGACTTTCACTCTTTCTCCGCAGAGCTTTTGTCTCTTGTAAAGTTTAACTTTGTTAGCTTCAGCTTTTTCTCCCCAGTCTGTAACTGGTCTGTCCTTTTTAGTAACAAAAAAAAAAAAAGAAAGGAAAAAAAAAAAGATTTGCTATAAAAACTTTCCAAGGGTAGAATGGGGTCCTGCGTAGATTGCTTTCATTGGGAAAGTCGTGGTGGTGGTGGTGGTGGCTGGGGCTTTTGGGGGAGGGGGGGGGGAAGAAAGACACTTATTGATGTGGTGTACGCCCCCTCCCTCTGGGACATGGCGTGGCTTTTATCTTGTACCCGGTATCTTTATGCTGCTGCTCCCTATTTTTACCCACACGGGCCCTTATTAACCAAGCGTAAATATGTATAAATTTTGACGGAACCAAGCTAGACACTCAAATACATCCCGTGTATATGAATTTAATAAAGAGGGGAAAAAAAACCCTTAATGACCGGCATTAGAAACTTAAAAGTGAAATATCTGTACAGCTCCACGAAAGATGGCCAGGTCGCCCCGCTTAGTGACTGCAGTCATTGGCCACCCTGGTTCAACTCCATATGACGTTTGGCGGTTGTCCAGGGGACCTTGATGCAGCTCCCAGGGCATTGCTAGCCCAGTGTAGGACCTCTGTGCCTGGTGAGCAGCCTACTACTATTTTTTTTCGTTGCTGTTACTCCAGGTCTTGTGCACTTGAGGATGTGCTAACTCGCTTTCCCTCTTCCCCCCTCCCCCCCCCAAAAGTTCTGCATTTATTCCAGCTGTATTGCACATCTATATGCTTCTGGGAAAAGTCTGCTCTAAACTGGACGGTCGCAAAAAGCATTACTCTAGAGGGACTTTGGACTCTACTCTGGCATTTGACACTACAGTTCCCCTGGCTTGGCTGCCGATGCTCTCCCCATGTTCCTCTCTGCCATGATTGCAAGCCTCTGTCCCTGGAAGAGGGCTTAAGGGGAGGGGTGGCCTGCAGGATGGAGCCACCCACAGACCCCTCTCCACCCTTAATTGTTCTCTCAGTGGCAATCTGGTCGAGAGCCGGTTAAGGCCGGCTAGGGAAAGGATGAGCATGTTTGGTTCCGTTGCCCGCAGTGTCTCAGCGACCCCTCGATTGACACTAAAACCAGGCCACGTTCCAGTGTGCAAAAGTGAAAGGGGATAACCAGCATAACGTACAGTCAACGTGTGAACCAAAAGCCAAAACTGGGAAGTGCAAACGATTTGCATTTGGGTAGCTTGTGTGCTCTCCCCTCGCTTACGTTGCCCTTTACGTTTGGCTCTCGTTTTTCCTCCTTCTTGAAATCTCAGATTCTTAAAAGTAGATGGGTATTACAAAATTCTGCTCTTTGAATTGCACCGTGGGTGGGTGGGTGGGGGGGTTGAGGGTGGGGTGAGGGTTGCCCAGGGACCACGATCTGTTGACACAACTTACGTTTTGGGCAAAGGCAATTTGCTTCCTGCAGCTTGTTGGCGGTGCAATAATCCCCTTTCTTACCTCCTCTTCCCCCCCCCCCCAAATTCAAGTTACAGTAGGTCTTCATTTCTGTGACAGGATTTATTTGGGCTGCTGTACTCATGTAACAATGCTATTCTCTAAATATTTGTAAATAAAGTACCTGTATCTAGAGACCAACGAGAGTCGTCGTTCTTTGAAGAGGCAGAACAAAAGGGTTACGAATTGTGGGACGACTGAGATGAATGCCCCCCCCCTTTTTTTTTTTAAAGGCGAGGGGGGGAAAAAAATCCCTCGAGACCTTTAATAAAGGTTGGGCTTGAATTGTCCCAAAGGAGCTTTTTCAAGAGGCAACTGTACTTTCTTTGTTTTTGCCTGAAGACGTTTTGCTTCTCATCCAAGAAGCTTCTTCAGTTCTGACTGAAGAAGCTTCTTGGATAAGGAGCGAAACGTCTTCAAGAAAAAAAACAAAGGAAGTCCAGCTGCCTCTTGAAAAAAGCACCTTTGGGACAACCACGGTTGAGAATATCCATAGACTTGAATTCTTCCATGGCGTGCCATAAAGATTGAGGAAATCTACAGGGGCTTATAATAAAAAAAGGTGGAAGGGACCTTGGAGGTCATCTAGTCCAACCCCCTGGTTTCCCTATGTTCAGAATTATTGCTGTCTGAATAAAGGAGAAGAGAAGAGGATGTTGAGCCATTTAAAATGTCGCTGTCATCCTCTACTGGCTATCGAGCAGGAGCAGTCAAAAAGCTTGAACTGTTTTGTACAAAAAAATTTATTCACAAAATAGTTTATCCCGTAAAAAGCCGCTTTGCTAAATGGTGGTTAAAAAGAAATGTAAAAAGCGAAAGACACACCTCTTCCTAGAATCGCCTCCACTCCAAAGGAATACAAAACACCCTGATGTTGCTTTCACTAAGGCAGAATTCTGCTGTAGAGATGCGGAAACTGAGGACCAGGTGAGGTGACTCAAAAGACCTTTAAACTCGTAAAATAAATGAGGTAGTCTTCATAATCTTCACATCCAATTGGCACGGGCTTCGCAAACCCCATTTTTGCACAGTCTTTGTCTCTAACAACCAAAAAAAAAAAAAAAAGCGATTTTAAGTCCCAAGCAGCAAGTTATAGGCACCTCTTCCCTCCCCTTCACAATTCCTCGTGACAACTTGTGTCATTTTATTCATAATCTATTTGTTCTAAGGGAGCAGCATTTTGGCTTGGAACAGACAACCAGGCTCTGAATATAGAGGGGATCACGTGACCCCAGGACGCTGCAACCGTCATAAATGCGAATCAGTTGCCAAGCATCCGAATTTTGATCACGTGGCCCTGGGGATGCTGCAACGGTTGTAAGCGTGAAAAACGATCACAAGCCACTTTAGTGCTGTTGTAATTTTGAACAGTCACTAAATGGACTGTTGTAAGTTGAGGACTACCTATAATCTGGAGCAGTTTTGTAGCTGGTGGCTGCAATAACTATCCAGGGCCACAATGGATTTTTAAGATCTTTTCTTGACCACAATAAAAAAAAACTTTGTCATGCTACGAAGAAGGAATATACGTAAACTGTGACTTAAGTCTTCTAATTGGTCATGTTTAAAACTATTCATAACCTGGTTGGTCTCCCGCCTCTCACCTTTGTTGAAACTATGTCTTGTACTGATAAATCACTTTAGACTGGGCTGAAGCATCTGCAGTGGTCCAGGGAGAAGGGGATCTGGTGGACTAGAGAGAAAAAACCCAAAACCTTAACTAAACAGTGCTGTCGGTACGGTTTTTGATTTTATAAAAGTCCTACGGAGGCTGAAGTGCTCTTTAAGAAGAAAACACTTTAAACTGATTTCTAATAGTTTCATGTACACATTCAAGGCAGGTTAATTCAATTTTCCAAAGTGAACATATTCACTGCACGGAGCCTCCAGCCTCCAGTCACTCCAATAAAGAAGGCTTTAAATCTTTCCCCAAGTTGGTACCTTGCAAATATTCCAGGGCGTAAAACAAGGCTGCCTGCTGACCTGTTAAAAATAATTCTCAAAGTGCTGTTCTGTTTAATGCTGCTCTATTAAAGCTGTTTCAGAGTGAAGACAGTATAGGGATGCTTTAGAAAAGGCCACGGGGGCATTCATGAGAAAGGACACTTAGTTTGGATCCAGGCTTAACAGGGTAAAACAATCCATGTGTGTTGCTGTAAAGATTGATCCATGCAAACGCTAGTTAAGAAAACCAGGTTGTCGGGCAAACGTACCTGATTCTTTCCCGTCAGGCTTGGCTCTTGGCGGAGAGAATCTGTGAATCCCGATGAATTTAAGGATGGAAACAAGGAATCGGTAGAGCTGCTGCTCACCAGCTCGTCCAGGGCATCGACTTGTCTCTTCAGACTGTGAAGGGTGCCCTCGGTCTCTTGCTTCCCTTTAATTAAGGCCTCCACTTGCTTTGACATGCACTGCCGGAGTTGAGCCTGGATGGAGAGGTTCCACGTTAAATCAGCGAGGAAGATCTGGGCTGCTTAGGACAGAGGACCACCAGAGCAGGGTCTCTGCCCCTCGCTCTGGATTAATCCAGAAGTGACCTTCTAAATTTAAAGCAAGGGTTTTATTCTCCAAGGCCTCGACTTAGCGACCACAATGGAGCCCCACATTTCTAAGCGAGACATTTGTCAAGTGAGCTTTGTCCCATTTTACGGCCTGTCTTGCCACAGCTGTTAAGCGAATCATTGGAGTTGATAAGTTAGTAACCCCGTTGTTAAGTGAATCTGGCTTCCCCATTGACTGGGCCGATCAGAAGGTCGCAAAAGGGGACAGTGCAACCGTCATAAATATGAGCCAGCTGCCACGGGTCTGAAATTTGAACACGTTACCAGGGGAAGCTGCAAGTGTAAAAAACAACAACGATCGTATGTCACTTTCTTCCAGTGCCCTCACTTGGAACGGTCACTGAATGAACCGTTCCAAGTTGAGAACGGCCTGGTTCTACTCCCCATCCCAAGCAAAAGTCTGGTAGCCGTACATACGAATCGTCGCTACCTTGAGACGATCTTCATGGTGTTGTAGTTGTTCCCGGCGCACCTTTCCACGCCACTGTTCATCCTTGGGAGAAAAAAAAGGATTGATGAAGAGAAGAATTGAGAGGAAGAAGAAGGCGCCTTGTGACATCCCTTCACACTCATTCAGGGTGGAATGTGGGGTAAAACTAGGTTTTAACTATCATGTGTAGCAAACCCAGTGATACAATAGCTATCATGCAGGTACTTTAAATGTGGACTCCCGCTTACAAGGCAGAGATTTAAACCCAAACTCCTAGATCTCATTTTTAGATTAGAAATGAAAGCTGGACTGTGAGTAGCAAAAAAAAAAAAAAAATGACAATGGGAGAATGATGGAAAAGGCAAGGATATGGGCAAGCTGCCCGTGGGAACAATCTGCTTGGATGTATGAATTTTTAACCTAGGTGCAACTTTCTTGTGTGGAAGATGCAGAAGTTCCTTCTTCAAGTGGACGTTCATGCTAGCTACAGTGTCGTGTGTGCGGCCCGTCGTTTGGATCCTGGGTACAACTCTGCTTCTTAACGTACTTACTGTGATGTGGACTTTAGAGAGGTCCAGCTTTTCATCCCAGGACGGCATCTTGGCCTTGTTTTCAGTGAATGGGTAGTTTTCCTTCAGGCTTTCCAAGTCGCTCCAAAGTCTCGCCTTCGCTTCCAGGTTAGCGTCTCTGTCCTCCAATAACTCTGGAGGAGACTGGCTCAGATCCTTCAAGCCGGTCCTCATTTTGTCCTTCACTTCCAGTCTGACCAGCTTAACGGTGCCCTTCAGCTCTTTCTGCTGTTTCTCCAGCTCCTCCTGGTTCTTCATCTGAGACACAAGACGCAACGGTCATTCAACACTGATGTTGAAGCACCGAGAGGCCTTACATCTCTCTGATTCTGGGGGGGGGGGAAGGGGGGGGGCTCAGCACCCAAGGGCCAGAAAGCCCCATGGACGAGTTGATCTAATCGATGCAAACTAATTAAAAGTGAACAGCTGAAGCAGCTATTTAATGATTTGGGTTTAATGAGGCTTCCTTTCACATTTTACCATCTGTTTACATTGTCATTACAGGTAGTCCTCAACGTACAACCACAGCGGAGCTCTAAATTTTTGTTGCTAAGGGAAACATTTACCAAGTGACTACGGTATGGAGAGTCTCAGTCCTCCAAGGTCCATGGTTGTCCCAAAGGTGCTTTTTTTTTTCAGGAGGCAACTGGACTTCCTTGTTTTTCTTTGAAGGCATTTCGCTACTCATTTGGGGAGCTTCTTCCATTCTGGCTGGATGGTGGAGGATGGAAGTTGATCCGAGCTGAAGAAGCTTCTTGGAGGAGAAGCGAAACGTCTTCAAAGAAAAACAAGGACGTCCAGTTGCCTCCTGAAAAAAAAAAAAAGCACCTTTGGGACACTGGTCAAGTAAGTTTTGCCTCCTTTTACGACCGTTCCTGCCACAGTTGTTAAGCAAATCACTGCAGTTGTTAAATGAGCAACGTGGTTGTTGCATGAATGTGGTTCCCCAATTGAATTTGCTTGTCGGAAGGTTGAATTTGTCTCTCTTGCAATTAAAATCTTTGTGTTTCACAAAGGCCATCACATCCTAGGACACTGCAGCTGTCATAAACAGGAGTCAGTTGCCAAGGGTCATGATCATGTCATTGTGGGCGTGCTGCAACTTTTGTTAAGTGTGAAAAACGGTCATAAGTCACTTTTTTCAGTTGTAACATCGAACAGTCACTAAATGAGCGGTTGTTAAGTTGAGGACTACTTGTATTAATTTGCACACTGGCAGGACAATCCCCCAGAGCCCTGATAATCCTTTTCTCTGCTTTATTCCAACATCTCAGAGGTTGTGAATCCTGTACCTAGGAGCAGTCATTCCTACGTTAATTCTAGATTGTGGGAAGAACTTCATTCTCCTGACCAGCAGGTCAAGAGTGGACACTTATCTTTCTGGGCAACAGGGAGGCTATTTGGAGGCTCCAGAGCGTTACCTGTGACTTGAGTTGTGCGTGCTCTTCTTGGATCCGGCCAAGGTCCCTCATCAACCGCTTGGCCCGCTGGTGATTCTCTCGGGCCACTTGTTCCAGTGAGGTTATTTCTCGCTGCAAGCCGTAGTTTTCTTGCTTCTGTTCCTAAATGAGAGCGGCGAGTTGAAGAAGAATATATATATATATATATATATATATTTCTTTTCATCTGAATAAATACATTCCACGGAGGGGCCGGGAGAATGCTCTATTGTGACCTTCAATGATTTAAAGCTACACACAAACACATCAGCCCCAGAGGGCCATACCAGATTGGATTGGAGTTGGTCCAGAACATCTGGAGGATACTGGCCCTACTTCAGGTCATCCCACGTGGATAGGATCCAACGGCTCCGTGTTGTGAATTATGAGAGAAAACTGGATTGTAAATCCAGAAATGACCAGCGGACGTCCTTTGAATTCATTAGGTGGTCTTGAACGAGCCACCTTTTCACAGAACCTTACACAGTTGGAATAAGGCTATTTAAGGTATATTCTACAACCACTTCCAAGCATTCGTAGAGTTTGGGAGAACCGGGGCCGAGTCAGCCGCTCCTCACGTTCAAGAAACCATCTCGTTTCTTGTTGTGGCCCCTCTCTCCCACAACCCAAAATGGGAAAGCAACTGGAGGTTGGGGGGGAGACAGCTACGTACTTGGAGGGCTCTTTCAAGCTGGTCCCTTTGAGCCTTGATGGTGTCCTTCAAGGTTGCAATTTGCTTCTCTGCTTTGAGATGGTCTGCTTGGAGCCGATCTTGGAGCAGCCTCTCCTCGGCTCTGGAGAGGTGGAGTTCTCTCTGAAGGCAGGAAATCTCCCCCATCTTTTCCTGAAGCTTCTGTTCTTTTTCGGAGAGCTGATGCCCTAGAAAGGGCAGAGGAGCCGGTCTTGGTTACCAAGCCAACCTTACCAAGAGCCTCAGGTTTGCTTTTCATCTGCTGAAGGGCATTCCTAGGAGAATTTACGATGATTGTTGGCTGTTGTTAATTGTTGTTGTTAATTGCGAAGTCGTGTCCGACCCATCGCGACCCCATGGACAACATTCCTCCAGGTCTTCCTGTCCTCTACCATCTTCTGGAGTCCATTTAAATTGTTGGCTAAGCAGGGACAAAAACAGCCAGAGAAATGATGGACGCCTGGGAAACAGGGCCCTTGTTAGTCAACAGGAGTGCTGATTTACCACCAGCCTATCAGGTACCTGGGAGCTGAGGGCATGGCAGCGCAAGGAAATAACAATTCATGACTTAATAGTCAGTCATCTGCACCATAATTAAACAAATAAATACTACACACAACCAGCAACTATACAAATACAACGCACAGAACATCCCGGTGCACATATTCTGGGGAGAGTGAAGTTCTCTGAGGATGGGCTCCAGCACAAGCCAAAAGCTTGGAAGAGTAAATCTTTGGTCCCGGTGACCTACTCAGATTGGATCCTGCAGAATTGATAATATCTAAATGCTATTCTCATTGCAGCGAGCTCAGGGTATCTAAAAGGATGTTACAAAAAATGCTTTTAATGGCTAAAACTCCAGCTGAACTGAACAACTACTAAGCTTGGAACTTGAATCTTGATCTCCCTCATCCTTAGCTGTAATATCATGCTGACTTTCTTACTCGATGGAGACATATTTCTCATGAACACACATCAGTGTTCCCAGCCTTAAATACCACTCACTGGCTTTGTGGAGTTTTTCTTCAAGAGCTGAAATGTGGGACCCCTCCTTCTGGAGCTTCCGGATCCGTTCTTCCATCTCTTGGACCTTGGCCACAGCTTGCGCCAGGTGACCCTGCTGCTCTACCAGCTCTTGTTCCAGCTGCTGATTCTGGGTCCTCAGTTTGTCTGCGCACTCTGCCAACTTTCTTTCTTCGTGCAGGATGTCTTCCCCGAGATGTTGAAGGACCTGGATGAAAGCAACCCATCAAGAGTTAAGCTAGGCTGGGAGAAGAGGTCACTGGGATGGGTGAAGGATCTGGTTTCTCTCTCGATGGCATAAAACTACTGGCCCAAAATCTCCTCCTACTGCAAGGTATTTGGCACAATACGAATCGTACATTTTTTTTAAAAAAAAATTTGGCCTGTTTTCTTTTAAAATGCCTCTTGATTAACAACATTAATAACTCATTTGCTCTAGTGCACGGGTAGGCAACCTTGGCTCTTTTATGACTCATGGACTTCAACTCTCAGAATTCCTGAGTCCACAAATCACAAAATCCCTGGTCTAGTGATTAAAGCATCTAGGATAGAAAGCAGGAGACGGTGAGTTCCAATCCTGCCTTAGCCACGAAAGCCGCTGGGTGACCGTGGGCCGGTCCTTCTCTGTCAGCCCAACTCAGGGTTGTTGTTGTGGGGAAAACAGGAGGAGGAAGGCATGTAGAATATGTTCACTGCCTTGAGTTATTTGCAAATAATAAAGGCGGGGTACGAATTAAATAAATAACGAACCAAACTCTTGTAGAATTCTAAACAACTGGGCTTACAGAGAATTTGTGGTAAGGAGAAGCTACTGAATCACCGATCCAAGAACAATTATGGCTTCTTTTTACCTCCAGAATGAACCTTTCTGTTTTCTCCCCCCCCCCAACTCTTTCGTCTTCAAAGAGAAAGAATTCAGCCAGCAGATCAGTCAAAACACAAATGGAAAAAAGACGAATGTACCGTCTCTTGTTTGGCCTGTTTCAGCTCTTGTTCCTGAAGCTCCTTGAGGACTTGGTGTAGCTGGTTTTCCTTTTCCCTCTGGGCTTCTTGGATCTCCTTACACTTCCTGGAAGACTCGTGGAGGGTGTCTTTGAGGACTTCCTGTTCTTGGAGAAGCTCCTGCTTTTCTTTGGCGGCCTCTTTCACGTCCTGCCACCCCAGAGCGAAGAGTTGAAAGAGAAAGATTTAAGAAGAAGGCTACTGAGCGATTAATTAGTACTGTTTATGATAATGAACTACATCTATTATTCTTAGTTAAATACACGTACCCAGATAATGTGCTGTTTGCTAAATATTGAAAATGTTACCTTGGAAAACCCTAACCCAAACCCCAATCCTAATCCCGACCCCATTTTATCCCTAACCCTATTAAAACTAATAAAATTTATATGAAAAAAAAGAAAGAGAAAGATTTAAGATGCTTGTTAATGCTGCTGGTCAATCCTTTTGGTGGAGTTATCTCAGAAGCCTACAAAGTAGGCCTTTGCTACAGATAAATCCAGATGCAGCTCTCAGGACCAAAAAATTGCAAATAGGCTTTCTTTTCTCCCTTCGGGTTTTCGGTAGAAAACCATGCCTTCATTTAGCAGTCTGATTTTGGCTGAGGTATTTATATCTTTGCCCTGATCTTTGCATCCTTGGGGAAAATACCTGGCTGCAATATATATCCCCATCCTTAACACGGAACAGTCGATCTAAACAAAGCTTACTTGCTCCAACAGCTGAAGATAACGCCTGGCGTCGTTCAGTTCCATCTTCAAAACGTCCAATTCCTCCTTTTTTCCTAAAGGAGAAAATAATGGCGATATTTTGAGGAAGAGGTCAATTGGAAGAAAAACAGGAGAAAATTAGATAAAACCTCTGAATGGTGTTTTTATCCCACACAAGACATTCATCTATATGCAAAACGACCGTGATAGAGAGATTTGGAAAAGTTTCCCGTACCGTGCAAATGCTTCTGCAGCTCAGCAATATCTTTATTCAGAGCTATTTTCTGGTTGTGAAGCTCGTCGATTTCAAACTGCAGTTTTTGGAAATCCAGTACAGACTTCTCCGTGCTGGCAAGGATATTTTTATTGTTACCTTCTGTGGAGGCTAAGGTTCTGCCAAAAGAGAAAGCCACACGTTCAACTTCACAAATGTCCATGGAGACTCTCAATCATCCAGGTTACGAATGTCCCAAAGATGCTTTTTCAAAAAGGCAACTGGACTTGCTTTGAAGACGTTTCGCTTCTCATCCCAGAAGCTTCTTCACTTCTGAAGCGAAACGTCTTCAAGGAAAAACGAAGTTCAGTTGTCTTTGGGATTCGCTTTCCGAAATTAAAGCAGAGAGGTAGGTGCAACTTGGTGGACTGCTAAGAATTGAATATGAAACTAGTCTGTTTCATTTCGCAGACGGCTGAAGTTATTAGCAGGTGATATATGATTCATCAGGGATGGTGTGCAACAGGGGTCTTCAAACCTGCCCCTTTTATGACTTGTGGACTTCAACTCCCAGAATTCCTCAGCTAGTATGCCTGGCTGAGGGATTCTGGAAGTCCACAAGTCATAAAAGGGCCAAGTTCGAAGACCCCTGGTGTAGAAGAGTGGATATTAATTATTTTTATTGTTTTAACAGGCTACTCTCCTCTACTAATCAAGATTTCTAAAATGCCTTCCCCCCCCCCTCTTAGGTTGATAGTATTAGGAAATACTAATTTACTAATACTAAACCTTCCCAAGTCTACCCCTACGGTATCCTTGGGCCTAAAGAATGGATCTACTAATTGTCCATTTCACATGAAAGGAAAATTGGCGGTTTCATTAGTTTCTCTCATGCCGTGGGAAAAATAGAAAGATGACACATTCAAATAAGACTGTGTAAGTTCCTATAAAACGATCTCTTCCACACGTTTTGGATTATTATTATTATTTATTTGCTAAGATCAGCCATTTAAGAAGACGCCTCTCTCCAAACCTCCATCCTCACCTTTTGCTCTGGGTGAATTTGTCCTCCAGGCTTTCACACCTGGCCTCCAGCTGTCGCTTCTCGTCATTCAGGGCCTTGACGTGGTTCTGCAGAAGATGGAGCTGAGAGGTCAGCCGCTCGGCTTCCTGCTGAGCCTCCTGGAGAAGCTGCCTCTGCTGCTCCGCCTCCCCCCGCTGGCGCTGGGATGCTTGCTGGAGATTCTCCAGTTCCAGCTTCTCCTGGGGTTTAAAAACACCCGCATAAAGACGGCTGCCCAAAGTTTAACTTCCCCATCACTGCTGCATGACAGGGCAAGCTCATCATTATTATTTACTGCCCGTTCCCAAGATTCCGGGTGACTAGAAACCAAAAATCACAAAATAAGATAATAAACACATCACCCTAGTATTATTTACCTAATCTGTATTTATTTACTTATTTAGAAATTTTATATGGCCGCCTGCTCGCACGTGGCAACTCAAGGTGGCAGAAATGGATATAAAAAGAATGTAAAAAGAATAAAAAATGACAAGAAAAATAATAAAATGATAACCCCCACCTCAGCCACAACACACAAACTAGCCATTTAATGGGCTCCATCCAGCTCTGGGTTCCCCAGGCCTGCTGGCAGAACCAGGTCTTCAGTGCCTTCTGAAAGAGTGTCAGAGTGGGGGCCAGTCTAATCTCTGGGGGGGGGCTATGATGTTCCAGAGAGAGAGCCCATTCCCAAAATTCTGGATGACTAAAAAATCAAAACCATAAAAAAAACACATCACCCAAATATACACGAAAATGATAAAGTGGGAAATATAAATTCACACACTGGTGCTCTCTTAACTTGCTCTCTTAACTTGCTCACTTGCAGATGTTTCATTACCTAACAAGGTTACACCATCAGGGCCAGGGTGAGTGTGGGAACTGATCCCTGTTTATGTACAACAGCTTGCCCTGCCTGCATTAGCGGAGGGGCCACTTTCTCCTTATTTAGAAAAGTGAGATAAGGCAGAGCTTCCTAGGTTGAACCATAGCTACAAAATGTGGCTTCTTTTACCTCCAGAATCAATCTTTCAATTTTGTCCAACTCATTTGTCTTTTGGTTATGCTGAAATCTCAGGCTTTCGAGATCCTCTTTTCCCAGATGGGCCGTTTCCAGCATGTGCTTCAGTTCTAAGGAACGACAGAAAAGGGCACATAAGACCATTTAAGTAAATGTTGGTAGGCATACAGAAAGCTACAGACGTAGCTACAATTTCTTTTTCTTTTTTTTTTTTTAAGCCAAACCTGTCTTATGCTGCTTTATCAGCCCCAAGATATCCTGTAGCTTTGTTTCTTCTTTTCGGATATTCTGCATTACGAGAGAAAGCTGGGATCTTTTCTCACTTAGCTGGGCATTGAGTTCTCCCTTCTGAACGCTCAGGTCTTCTAGAAAAGTCTTCATTTCCTGGGGAAAGAATGAAAGGGTTTGTTTTGGAAAGCATGCAAGCAGGCAGCTCCATTCAGATCGAGTGCTGGCAACGCCAGAGCAACCAGCACACCTGAGGGTAGCTTTACTTTCTGAATGGGGAACGCTGAATTAAAACAGTTCTCAAAAAATAGGATCGCGTGAAAACAACAGAATAGTCCAGACGGACAAAACCTGACAGAGATTTTCTGAATAAGATTTCCAAGCAATTGAAAACAAGCCTCTAAAAAAAGCTGTAATGTGACCGGAGCAGGGGGGAAAAAAAAAAAAAAGCAAAACCTTTATTAGCTGCTGTTTTTCAGTTATCTCTGCCTCTCCATCCCTGAGAGCTTCTGCAAAGTTGGCGTTTTTCTCAGCAACGCTGTCCTGGAGGAGGCGTAACTCGGCCCTTTTCTGATCAAGCAATCTGCCCACCACGTGTAACTCGTGCTGCTGAACGGAAGTCTGCCAAAACGAGAAAGCGTTCAGGTGCAGAACAAATCAAGTCTTTATTTATCAGACTTCAGGGCGATCCAAGCTCTGTCCTTTATTTATTTATTTTTTTTACCTGTCCTGGATGTCAAGATGGGCTAACTGCATTCTGTAGCAGCTCCCTGATTAGTCATGACTTTCTAAAACTCAACCAGCTCATTGGCTGAGCTGCTGGTCAGACAGCGATAAGGCCCGTGTGACTCTTTGTAACATTTAAAATACTAGCCATAGTTGCGCTGGTATTCGTGGATAATAAACTCCCTCTGGTTATGAAGGCAGGCTTTTCCAGTTTTCTATATGGCTGCATCCAAGGGCTAGCTCAGAATATTCTTGGGAAATGTGGAACAGGAAGGATTCCACCCACCTGATCTTTCAATCTCTCCAGATCATGCTTTTTGCTCAGAAGGATGTTCTCTGCTTCTTTCAGGATCTGAAGGTGGTGATCTTCATTGCCTCCTGCAACTTGGATGTCTGTTTGCAGCTTCTGAAGGCTGGAAAAGAATGAAAACTGAAACGTATTTATTTTGGAGGAGGAATTGGCCGTCTACCCACTCCCAAAAGGCACAGCATTATAGAGGCCTGCAGTGGAGATGACGGAGAGAAGTAAAAAAAAAAAAAAGAGAGAGAGGATGAACACCATCTACCCAAGTGATGGAGGTCTGATGTCCATCAGATGCACCAGTCAAAAATACCTCTCAGTCAATATTTCTATCTTCTGGCTCAAGACTTGAAATTCGGAATCTTTCGCCGATACAATTTGGTTGATTTCTTTCAGGATTCCTTCTTGTTCCATCTTGTGCTGTTCCAAATCCTGGGCATCTGCTTGAAGCAACCTAAAAGGCATCAACCAAAAATTTCTCGACTGCTTGCTTGTGAAAATCAATTATTTTGGGGGTTTTATTATTATTTTTTAAATCATGAGCTAAACCTAAATGCCCAATGGGCAAATTCTAGGATCCGTGTATCTAATGGAAACCACATGCACAAAACCAAATAACGTTTGAGCTTTTATCTCTTTCGTTTCCTGAGTGGGCGTTAGGAAGTGGGTTTGATCCCATCTTTTTATTCTCTTTTTCATCTTTTCATTCCTTCTTTGTACTTCTGCAAACTAACCATTGCTAATCCAGGGGATTTCACAGGCCCTGTCTTGAGGGCACGGGCAACCTTGTTTTGGATTATTGAGGAGCCATACTTGGAAGCTGAACTTGCTGTTCCATTTGAGGGATGCCTTTCTGCTGATTTCAGAGAGAAGTTTATAATAAAAGGCTGAACAGGCATTGAAAGCAACACCGTAGTTCAATAATAATGAAAGCCAAGTAAATATGGAGAAGAACAGCCCAATGATCAAAGCAATTAAATTGATTGCAGGTTCAGGAAGGCGGGTGTGCATAAATATACAAGCTGCCTGCCGCACCGATTCTTCTCCCAGAGCAACGGTTACACGCCCGTAACAGCAAACAAGGCTGTTCGTTAAACCAAGAGCAAGTACTCTCCTGAGTCACCACAGGGCCCTGTTTTGTTGGGGTAAAGAATGTGATCTTAAAGTCACTTAAGTTCACCTGAATTCCTGATCTGCTTTTACAAGCCTCACAGCCGTCTCCCGGGCCCGTCGTTCCAGCTCCTCAGCGTCTTTCTCTATCCGAGACAAATGCTGCTTAGCGGTGTTGTATTTCTGAAGAGTGTCTTTGGTCTGGAAGGGGAAATAAACAGACCTGTGACTATTCAAAGAAGAATAATTCTCTTATTCAGCCCTTGGAAGGGCTGAGAAGAAATAGGACAAGCAAGAGGAGGAATTCACTAATAGGTATTTTAGATCACAGCTACAATCCATCCTCAACTTAGGATCAAAAATGGAGCCCAAAATTTCTGTTGCTAAGTGAGGCAGTAGTTAAATGGGTTTTGCTCCATTTTCTTGCCACGGTTGTTAAGTGAGTTAGTGACATGGTTGTTAAGTGAATCTGGCTTCTTCCTGGACTTTGTCAGAAGGTTGCAAAAGGAGATCCTGTGACCTCGGGATGTTGCAACCATCAAGAGTCAATTGCCAAGCACCTGAATTTTGATCACATGGCCACAGGGATGCTGCACTGTTTTCAGTGCCGTTGCAACTTCAGTCGCTAAACGAACGGTGGTAAGTTGAGGACTATACCTGCATTTTTTTTAAATGGCCTCTTTAAAAAGACAGGCTGTATTTCCAAACGGAGAATTGGAAATACCTGCGAATGAGCTCTGTACGTGACTCGGCCATCAGCTTTTAATTTAAAAAAAAAAAACATATATACTTTTTAAAAAAAAATTAAAAAAATTACCTTTCCTCTGGTGTTTTCGAGCTCGGTTTCAGCTTCGGCCAGAAGACAGTCTGCCTCCCTGAGTTCTGCCCGTCGCTTCAGAAGCGTCTTTTCCACGCATTCAATTTCGTCCATGATATTTTCATGGCACTGGATCGACTCTTCCAAACCCAGCTCTGCAGTCAGGGCGTCCCCACGCCCTTCAATAAAATCTCTAAAGCAGAGAGGAAGGAAGGAAGGAAGGAAGGAAGGAAGGAAGGAAGGAAGGAAGGAAGGAAGGAAGGAAGGAAGGAAGGAAGGAAGGAAGGAAGGAAGGAAGGAAGGAAGGAAGACTGTCAGCCATAAATATCCCCGGTTTTCTGCTCTCCTCCTTATCTAAATTGTTCTCATCCCTTAAGCACCGGTTTTAAGGGTAAACAATCCAGAGTTCTGCAAGGAAAACCAAGCTATTCATTTAATAAATAGTTATGAGATTGATAAAGTTCTCCAGATTTGCTCTACATATCACAGGAGCGTCACAGGAAAAACTTGCGAAACGGGATCTCCTAGCTCCTTCTTGCTTACCGGCATAAAAAGTGCCACGACATTCCACCCAGAGTAAATCTTTTGTTGTTGTTAAAGGATTGCTCACCTGCACTTATATCTCTTCTGGGCTACCCGCCGCAGCTCTGCCACTTGGTATTCAAGCTCTTCTTTCTCCGTCAACAAGTCCTGTATGCCCTGGTTCAGCTCTTCCGTCTCGTTATTGGGTTCACGAGAAGTCCTTGCGGACCCATCTTGGTGTCGCTGAGACCTCAGTGCTTCTATGCTGTCTTCCAGCCTTAAGATATCGTTTTCCTGGCAAAGGTGGAGACCAAGGGTGTCATTAGAGCCTCTGTCTCCGCATCCAATTGGAGGAGACAGTCAAGAGTGAGATGAGGCAGTCAAGCTATTTTCAAAGCCCCGGAAGGCAGAACAAGAAAGAGTGAATGAAAACTAATGAAGGAGAGAAGCAACCTAGAACTAAGGAGAAATTTCCTAACGGTGAGAGCAATCAATGGAACCGCTTGCCTTCTGAAGTTTTGGGTGCTTCAACACTGGAGATTTTTAAGCAGAGAGTGGACAGCCATTGGTCTGGAATGAGATAGGGTCTGCTGCTCGAACAGGGGGTTGGACTGGAAGACCTCCAAGCTCCCTCCCAACTCTTATTATTCTATGTTCCAGAACTCAAAGGCTCAAGACATTTGTTACTATCCTTATCGTACCGGCATCTGGTAGCCCAGTCGAATCATTTCCTGATTACTGAGGGAGAGAATGGAGCTGGGGAAAAGGGGGTTAGACTATATTGAGGGCTCCCATCTTTCAGCGCCACACAAATCCAAGGATAATAAGTTTCTTCTGTATCATTGCAAAACCTGATGATCTAGCCTCTTACCAAGTCTCGGTGGTCGGGGATGTTGCAGTGAAGGATTCCCAGGGGAAGCAACGGCACAGAATAGTTAGCGGGAAGAAAACCATAATGCAGCTGGATTCCAGCGGGAGGTGAGCCGTAGACGACTGTCGTGGGAGCAACTGGGCCTCCGCTGGCTTGTGTGGAGAGAGGTTGTAGACCGTACAACACCGTCCCCTGAGGCACTGGTTTGCCATCCGGCAGCAGGGTATAAATGATGCATCCAGGAGGCAGAACACAAGGAGCAGTGCTGGGCAGGGTTTCACCCTCGCCTTGGTGCCCTTGATGGAGAAACACAGTGAACACCGTCCCACTGAAGGACCCGGATAAGAAACTTTTGTGGAACACAAAGACACCAACAGCGAAGAACTGCACTCTCAGAAAAAGAAACGGTGTGTGGAAAATTACTGATGGTTACAGAAGGCCGAACCCTGCATGGCATGTATTGTTATTTGGTTTTGATCTGCCTGCTTTATAATGCAGGGTGTCTGTCACTCTGAAAGCTAGCAGTATGAATAAAATGCCAAGAATATTCCCTTTATAGTCAGAGTCACAACCAAGAAGCACGCTGAGGCACCCCCAGTCCTTACCTTCAACGGGTTCCCGGTGACATACTGTACATAGCAAGGAGAAGTTATGGCCTTTTATTTATTTATTCATCAAATTTTAAAAGCATCCCTCTCCTTCCTGGGAGCAAACAGAGATGCTGCTACGCCTGGGCAAATAATCTCCCAGCTTTCTCTGGAAAGTAAGGGAGTAACTTGCAAGATAGTTAGCGGAACTGACTTACTGATAGAGGAAGGTTCCTGCAGGCCAGCTTGGGCTGAGTTGTGCATGCAGCACTCTCTTGAAGCAGGATAATGTGCTTTCTTGCTTTCGGCAAGCTTCCTGTCCTGTTTGAGGATGGGAGTCGACATGGGACACTGTAAAATAATGCCGGAATCTTTGGTGCTTTGAGATGCAGGAGTAGATGCCTTGGAAACAAAGATAAATAACAACAAATAAACAACTTGAGTTGAGAGGGGAAGGCCCCAAGATAATGAGAGCTTTTCAGGCAAAGATAAAAGCTATGCTTTCAAATCCAGGGAAGGATGGCTTGCAATAGGCAGAAAGTCACCCATTGTACAACTATGAACCCTTCTATCAAAAGATGGCAACATACTATGATGCAGAAGCTGATTTAGACAAGCAAATATCTGTATGCACAAGGGAGGGAAGGAAAAAAGGGGCTATAATCATTGTGCTATGGAAATTCTCCAAGTCATGGCATTCACAAAGCTGTCTGTAAATGCTGTGGTTTTCCTTCTCTTTGGGGACCGGGTCTCTTCTCCACAGGGATAGAACCGGGCTGCAGGAGGAAAAAAATTGTACGGAAAGCGGGCTCTCTTGAAATGAAATTGTGGGAAACGGAAACCGGCTGGGCTTAGGAAAACTTAAAATATTTATCTCACTTTGGCTTAGCAAGGTGGGGAGAGGTTTAGAAGCAGCCCGCGTGAGGCGGGATGAAGCGTGAGATAATATGGCGCTTCCTAGCTCCAGATGTTTTTTTTTTTAATGAAAGCAAGCTGCAGCCCTGAAAAGGACTCGGCTTGGTTGATTGGAAAGCTCCTTTCAAAGCAAACAGTGCAAACACTTTCATACTTGGGAGGATGACGGCACGAAGAACAGAGGCTGACACCGGTGGGGTGGAGTCACGAAGTTAGCGATGGTCTCGTTCTGCTGAGAGATGGTACATTGGAGTCCTTCAATTTCCTCCAGGAGGCCGTCCATTTCAGCCCTGTTGCCTAGAAGGGAATTTTAAAATGCCGTCTGCGGTTCTAAGTAGGTTGGCGATCGTGCGGTTTTGAGTTAGCTATTCTACTTGGTGCAACTTCTTCCGTGCAAGTTCATCCACATCTGCTGGAAAAGCAAAGAGGAAAAGAAACAAACCTTTTTGAACCTGGTCTAAGGCTCCGCGGAGTCGGTCAGTTTCTGCTTTCTGCCGTTTCAGAAGTTCGCTCAGCTTCTCCAACTCTTCCTTTTGCAACCGTGAAGCCGCCATCTCGGCGTCGTTTTTCCCCAGTTCTAACTGCAATATTGAGGGGGAAAAAAAGCATTTTGGGTTGAGAAGGTGTGCTTTCGAGGGTGCCCCGAACCGAGTCCTTCATTGTCCGCTGCTCTAACCGATTTTGACCGGCTGTCAAAAAAACGGAGGGTGGATTTGAATGAAATGTAAAACCAAGAAGGACTGGGGTCAAAGGCAATATTGTGAGTCCTCTCCTGGGGCAGAGGATATTTCTGATGAAGACTGTCCTCAAATTTTCAATTTTAAAGAGCTTTGGGAGACACTCAAATGGACATCTTACATCCCCCACCTCCTACACATTTCACTCCAGCCCTTTGGTCAATAGTAATAGCACCTAGACTTACACGGGCAGTCTTCAACTTACGACAGTTTGCTTAGTGATCGTTTGAAGTTACAACATCACTGCAAAAGTGACCTAGGAGTTTTTTTCACATGACCGTTAACAGCGTCCCCGGGGTCATGTGATCAGAATTCAGACCCTTGGCAACTGGCAAGTACTTAGGACTGCGGCAAGGGCCCCAGGGTCACCTGATCCCCTTTTGTGACCTTCTGACCTGCAAAGTCAATGGGGAAGCCAGATTCACTTAACAACCATGTGACTAATTTAACCACCCCATTTTACCCACCTCGGAAGGGTGGAAGGCTGAGTCAACCCTGAGCTCCGTCAGGATCGAATTCCAGACTGTGGGCAGAGTTTGCCTGCAATGCTGCATTCTAACCACGGCGCCACCAGGGCTCTGCTCCGAAAAGGAACATGTGAACGTAACATACCTGCACCTCCTTTTCTTTGAGAAGCTTCTGCAAAAGTCCTATTTCTGTTTCTGCTCTGGCCAGGTCCTTAGCCGCTTGGGTGGCCTGCAGGCAAAACCTCTCGGCCTCCTGAAGCTCCTTCAGTTGGGAGGAGAAAAAGGGGGAGGAAACACCAAATCACTTTCCATTAGCCTTTTACAGGTGGGATTGTGCATTTAACTATCGCTTGCTGGATTCACCAGCATTGATCACGTTTGCCTAGCTACAAGTGTCAAACACCGTAAGCAGTGAGGAGTTGGTTGTCGTCCTTTTCAAGAGGGGCGTTTCGGCAGCACTGTACCTCGGTACGTTCCTGATTAATCTTGCAGACGGTTCCGTGAAGCGACTGGAGCTGGTCTTTGGCTGCGCAGAGTTGGGCGGTGGCCTGCTTATCGGAAGCGGAAATGGCTTCTTTTAAGGCCTTCAGCTCCTTGCTGAGGCTGTGGAACTGCAGCTGGGCCCTCGCGTCTTCCACTTTTTTCTGGAAAGACCCACAAAAGCGCATTCAACAGACGTGAGCAAAGCAACACCAAGCGCTGAAAACAATAAATAAAAATAACCAGGATTCACCTTACTCTTTCCAACGGAATGCATCCACGCTAAACAAATTAACCAACAGCTAGATATGTTTGTAGGAAGGGTATTTCAAGAGGAGACACCCACCTTATTCTCCAAGTCTTCCAGCTCAGCAAGGATCTGTTCTTTCTCCTCATCGGCTTCTTGGAGCTGTTGATCGGTGAGGCCTTGAATTTCTTCCAGGCTCTTCAATTTTTCAACGAGATGTTGGATGTCCCCCTCTAGCTGCTGAACTCTGGCTTCATTCTGCCTTCTCTCAGATTTAATCTGGATAAATGCAAGAAGCAGAGGAAAGCCAGTGAATGATACTGAAAAGGTATCTTGTTAATATCCGACATTCTACTGATGTCTACTTTTTTTTTTTTTTTTAGTTTTAAAACGTGGGAATGAGGAGAAGTGAGAAGGAACAGGCTGAAAATCTTATTTTATGAAAACCAACATGGAATTTAATGTGTTAGCCCAGTTCCTTCTCACGTACGATCACAATTGTGCCCAAAATTTATGTTGCCAAGCAAAACATTTATTAAGTGAGTTTTACCCCATTTTATAACCTTTCTTGTCACAGTTGTTAATAATAAGGTTGTTAAGTGAATCTGGTTTCCCCATTGACTTTGCTTGTCAGACAGTCACAAAAGGGGATCACGTGATCCTATCGTCATCGTACGTGTGAGTCAGTTGCCAACTGTCTGAATTTTGATCACATGACCACGGCGAAAAACAGTCATAGGTCACAATTTTCAGAGCTGTTGTAACTTTGAACGATCACAAAACACACAGTTGTAAGTCGTGGACCATCTGTACTTAAAAATTTTCCTGTTGTATTAATAATTGTCATAGTTGTAATTTTTATTACAACTCAGGCACTGTTTTTAGAGAGGTGCTCTCCTCTTCATCAATAGTCTGAGGGTCTCAAGCTATACAACTCTGATTGAGAGTTTAGGTATTATTATTATTATTATTATTTTGCTTAAAAAGGGAGCCTTAAAGTCTTCATAATCATAGCTACAGAACAAGGAAATAGGAAGGCAGACAAATATAATGAGACAGACAGAGAGGATTCTGTTTAATTAGATGGATTAAGGGTTAAGGATCAAGATTTTCTGTAAAATATTGGTTGCAGGAGAGGGGTTGAGAAAAAGTGCCCCATGAAAACAACTTATTGTTTATAAAAGATTTTTGCCAAAATGCGGAGTGATTTTTCCTCCCACTTGTTATAATTTTGCCATTTTTTTTTCTTACTTTGGCTTCTGCAGCTCTGTTGCAGGCCAGTTTATACTTTTCTTGGGCTTCTTCCAGCTCAGCCCGTTGAGTAGCCATCTGTTTTTGGAGCTGTCTCTCTCTGGCCTGGACAGACTCATTTTCTTGCTGGGAACGAGCTAAGAGCTCGGCAAACTGTTTCTGCAGCTCGGCAAGGCTCTTCCCTAAAACGTCCTTCGGGTTATGGCACCTGTTGTAGAAGAAGCAATTTAAAAAAAAAAAGATTGTGGAGATTTAAACCACAAATTAAAGTAAACAAAGACTTTGGATGCTTCTAGTTTTAACGCACCTGATTTCTGCCCCAGTCCGCAGCTTTTGTTTGAGTTCGTTCACACGAGCTGAGATTTCCTCGGGATGAATTAAGCTATCGGCTACGTGATTCATTTGCTCCTGTGTGTCTTTCAGCTGCTGCCTCAAGAGGTGGTTGTCCTTCTGCACGCACGAGAGAGACACGTTTGAAAGATCACCTTGTACCATTACAAAGTTGGAATTTATTTATTTTCATTTCGGTCGCAGAATGAAACCTACAGACGTCTCATCAGAACATTAATTGTGCTGCACGTTTGCAAACAAGATTTATTATTATTATTTGTCATTCAGCTGCTTTGTTGTTATTACAACAAATAATAATTTCTCTAGCATAAAGGTTTTGTTAATTTTTAACAGACCCGAATGACAAGAAAATGTAACTGGTTCCCATCAGGCTAATATTAATTCTTTGAAGGAAAAGGAGCAGAGCTACGAATACAATTGGGAAAAATATTCTACCTGCAGCTGGTTGAGTTGGGAAAGCAGCTGATTATTTTCCTGTTCCCTCTCTTCGCACAAGCGTGCTTTGGCCAAGGCATTCTCCAGGGCTAGCCTCTCCTTGCCAAGCTGAGCTTGGAGGGCAGACTGTTCCACCTGTACCCCCCAATCAGAAAAAAAATGAGGTAGAAAGCAAACGAAGAGAATCTTTTAAAGAAACCTCCAAATTAAGCTACTGAATATTGATTTACATTTTCCTTCTAAAGGCCCTGAAGATGAAGTTCCCATCAGGATGGAATTTGGGAATGCCTTTGTTGAAATAAATCTGTCCAGAACATTGTTGACACCTTAAAACATCACTCCCAGCAACGATTCTAAAGCTGGAGAGCCATTAACTTTGATTTTCAGACAATAAGAGGAGGGAATCTTCTTTCTGTACGTTTGCCTTACCTGAATAATCTGCTTTAACTTCTCAAGCTCTTCTTTCTGCTGGCTGGCTTCAGTGTCTCGGGCCTTCAGCTCAGCTTCCAGCTCAGCCTCGTAAGCGCTGATTTCTCCTTGGGCTTCCTGCAAGGCCTCGTTGAGTTCACGCTGCTGTTGGAGAGCCTGTTCCAGGTTCGCAGTTTCCTGAAATCAAAGATACCCGCCTGTCAGCTAAAGAAACAGAGGGAAAAAACAGCATTTGAGGAAGACAGGTGCCTTCAGAAACTCACTTTTCTCAGGTTTTCAGCATCGATGGCCACTATTTCCAACTGGTTCCTCTCTTCCTCTACTTCCCCCAATTTTTTCAACAAACTTTCCTTCTCCTGCCGCAGCTCTTTGCACTCGTCGGTGGCTTGCTTCGTCTGAGTCTTAACGTTCTTGAGGTATTCCTGTAATCCTAGGATCACTTCTTCCAAGTCTTTCTTCAGGGCTTCGTTGGCTGCAATCTGGCCTGCAAACAGATGAATTCAAGACAGTTCACAAGCTACCCCAGGTGTTTCTTAAAACAAAACATTGACTTATATTTACCGGTGTCACTAAATGCCTGTGCCCCTATGTCCGAGGCACATCTGGCCAGTTTGCCATAAAAATTTTGGATGGAGGAGATGACTGCAAAGGAGAAGGTTACCATCTGTAAGCTGTTGCTCCAAATCCCGGATTTCCTCGGTTTCATTTGCGATCCGGGACAGCACGTCATCCAGGCGGCTTTCCAGTTGCTTATAATGCCTCCTCATCATGTTGAGTTGCTGCTCTTTGCTGGATTTCTGGGCCTTCATATGAGCCTAGGAACAGAATGGACAGAGGTTGAGACTCCAGAAAGAGTGCAGAGAAGAGCAACAAAGAGGATCAGGGGACTGGAGGCTAAAACATACAAAGAACGGTTGTAGGAATTGGGTATGTCCAGTTTAATGAAAAGAAGGATGAGGGGGGACATGATAGCAGTCTTCCAATATCTCAGGGGCGGCCACAAAGAAGGGGGGGGTGTCAACCTATTCTCCAGAGCACCTGAAGGCAGGACAAGAAGCAAAGGCTGGAAACTAATCAAGGAGAGAAGCAACCTGGAACTAAGGAGAAATTTCCTGACAGTGAGAACAATTAACCACTGGAACAACCTGCCCCCAGAAGCGGTGGATGCTCCAACACTGGAGGCTTCCCAGAAGAGATTGGACAGCCATTTGTCTGCTGTAGGGTCTCCTGCTCCAGCAGGGGGTTGGACTAGAAGACCTCTGAGGGAGGTCGCTTCCAACTCTCTTATTCTATGTTCTATGACAGCTCAAAGCAATGGCAAGAAAACAAAAACCAAACACCCTCAGCAACTAATGTAAGTACTATATGCAGTAACTGGTTTTTTAAACATCACAAAAACCATTCCAAGTTGAGTGATGGGTTTACCAGGCAACACCTATCATGATTAGACTGACAGCACAGCCCACCTAAATTGTCCTGATAGCAAGTTTTGTTACAGCCTCCCTTTGCACCACTGGCTTAGACAACAGTAGCTAAATTCTGCCTGCTTGATTTCCTTTAGCTGGGCCTTCAGCCTACCAATAATTACAGCTATACTGTATTTGGCTATTTCTGTATCAATAAAAAAAAGAAAAGGAAAAAAAAAGAAAAATGACGGTTTGGATTGCCAACTTCCAAAATAAAAGCAACAGCAACGGTAAAAAAAAAAAAAACAACAACAACAAGGAGGTATCTCAAGGCTAATCCAATGGTCTCTTTGCAAAACTGCAGCGTCCAGCAATTATTTTAAAAATGCAAAATCCTAATTACTCCGATTCTGAGAATGAAATGATTTCCTCCAGATTCTTGGATGCAACGCAAAAAAAAAAAAAAAAAAGTTGAAGCAAGCTACATGTGAGCACAATCGCAGACTCGCTAAACTGCTCAGCCCCTGGTGACACACCCACAATCTTTCTTCTACAGTCTATTGCTGAATACTGTCGACTCCCTCGAGGTCTCTGCAGCTGCTGAGCTGAGTCTTTTGACAGGAGGAGGGGGAGAGAGAGAGAGAGAAAAGGAGAAGACTTACACTGCTTTCTTTGTCTTGCTTTCTTTTCCGCAGCCTCCCCCCACCCCCACCCCGCTCTCAGCGTGTGAAATTCATGCAGCAACGGAAGGCGTTGCTTAACTGGGACACAGTTCCCCTAATCTCTTTTCTCGTCCTGTGCATCATCCACTCTTTTGACAGTTGCACTCAGGCGAGGAAGTGGTTTGAAAGAAGCCAGCTCCAGAGACCCTTGCCAGATTCTTTGTGACGCTTGCACAGCAGGAACGGGTGTGCCCAATCCCCTGCTCGACTCAGCGAGTCAGGCTCTGCCCTGTTTGCTTTAAATCACAACACAGGAAGCGGCCGGTAGGCGGCCAATCGGCTTTAGGAGCTGCAGCAGGCAGATCTGGAGAGGAAACGGCTTCCTTTTGTTTGGAAAGCATGCGGGGATGTCAGTTTTGGAAGGCTGCAATCTGGGCAGGGCTTTTTGTGTGGTGCGCTTTGTGGCCTCGCGCACAAAAAAAAAAAAAATAGTTTGGGACAAGAAGCATTCACGCCCACGGGATTGAAAAGCTAGAAGAGCTGCTTGCAAGCCATCCGTGCTGAAGAAATTTGCGATATTCCGCAAAATGAAAGAATTTGGGTCAATGAAAGTTGGCTTTGCTGAGGGAACTCTGGGTAGGGGAATACATCTATACCTCTTGCAGACAATTGGACATTGGCAATGACTCTGGCAATAAACAGGAAGCATCTGAAGGACGTAGTTGCCAAAAATCTAAAGAAATCAACTTGAAGTTGAATTGAGTTTCTTCAATGGAACAGATCCTAGTTTAAAAAGAAAAAGAAAGCAAACCATTTCAAAACAGGAAGACTTACATGTCTTGGGTCTTTAGGATCCAGAGAATCTAGGAAACTTTGCAAGCCTTCTAGCTCTTTTTCCTTTTCCACCATTTCTTGGCGCTCTTTTTGCATCTGTCTCTCTAGTTCCAGAGCCTCCTCTTGTAAACGATGTAGGAGATGTATCTTGTTGCTTAGTTGGTGCCGAAAACAATCTTTTTCTGCTTCAGATGCCTGGATTTGAACATGCAGAGCATATAATCAACGAAAGGGATTATGGGAAAGGAGGACCACGCAAGAGATTCCCAAGCTAAAAGCTGAGGTATAAAAACCTGGAATCTACTGCAATTCGGGAATCGGGGTTCCCATTCCTGTTTAGACATCAACCTCCTTGCATTAATGGAAATTAAACCCAAATATAAATGCGCAGGACTGTGACCTTTGAGGGTTTCCGAGTCAGTTTCTTGTCATTTTATGCTCAGCAGCATTGCTATAAATGATGAAAATGGAAGATAAAATGCTAAATATGTTGTTATTGTTCCCATCCCAGTTTAAGGATTGTTTTAATGTTTTGCTCCAAAAAGCATCGTGTCCTCCAGTTTAAGAGCCTTAAACTGGAATGTTTGAAATTTATCCTTCAGGCACAAAAAAACTCTTAACAGCTAAGGTTTTGTCTCGCATTAAACCATTTTTATCTATGGTTTATTGGGTTTGACGCAACACGTGACTGGCAAAGCAGAAACATGGTTTAGCATGTTGGGTGAGCCTAGCTAGATTGGTTGTCACGCTGCTCATTTGTTCCTACCTTTTTCTGCCCAACAGCATCTTGGACTTGTTTAAGCTCCTCGGTGACTGTTAAGACCTGCTGCTCTGCCTTTGCAACTTCATTGTGCAGTGTGGCCAATTGTTCCTGGGCTGAAAAAAATGAAAAAAAAAATTAAGATTCAATTGATTAAAAGAGGGCAATGTAGAAGCTCTGGAAGGCATCTCTCTAGTGTTAGAAAAGCCAATCCTTTTTTTAATTTTTAAAAAACAACTGCTGCCAAAGCTTTTAAAGACTTTTTCTTTCATGCCCAGGGTTTGAGAGGCCGCTGAGAGGCTGAGGATTGGAGACGGGTTTAAAAAGAAAGATCAAAAGAGCCAAGGGGTTTGACTTTAAATCTGAATAACCTCTGAAGCTATTTCAGCGTGTCTTACTGGAATCTACCAGGATGGCTAAACCTGTGAGAGGAGGAGCTGTCTGTTTCAGGTCATCTCTGTCATCGCACGGACTGCTCATGATTTCAAGGTAGGAAAAGGAAAGCTGTTAATACCTTCTTTAATCTTCCTCTCTTTTTCCTCAAGCTGTTTATCGAGCGACTGAAGAAGATTCTGCTTCAGCTGCTGGGTTTCTTCTTCCTGTTCGAAGTTTCCCATCTGCATCTGCTGAGCCTTTCTGGGGATGTAACCTTCCACAGCAAACATGTTCCTTTTGTACCTGGCCTTCCCAATGTAAGGACTTTCGCCCGGTACGTTGTCAAATTCGACATCCTAAAACAGGAGAAGTGACGCAAGAGTCCAGGGATGTTAGGACATCATCCGCAAAGCCAGCATCATCTGAACCATGAGACGTGTTATTTCTGTTTTGATTTAACCAATGTGTTTCATAAAGATCTTACTACTAATTCTTATTCTGCTAAATAACTAAAAACTTCATCCAAGTCCCCTTATTTGTGGATTGCATCTTCTTCAGCCAACCTGTACTTTAATCGTCATATAAAGTTTCTGTTATACATACTAGTTTGTGTAGGTGAGGGATAGAAGCAAGAACATCTAAGATTGAAAAAAGCCATCTCGTTTGCACTCAAAAGGTCTTCCCCAGCTTTGATACTTCCACGTTTTGCCTGACTACATGGCCCATTCTTAGCAAGTGGGGATTTGAGACAAGCACATCAGGAGGTGACTAGGGTCAAGGAAGTCTGTATCAGAAGCTTCAACTATGTACATGTTACCCTCCCTCTCTCTCCCAGGATGAAGAGATGACCTGCAATTTATTGAGGCTTCATACTTTGGAAGCACAAAGAGTCCCACAAAAACATGATCCAGTTCCAAGGATGACTCTTTTCATTACTTCTTCCATAAGTTTGAAGTTAACCATGGGAAGAAGTATGGAATCTTTGGTGAGGAAGAAATATGGAATACTTAGTGCTCTCCGAGCTTGCTGCTTTTCTTGCAGACATTTCACTACCCAACTAGGTAACATCATCAGCGCCATCATCATCAGAGGAAGGAGTAATCTGAGCACGTACTTAATGTGCATAAGCCTCTCTTCTCTGGTCATCCCATTGAAAATGGGACTACCAGAAATTTGGCTCTCGTGCTAGCCAAAATTTTAGATCCCTGGAAATTAGAACACCATCCAAGAATTACCTCCATGGGATAATAGCCCAACGGCTCGAATTTGGCATCAATTTTATAGAAGGCCAGTTCTTGTTCCAGCTCATACTGCTTCTGACAAGCTCGAGTCAGTTCCACGGTTTTCTGCTTCAGCTAAGGAAAAATGCAGGGAGTAAAGCAACGTCAGCTTCAGGAAAATGTGAACACAAGCAGGAAGTCAAGATCCCAGCACAATAGTGGGCATGGATGATGTGACACATTGGCTTACGGATCATATAAAGCTATGCTTTAGACTCATGGTTTGCTGAACAATCCATAGTGGGTTTGTTCATGCAGAAGGCAAAGCCAAAACCAGAACAGATCACACGATGGCTTAGCATAACAAACTGTTTAATTAACCATAGTTAATAAAAGCATATGACACAGTGCATCTCCTAAAGAATTTAACTTCATATTAAGTCTGCAAGCAATCCATAACCTTAAAATAGAATCTATGGGTGGTTAACACCCATATATATTGCTTTTACCAACTCATTTTTGGTTTCCAGCTCACTCTCCAGGTCTTTGTGGTTCTGTTTCTGCTGGTCTTGCTTCTGTTTTAAGGATTTGTTCTGCTCCTCTTGTTGCTGGATCTGCTCTAGCAAATCAGACTGTTTGTTTTGCAAGTGTTCTATCTCCTTGGTCATCTGTTCCAAGTTATGTTCTAGGTGTTCTATCTCTTCTGCAAAGACAAAGCAAGCCAGAAAGTGATGTCCAGCTTCTTCACAGGAAAGCAAATAAGGAATGCAAACTGGACTGGCAGGCCAAACGAGGGTTCAAACTGGCACTTATTTACCTAAATTAAATCTTTCAAGGGCTTCTTCCCTGTCACAATTTGTCACCGGCTGCCCCTCCAGATCCTCCAATGACCTCAGATGGAAGATGGTATAGAGACGATAGTGAGGCAGGTTGACCACCGGGTTGTCTGCCAGCAACAGAGAAGTCAAATCTTTAAGAGGCTTCAGTTTGGCTATTTCATGGAGCTGAAAGGAAAGAATAGCGTAGGAATTAAACACTTGAGGCATAAGCTGAAGTTAGTTTTCTACTACAGATAAGTAACGCAATAGAACGTTAAATAAGTTAAATGGTTCTTTTACGCTAAAACTGAATAGAAATCGATGAGGAGAAGGCATTACACACACTCACATTAACACACAATGATTCTACCAATCATAACGCATAATGTTAATTCAATTTCTGGTGTTAAAAAAATCCTGCTTTTTATACTACAGTACTTTCATAGAGCTTTACAAATATACAGCGATAGAACCAAAAACAGAAGTCAATGAAGAGCATTTTAAGGACACACAAAATGCTTCTTTGTGTGGGAGAGAGTACATTTTCTTTTTTTAGCTTGAGGGAACATTTCCCAGAAATTATGTGACCCTATCCTTGTTTTCTAGCAGAAAGCAATATATATTTATAGTAACTTTCTGCAGTCATAGGATTCTGCAACTGGTTATCCCAGTTGGTTCCTTTGGCAAAAGCAATACCACTTAGACTTATATAGCACTTCACAGTGCTTTAACCGGTCAGGATCGAACTCCTGGCTATGGGCAGAGTTAGCCTGCAATATTTCATTCTAACCACTGTGGCATATGGGTTCTTTAGTTATAGTTTAGTATTCCAAGGAAGCAGAACTGTTTTCAGAGGTGACTATATTGTTATAGTGATGAGAAGGAATTAAACAATCACAACGATAGCTATGGTGGGATAATAAACACTGCTATGGGGGGAAATCACTTACTGATGAGATTTTATTTTTTCTTAAATTCAGGATGCGAAGGGACCAGAGTTTTTTCCCCAGCCACACAGGGAGGTGTTCAATCTCATTCCCAGCCAGATTCAGCTTTTGAAGACTGTGTAAATGTTCAATACCTTCTATTTTACTGGACAAAAAAAAAGAGAGATGGATTGATAAACAGGCATTTTAAGGTGAGGTTCAGATTTTATCATTAATGTTAGTTCTTACACAAAGGAAGAGCTGTGATAACATTTTCCCACTCCATAGGCCAGGATTAGAAGAACTGAACAATGCCTCACCTTAAATAAAAAAACTTAAGAAGTTACAAGAATGCAAGGGCATCTAAACTTACAGGAAGTTTGCTAACATACATTGGTTGGTTATTATGCATTATTTTTCCATGTACTTCTTAGACTTCCTCCATGTACTTATATCCCTTTACAACAAAAGAATCACCAAGATATTGAAATTGAGAGGGTTTATCAGAAGTTTAAGAAGAATGTAAAAGTTTGCCCTCCTCATTTTACCACACATTAATAATCTCCAGTTGATGCAAGTTTAAAAAATGGGAACAGCCTTATCTCAAGAAAAGCATAATCTGCTTTGTAATTATTCACTCTTTTTTCTTGCTTACCTTATTCTGTTGAAAGAGAGGTTGAGGTCTAATAGCTTCAGAAGTTTATCCAATTTTTCGATCTTTTCGATCAGATTATGACTGAGGTTTAGGACTTCCAGTTTACTGCATTTCTCCAGATTTTCTATGTACTGAAAGGAATAAGAACATCTTACTGAATTAATC
Source organism: Crotalus helleri (assembly GCA_024509115.1). Taxonomy (NCBI): domain Eukaryota; kingdom Metazoa; phylum Chordata; class Lepidosauria; order Squamata; family Viperidae; genus Crotalus; species Crotalus helleri. Next base: position 1,595,181 of record JAKSXO010000082.1, read on the forward strand.
TATTTCAGCTCTGCAATCACACTATAAAGCATTATAAGGTGTTTCTTTAGATTGGGTTTATTTGCCCAATTCCCACAATCTCTTATTTGTCTGTGGTTGATGGTTGTTAAAGTACAAAGCACCAGACATATACCTTAAATTTTTTCCCTCCATCTTTACTGAGAGAAAGGTTCAGAGCAGTTACGCGCGCCAGATTCTCTTGCTTGGTCAGCTTCTTAATAAGAGGCTCTGTTATGTACCGGATACCTGGACTGCCATCTGAAATCAACAGCAAGGTTTGTGAGGTAGTGAGTGATACAGAAACAGAACAAGGAACGATCTAAACATTATCAAAGCCATAGAGGTAAATTATGGGAGTTGAAGTTCAGACATCTTAAAATGGCTGAAGTTGAGAAACGCTGTATTAAACTTATAAGCTGCCAACTCCGTAACACTCTCAGTGCCACCTAATAATAAAAACTTTTAAAATCAAACAATCCATTCAATACAAAGTAGAAAAAGACCAGCAGCAGAACTCTTCTCTTCCATCAACTTCATAAGGCCTGAAATCTTTATGATAGGATTAGAAATCATATTCATGTTCGGATGAAGTGGTAAGCCAAAACAGAAATACAGATAGACTTCGACTTACGACACAGCTGAGCCCAAAATTTCTGTGGCTAAGCAAGACAGTCATTAAGTGAGTTTGGCCCCTTTTTACAACCTCTCTTGTCACAGTTGTTAAGTGAATCACTCCCGTTGTTAAGTTAGAAACGTGGCTGTTAAGTGAATCTGACTTTGCTTGTCGGAAAGTTACAAAAGGGGATTGCGTGACTCCCCCGATACGCTGTGACCGTCATAAATATGAGCCAGTTGCCAAATGTCTGAATATTGATTATGTGACCTTGGGGATGCTGCAATGGTCCTAAGTGTGAAAAACGGTCATGCAACTTCGGACACTAAATGAACGGTTGTAAGTCAAGGATTACCTGTAGTGTATATTCTACACACATACACACACACAAAAATCTTAAAGAGCCACGCCCAGATAAGATAACCTTTATTGTCATTTTATACTGTGGGCACAATGGCACACGTTAAAAATGAAATTGTTTTCTGCCTCTCAAAAGCATAACACACGCATAACTCACATATAAACATGCTATATACATACACCCTTACATACAAATACATATAAATATCAATCATAATATTAATATTATTTAGATCTCCTAAGCCAAGTCCCTGAAGGAAAGCTGCAACATTTGATTATATCCCTCACGGATTATTGCAATACCTGTATCGCTTTCTTGATCTACCTCTCCTTGATAGCTTCGCCCAGTTGGCTGGTGGATCCCTTCTCTGTTCAGCGGAGACGATGACCTGCTATGGGCACTTGCAGGAGACTTTGGACTCCGAGCACGGGACGGAGACATCTGTGGATTCCCAAGGGATGTTTTCTGTGGCTGGCCTCTCCTCATCGCACAGACCTCTGCATGTCACAAGGCAAAAAGCTGCAAGGAAAGACACCCAGGCTTTAGCAGGGCATAACCAATTGAGCAGCTGCTTCACTGTAAAACAAGAGAAGTCAGCAACTTTTAAACCGGCTTCCCTCCAAAATATTAACCTGCCCTGCACTAATTTTTCACAAGAAGGGAAATCAATTAGAAGACACATTCTCCAAGGCAGCCTAGTTTTACACCTCCATCTTTGCTTACTCACTACATGCCTCTTTTCCGGAAGCTGTGGTTCCCCTTCAGCGCATAAACACTTTAGCAGATGTTAGCTGCTGCTTTTACAGTTCCAAAGTAGCAGGATCCACTCAAGAAATCCCTTCAGTGTTTGCCCCGATAATTTGCTTCCGTTACCTACCTTGAGGCCACTAATAACAAGCATAGATTGTAAGATGACTCTCTCATCTGTATCGGCAAAGGGGTAGCTACTTTTTTAAAGGTAAAACCAGAGATCAAACAGTTTCCTATTTAGGAAGGAAAAAAATGACTTGAAAGTAAGATCTGAGGTTATGCTCTGAATGCATGTAACTTTTTCTGCATAATCTATTCTCTTAGATGTACACTTATGAAAGCAGTGCCCCAAATTTATTTTGGTATTTAATTTTTTTAAAAAATATGCCTTTGATGTTTCTATGTTCTTTCCTTTGGGCATGTTTCTACTGGTATACAAAAGAGCCAGTCATTGCTGGAAACTAGCTTAAACTAAAATCAGGAAAAACACATCGCCTGTTCTAAGTTCATTCTCAACAAATTTTTGAAGGAAGGCATCCCTTTTGTCTTGATGTATCTGTTCAATTCTATCAGATTTTATTGCTAATATATTATTTCTCTTCTGACTGCTTTGTTTCTTGGTATTGGGCTTCTTATCACCTCAGCAGGAGACAGCACTTGGCTGACCATGTTCAATTCAAAAACGGCTGCGGGTTTATGCCTGGATAGGAGACCACAAGGAAATCCAAAGTTATAGGATAGACTGGGAACTTGAAAAAAAAAATCTAAAAGAAAATAGTGATAAATAGCTTCTATACTGCAGCAAAGAAAATTACATAGACAGGCCTATGAAGTCATAAGACATTGAGCCTGAAGATAGATTTTATTGAGTTTATCAGATTTGTGTGGTCCTCTTATGCAGTACTAGAGAAATCATGAAGTTAACAAGGAAAAAAAATACATACATGTAACATTTCATCATGTACAGGAACATGCTGTGCTTGCAGATGTTGCTGGATTACAGCCCCTAGCAGACCCTAACAGTATATTCACTGGCAAGGAGTGCTGAAAACTATAGAGTAGTTGTACAATATGCAAAAGATCACAGTTTCTCCATTGCAATTTTTTTCTAACACATGAAGTAGAAAGCAGCAGATTTTATCAATGAATAACCGAATTTGTCCAACACAAGGAATCAGTCACCCACTTCTAATCTGTCACCCACTTCAGGGTGCTCTGCTAAAGTAGCCCATGTGGGTAATAAGGTCAGTGTCATTCAAGATAGTGTCATTCAACTCAACTAAGATAGCCATTATTATTTTGCACTTTCAGACAAGCACCTCTTTTGAAAACCTTTAACCGGGGATGGGGGGGGGGAAGAATTCCTATATCAGAAAAAGGGAGAAACAGTTTCAAATGGGTCAATTTCTTTCACAGGGAAGACACCATGTATCAAAAACTCTATTATAACTTTTAAGCAAAGCAAAACAAATCAATCCTAGATTTTTTTCTTAAAAAAAAAAAACTGGAAAAAATAAATTCAATATTTGCACAACAAAATAAAACCATGGGCTACCTGGCAAGATTGTAACATGGTGGAGAAGATGCAAACAAAAAAAGAGAAAAAAAGAAAAAGGGACTTTGAATTTTAGGTGGGAAGGAACTGCAACCAGAAAATTTAATAAATACAAAAAAATGAAATAAAATAATGGGTATATGTAGAGCATAGATGCTTTGGACTACAGTTCCCATTAGCCAGCCTTGGGGGGAGGGCTGATGGGGATTGCCCCTCTTGCAACACACTGGCTAATGGGAACTGTAGTCCAACGCATCTCCTATACATATAATCATAATTTTATTTTTTTTATTATTTTTTTGTATTAAATTTTCAGATTTTTTTTTTAAACCTGGGCCTTTGCGGGGGGGGCCCGGCAGCCTCCAACCTTACTCCGGCCTCTCACGCACCACGGGAGATCCGCTGACTGCCTAAGGGATGGGATTTGTAGTTCAAAGGCTCCCACCGCCCACCCCCCTCACCGGCAAGGCGAAGGCTCCCCCAGATGGGGCGAAACCTCGAGGAGAAGGCATTACACACTGACACACAACGTCGCAACCGCCAAATCTCCCCTCACCTGCGCAGCTTCGGCCCACCTGGCCGGGATGAAGCGCCCCGCGCGCCGCGCGTTGCTTCCCGCCGTTTCCATGGCAACCGCTCCGGGAGCCGCGGCCGGGCCCGGATTGCGAGGTTGGGGGGGGGAACAGCCGCGCGCGCCCACTGTGTGCGCGTGCGCACGAGCGCGAGCGCGCCCACTGTGTGCGCGTGCGCACGAGCGCGAGCGCGCTTCCTTCCCCGGCCCAGCGCCACCCAAGGACCTCCTGGCGAATTTCTTCTTCGCGGCCACTTCGGCCGCGATTGGCTGCTCCGAAAACCCGTCGCTCGGATTGGCTGAGAGGCCTCTCTCCTCTCCGAGAGGCGGGGGCATTTAAAAAGACGGCGGGCTCCCTCAGGCTGAGTGCGAAAAAGAGAAGCGAGCGCGCTGCGGAGGCAGCAGACGCCGCTACCGCGTCTCTTTTTCCTCCAAAGAGACGATGCTGCGGGGCGCCGGGGGGGCAAAAATTTCTCTCTCTCCGGCGCTCCCGCGGCCCAAGTCCTCGAGCTCGAGGCCGGGCAGGGCCTTTTGAGCTTTTGAGGTAATTCTGAGCCTTCTCTACGTTGTAAGATACGGGGGGGAGCGGGAGTTCTTTAGCTAAGGAATAGCCCGTTCTCGCGGAGTAAGGGGGGCACCCGTGGTAATTTGAACCGCGGCGTGTATTCTTCGGAGTAAAAGACCGGGGGTGGCCGAGGGGTGTTATTTAAAAGGACGCCGATACCCCAGGTCACTAAAGATAGTCTTTCCCTTAGGGAATAACGTAATTCTAGTCCAGGTGAATAAGAATTAAAATTCGTCTTAAAGGTAAAATTGCCTCGAGAGCTGACCTGGCTCTCGGGAATAAAGCGAATTCTTGGGCGCCTGAGGTAATTTCAGCCAAGACTCAGAGTAAAATTTTGGTGGAACCAGAGGTAATTTCAACCATGTCTCTTTAAAAAGGAGCAAGCCACCACAGCCGAATAAGAGTTAAAATTAGCTTCGAACTACCAACAGGTGGATAAGAATTAAAATTCGTTTTAAAGGTAAAATGGACTCGGGGGCTGACCTGGCTCTCGGGAATAAAGCCAATTCTTGGCGCCTGAGGTAATTTTAGCCATGTCCCTTGAAAAAGCAAGCCACCGCAGCTGAATAAGTTAAAATTAGCTTCAAACTACCAACAGGTGGATAAGAATTAAATTTCGTTCTAAAGGTAAATTTTGGGCGCCTTTTAGCCAAGACTCGGGTGCGCAGAGTAAAACTTTGGCGGAGCCTGAGGTTGGACTAGATGACCTCCAAGGTCCCTTCCAACTTTTTTCTTCTTCTTCTTCTTCTTCTTCTTCTTCTTCTTCTTCTTCTTCTTCTTCTTCTTCTTCTTCTTCTTCTTCTTCTTCTTCTTCTTCTTCTTCTTCTTCTTCTTCTTCTTCTTCTTCTTCTTCTTCTTCTTCTTCTTCTTCTTCTTCTTCTTCTTCTTCTTCTTCTTCTTCTTCTTCTTCTTCTTCTTCTTCTTCTTCTTCTTCTTCTTCTTCTTCTTCTTCTTCTTCTTCTTCTTCTTCTTCTTCTTCTTATTATTATTATTATTATTATTATTATTATTATTATTAATATAATAATAATATAATATAATAATAATATAATATAATATAATTAATATTAATATTAATTTCAGCCATGCCCCTTTAAAAAGGAGCAAACCAGCCAAGGCGCATGAGTTTAAATTAGCTTCGGAATAAAGGCGGAGGTAATCTCAGCCACGTCTTTGCAGGCTAAAAGCGCCGCAAGGAAGAAAAGGGGAAAGTGAATGAAAATGACTTCGGGGCCAGGAGCTGATCTGACCCTCGGGAATAAAGACGGGGCAACTTTAGCCAGGTGCCGTGAAAAGGGCTAAAGGCAAAATTGAGCTGAAAGGCGAAATTGCTCCAGTTATCTGGAGGGGCCCTTTCTTTCTTGAATACGCGCAACTCTCGGGACCTGAGGAAACGGCGCTCGAGGCTCAAAGCCTTAAAATGGGAGCCGCGACATTTTTTGGGGGGGGGGCACTGCCGGAGCTGGGTGGGCGTGGCCTCCGCATGACGCAACCGGCTTGTGGTCACGGTTGCGTCATACGGAGGCCGCGCCCACCCCGCTCCGGCAATGCAAAAAAACCACGTTGCGACGTCACGTGACGTGGCAAGTTTGACACCTCCGCTCTAAACGAAGCAAACCATGTAGAAGACCGCTAATTGCTCGAGAGCACAATGTTACAATTCGTTGTATCTTGCCTTCTTTCACAGTAGGATAAAACACATAAAAGCCCCTTTGACTACTGATAGCTTTTCTAGCCTCTGAACATCCACTGGTCATTTGGTGATGTTGATTTTTTTTTTTTTTCCAAAGGCATGAATCCATGTAGACGAAGAAGAAGACATCAACAGTAAGACAGATGGTTTAATTCACTTCCCAGTATATCATGAAAGTGTGCAGCTGGCAAGTACTGTTTGCAACATGTTAACTACTGCAAAAATCTTTGGGCCTTGCTAAAGTTTACCTTAAGGCTTGCTTTAGCAGTTTAAAAAAAAACATTACAAAGTATCAAGGCTAAAAAGAACAGTCACAAGTTTGACAAACATGCCTAAAAAGTAGCAAAAAAAAATTGATTCAAGACCATTTTAGCTATTGGCTGTGGATCTTAGAACCAGACAGCTAACCAGCCTCCTCCAGTGCCTGAGTTGGTTCAGCCAATTTCACTGTATACATGTTATACTTTGATAATAAAGGGTTTCTTATTATTATTTATTAGTAGTACCAGCAGACTTCTTAGAACCAAAAGTAAACCTGATGATGGAATTTAATATGAGGAATACCAATAAAGGAAAATATTTTTGGTTCATGATTGAAATGAGGCGTCCTTGCTGCTCTCTGAGCTTGGCGGTTTTCTTGTAGACCAAGCATGTCCAAACTCGCGACGTCACGTGACGTCATTTGTGCAACGTATCGGGCCGGTTTTGCCCTTGCCGGCAATGGGGTGGACGTGGCTTCCACATGACACGTCTGGCCCCGTGGGCCGGCAGTTTGACACCCCTGTTGTAGACATTTCTTACCAAACTAGGGAACATCATCAGTGCTTGAAGGGAATGCAGTTTACTCCCAGTTTAGGTTCTAGTGGCTCAGTGTTGGTGAAAATGGTCTTGAAGGTTCTTTGTTGCGCTATGTGTTGTTAGCTTCTTTGGCAGCTCCTTGATTAGGGTATTGATTACTTCTTGATTTTTGGTCTGGAAATTTAGCCCTGGCAATGGTTCATAGAACCAAAAGGAAAACTTCAATGGCCCTTTTTAATGTTAGGTGCGGCCACTGAGCTGTAAAAGATGTTATAGTTTTCTAGCTTTGCAGACTGAGCAGAGGAAGTGCACTCTTCTGCCGAATATTCTTCGAAAGAGACAACGTTGCTGGGCACGACTGAGGAAGAAACAAAGGAGAAAGAAGAAAAAAGAAGAAAAAGAGAGCAAGAAAATGTCTCCAGCTCAAGCCCTCTTAGTCTTCGGCTGTGATGGCGCCCTCGACGCTGAAAGGTACGTTGAGTCTTGTATTCTTTAAAGCTTTAGGACAGGGGTTTTCAAACGTGGCCCTTTTATGACTTGTGGACTTCAACTCCCAGAATTCCTCAGCCAGCGTGCTGGGAGTTGAAGTCCACAAGTCATAAAAGGGCCAGGTTTGGAGACCCCTGCTTTAGGATATGGAGGGAGGTGGATGGTCTTCCACTAATTATGCCTAGGTAAGCAAGGGTAACACCTGTGTCTGGGCTAATAGTAAGCACTGTGTACTGTGTGTTCTTAAGAGTAAAACCCCAATTCCAACTGAAGTAATGTTGACTTTTTTTATTTCAAAGGCACGAATCCAAAATGACCTGTAGACGAAGAAGAAGACATCAACAGTAAGACAGATGGTTTAATTCACTCTTCGGTGTATCATGAAAGTGAAGAAGCCTGGCCAGTACTGGGCCTTGCTGAAATTTACCCTAAGGCAGTGGTGACGAACCTATGGCACGTGAGCCCTCTCTATGGGCACGCACGCCATCGCCCCAGCCCCACCTCCCCCCGCAGCCCCCTCTTCACCAGCAGACCCCCGGAGGAGAATCACGCCTGGGCATGGCCCGTGCGCAGCAGCCCAGCCAAGGACATAGCAGCCAGGCAGTGGGGACAAGACTCCGCCCTTGCACCCTGTCGTGTGCAGATGATGCTGTGGGGCGCAGGCGGAAGGTGTGGCTGCCATGGCACTGCAGGGCCGCCTGGGAGATCTGCGACGGGCCATGGAGGCGGTAGGTGGCCCTGCGGGATGGCAGAGTGGGACGGGGAGGCGGGCGGGCGGGAGCGGGGGCAGGGCGCTTTTTGGACACTCTAAAAGATATAAAAGGTTCGCCATCACTGCCCTAAGGCTTGCTTTAGCAGTTTAAAAAAAGTGGTCTTTGTTGTTAGCTTCTTTGGCAGTTCCTTGATTAGGACATTGTTTACTTCTTGATTGTTGGTCTGATGTTAATCATAGTGTTAATCTATGCATATCTCAGTGTGGATTGCTGGTGAGAAGGTGTTGTTTTTTTTGCAAAGTGGGTACATATTGTTTCTGTCTGTCTATTGATGGCTAATTTGTTAGAGTGACAGGCTCCTAGAAATTTATTAGTGTTTTTGGACATTGCTTGGTCTAGAACAGGGGGAGGAAACCTTGGCTCTTTTATAACTTGTGGACTTCAACTCCCAGAATTCTGGGAGTTGAAGTCCACGAGTTATAAAAGAGCCAAGGTTGCCTACCCTTGGTCTAGGATAGTCAGTTTCCCAACTGGAACTATGGTTAGGTCTTTGAATTTGTTGTGAAATTAAAGAGTTTTCATTATATATTCTGGCTGCTACCTGGTATTATGATTGATATTTGATTTCATACCTTTCTTCCCTAGCATAATTTTAGCCACGGTGATGGTTCTTAGAACCAGAAAGGAAACCTCAGCGGCCCATTTAAATGATCAGTGTGGCTGGTGATTAATAATAGATTTTATAGATTTATGCCTGGCATAATTCTAGCCATGGTGATGGTTCTTAGAACCAGAAAGAAAACCTCAATGGCCCTTCTTAATGCTAGGTGTGGCTGTTGATCTCTAATAGATTTTATGGTTTTCTGCCTGGCATTATTTTAGCCATGACGATGGTTCTTAGAACCAGAAAGAAAACCTCAATGGCCCTTCTTAATGCTAGGTGTAGCTGTTGATCTATAATAGATTTTATAGTTTTCTGCCTGGCATTATTTTAGCCATGAAGATGGTTCTTAGAACCAGAAAGGAAACCTCAACGGCCCATTTAAATGACCAGCGTGGCCGATAATTAATAATAGATTTTATAGTTTTCTGCCTGGCATAGTTTTAGCCATGAAGATGGTTCTTAGAACCAGAAAGGAAACCTCAACGGCCCATTTAAATGACCAGCGTGGCCGATAATTAATAATAGATTTTATAGTTTTCTGCCTGGCATAGTTTTAGCCATGAAGATGGTTCTTAGAACCAGAAAGGAAACCTCAACGGCCCATTTAAATGAAGACGTGGCCGGTGATTAATTATAGATTTTATAGTTTTCTGCCTGGCATAATTTTAGCCATGGCAATGGTTCTTAGAACCAGAAAGAAAACCTCAACGGCCCCTTTCTAATGCTAGGTGTGGCCGTTGATCTATAAAGATTTTATAGTTTCCTAGCTTTGCAGATTGAGCGGAGGAACAAGTGCCAAATGTTCCTCGAAAGAGACGACGCATGCTGGGCATGGCAAGGAAGAAACCAAAGAGAAAGAAGAAGAAAGAAAGAAGACCCAAGACAGCAAGAAAATGTCTCCAGCTCAAGCCCCATTAGCCTTCGGCTGTGATGGCGCCTCCTACACTGTGAGGTAAGTTTAGTTGAGTGTTGTATTCTTCAAAGTGTTAGGGTATGGAGGGAGGCAGATGATCCGTTATGCCAGGGGTCCCCAACCCCCGGTCGGTGGACCAGAACCGGTTCACTGCATGCCAGTAAGTGGGCCACACAAACAAGCAAAGCTCCATCCTTAGGATGCAGGCAGTATTCAAAGCCACACCCCCTCTGGTCCACGGAAAACCTTTCTCCACGGCACTGGTCCTTGGTGCCCAAAAGGTTGGGAACCTCTGCATTATGACTAGATAAGGAATGGTAACACCTGCATCTGAGCTAATAGTAACCATTGTGTATTGTGCATTCTTACGAGTAAAACTCCAGTGGCAGCTGATAACATCGATATTTTTTTTTTTATCTCAAAGGCGTCTACTACACCATCTTAAAAGACAGAAGACTCAGTGTTGATGGTAAAAGAACAAGAAAAAGGAATGGAAAGCAAGAATGAATATGGTTCTCCATTAAGCGTACTACTTCACCAAGTCAATCACAACTAGATAATAGATTTAATACCATTTTTGCCTGCTTGTAAATTTAGCCATGGTGATGGTTCTTAGAACCAGAAAAGAACCTTCAATAGCCTTTTTTAATGCTAGGCATGGCTGTTGAGCTATCATAGATTTTATATCGTTCTTGCCTGGCATAAATTAAGCCCTGGCGACACTTCTTAGAACCAGAAAAGAAATCTCAGCAGCCTTTTTTAATGCTAGGCATGGCTGTTGATCAATCATAGATTTCTGCTTGGCATAATTCTAGCCATGGCGATGGTTCTTAGAACCAGAAAGGAAACCTCTCAGTGGACCTTTCTAATTCTAAGTGTGGCCATTGATGGATAATAGATATTATACCTTTCTTGCCTGGCATAATTCTAGCCATGGCGATGGTTCTTAGAACCATAAAGGAAACCTCTCAATGGACCTTTTTAATTCTAAGTGTGGCCATTGATGGATAATAGATATTATACCTTTCTTGCCTGGCAGAATTCTAGCCATGGCGCTGGTTCTTAGAACCAGAAAGAAAGCCTCAATGGCCCTTTTTAATGCTAGATGTGGCCGTTGATCTATAAAAGAATTTATAGCTTTAGAGTCCCTGAGATTGAGGGGAGGAACATTTGCATTCTTGTTGCCAAATGTTCCTCAGAAGAGACAGCGGAGGAAGAAACAAAGGCGAAGAAAGAAAGAAAGAAAGAAAGAAAGAAAGAAAGAAAGAAAGAAGACCCAAGAGAGCAAGAAAATGTCTGCAGCTCAAGCCCTATTAGCCTGTGGTTGTGATGGCGCCTCCTACGCTGTGAGGTATGTTTAGTCCTGTATTCTCCAAAGCTTTAGGATATGGGCGGCGGGGGGTTGGTTTTCCACTATTTGATGGTCCATTCTTCCTAGGTAAGTAGGGGTAACACCTGCATCTGAGGTAATAGTAACCACTGTGTATTGTGCATTCATAGGAGTAAGACTCCAGTGGCAGCTGAAGTAACGTTGATTTTTTTTTTTATCTCAAAGGCATGTACTACAGCATCTTAGAAGACAGAAGACTCAGCTTTGATGGTAAAAGTACAAGAAGAAGGAATGGAAATCAAGAATGAATATGATCTTGTAGATAATTGATTTTATATCTTTCTTGCCTGGCGTAAATTAAGCCCTGGCAACGGTTCTTAGGACCAGAAAGAAAGTTTCAATGGACCTTTTAATTCTAGGTGTGGCCATTGATTGATAATAGATTTTATAGTTTTCTGCCTGGCATAATTTAGCCATGGCGAAGGTTCTTAGAACCAGAAAGAAAATCTCAACAGCCTTTTTTAATGCTAGGCATGGCTGTTAATCAATAATAGATTTTATAGTTTTCTGCGTGGCATAATTTTAGCCATGGCAATAGTTCTTAGAACCATAAAAGAAAACTGTCAGTGGACCTTTTTAATTCTAAGTGTGGCCATTGATGGATAATAGATATTATACCTTTCTTGCCTGGCATAATTCTAGCCATGGCGATGGTTCTTAGAACCAGAAAGAAAGCCTCAACGGCCCTTTTTAATGCTAGGTGTAGCCGTTGATCTAGAAAAGAATTTATAGCTTTAGAGTCCCGGAGATTGAGGGGAGGAACATTTGCACAATTGTTGCCAAATGTTCCTCAGAAGAGACACGGCGGAGGAAGAAACAACGGCGAAGAAAGAAAAAAGAAGAACCAAGACAGCAAGAAAATGTCTGCAGCTCAAGCCCTATTAGCCTTTGGCTGTGATGGCACCTCCTTCGCTGTGAGGTAAGTTGAGTCTTGTATTCTCCAAAGCTTTAGGATATGGGGGGGGGTTGGTTTTCCACTATTTGATGGTCCATTCTTCCTAGGTAAGTAGGGGTAACACCTGCATCTGAGGTAATAGTAACCACAGTGTATTGTGCATTCATAGGAGTAAAACCTCAGTGGCAGCTGAAGTAATGTTGATTTTTTTTTATCTTGAAGGTGTGTACTACAGAATCTTAGAAGACAGAAGACTCAGTGTTGATGGTAAAAGTACAAGAAGAAGGAATGGGAACCAAGAATGAATATGATCTTGTAGATAGTTGATTTTATATCTTTCTTGCCTGGCGTAAATTAAGCCCTGGAAATGGTTCTTAGAACCAGAAAGGAAATCTCAACAGCCTTTTTTAATGCTAGGCATGGCTGTTGATCTCTCATAGATTTTATAGTTTTCTGCCTGGCGTAATTTTAGCCATGGCGATGGTTCTTAGAACCAGAAAGAAAGTTTCAATGGACCTTTTTAATTCTAAGTGTAGCCATTGATGGATAATAGATATTATACCTTTCTTGCCTGGCATAATTCTAGCCATGGTGATGGTTCTTAGAACCATAAAAGAAACCTCTCAATGGACCTTTTTAATTCTAAGTGTGGCCATTGATGGATAATAGATATTATACCTTTCTTGCCTGGCATAATTCTAGCCATGGCGATGGTTCTTAAAACCAGAAAGAAAGCCTCAACGGCTCTTTTTAATGCTAGGTGTGGCCGTGGATCTAGAAAAGAATTTATAGCTTTAGAGTCCCTGAGATTGAGGGGAGGAACATTTGTGCACCTGTTGCCAAATGTTCCTCAGAAGAGACACGGCGGAGGAAGAAACAAAGGCGAAGAAAGAAAAAAGAAGAACCAAGACAGCAAGAAAACATCTGCAGCTCAAGCCCTATTAGCCTTTGGCTGTGATGGCGCCTCCTATGCTGTGAGGTAAGTTTAGTTGAGTCTTGTTTCCTTCAAAGCTTTAGGATATGGGGGGGGGTTGGTTTTCCACTATTTGATGGTCCATTCTTCCTAGGTAAGTAGAGGTAACACCTGCATCTGAGGTAATAGTAACCACAGTGTATTGTGCCTTCTTAAGTGTTGATTTTTTTTTTATCTCAAAGGCATGTACTACAGCATCTTAGAAGACAGAAGACTCAGCTTTGATGGTAAAAGTACAAGAAGAAGGAATGGAAATCAAGAATGAATATGATCTTGTAGATAATTGATTTTATATCTTTCTTGCCTGGCGTAAATTAAGCCCTGGCAACGGTTCTTAGAACCAGAAAGAAAATTTCAATGGACCTTTTAATTCTAGGTGTGGCCATTGATTGATAATAGATTTTATAGTTTTCTGCCTGGCATAATTTAGCCATGGCGAAGGTTCGTAGAACCAGAAAGAAAATTTCAACAGCCTTTTTTAATGCTAGGCATGGCTGTTGATCAATAATAGATTTTATAGTTTTCTGCGTGGCATAATTTTAGCCATGGCAATAGTTCTTAGAACCATAAAAGAAAACTGTCAGTGGACCTTTTTAATTCTAAGTGTGGCCATTGATGGATAATAGATATTATACCTTTCTTGCCTGGCATAATTCTAGCCATGGCGATGGTTCTTAGAACCAGAAAGAAAGCCTCAACGGCCCTTTTTAATGCTAGGTGTAGCCGTTGATCTAGAAAAGAATTTATAGCTTTAGAGTCCCGGAGATTGAGGGGAGGAACATTTGCACGCCTGTTGCCAAATGTTCCTCAGAAGAGACACGGCGGAGGAAGAAACAACGGCGAAGAAAGAAAAAAGAAGAACCAAGACAGCAAGAAAATGTCTGCAGCTCAAGCCCTATTAGCCTTTGGCTGTGATGGCACCTCCTTCGCTGTGAGGTAAGTTGAGTCTTGTATTCTCCAAAGCTTTAGGATATGGGGGGGGGGTTGGTTTTCCACTATTTGATGGTCCATTCTTCCTAGGTAAGTAGGGGTAACACCTGCATCTGAGGTAATAGTAACCACAGTGTATTGTGCATTCATAGGAGTAAAACCTCAGTGGCAGCTGAAGTAATGTTGATTTTTTTTTTATCTTGAAGGTGTGTACTACAGAATCTTAGAAGACAGAAGACTCAGTGTTGATGGTAAAAGTACAAGAAGAAGGAATGGGAACCAAGAATGAATATGATCTTGTAGATAGTTGATTTTATATCTTTCTTGCCTGGCGTAAATTAAGCCCTGGAAATGGTTCTTAGAACCAGAAAGGAAATCTCAACAGCCTTTTTTAATGCTAGGCATGGCTGTTGATCTCTCATAGATTTTATAGTTTTCTGCCTGGCATAATTTTAGCCATGGCGATGGTTCTTAGAACCAGAAAGAAAGTTTCAATGGACCTTTTTAATTCTAAGTGTGGCCATTGATGGATAATAGATATTATACCTTTCTTGCCTGGCATAATTCTAGCCATGGCGCTGGTTCTTAAAACCAGAAAGAAAGCCTCAACGGCTCTTTTTAATGCTAGGTGTGGCCGTGGATCTAGAAAAGAATTTATAGCTTTAGAGTCCCTGAGATTGAGGGGAGGAACATTTGTGCACCTGTTGCCAAATGTTCCTCAGAAGAGACATGGTGGAGGAAGAAACAAAGGCGAAGAAAGAAAAAAGAAGAACCAAGACAGCAAGAAAACATCTGCAGCTCAAGCCCTATTAGCCTTTGGCTGTGATGGCGCCTCCTATGCTGTGAGGTAAGTTTAGTTGAGTCTTGTTTCCTTCAAAGCTTTAGGATATGGGGGGGGGTTGGTTTTCCACTATTTGATGGTCCATTCTTCCTAGGTAAGTAGAGGTAACACCTGCATCTGAGGTAATAGTAACCACAGTGTATTGTGCCTTCTTAAGTGTTGATTTTTTTTTATCTCAAAGGCATGGACTACAGCATCTTAGAAGACAGAAGACTCAGCTTTGATGGTAAAAGTACAAGAAGAAGGAATGGAAACCAAGAATGAATATGATCTTGTAGATAATTGATTTTATATCTTTCTTGCCTGGCATAAATTAAGCCCTGGCAACGGTTCTTAGAACCAGAAAGAAAGTTTCAATGGACCTTTTAATTCTAGGTGTGGCCATTGATTGATAATAGATTTTATAGTTTTCTGCCTGGCGTAATTTTAGCCATGGCAATGGTTCTTAGAATCGGAAAGAAAGTTTCAATGGACCCTTTTAATTCTAAGTGTGGCCATTGATGGATAATAGATATTATACCTTTCTTGCCTGGCATAATTCTAGCCATGGCGATGGTTCTTAGAACCAGAAAGAAAGCCTCAACGGCCCTTTTTAATGCTAGGTGTGGCCGTTGATCTAGAAAAGAATTTATAGCTTTAGAGTCCCTGAGATTGAGGGGAGGAACATTTGCACGCCTGTTGCCAAATGTTCCTCAGAAGAGACACGGCGGAGGAAGAAACAAAGGCGAAGAAAGAAAAAAGAAGAACGAAGACAGCAAGAAAATGTCTGCAGCTCAACCCCTATTAGCCTTTGGCTGTGATGGCGCCTCCTACGCTGTGAGGTAAGTTGAGTCTTGCATTCTCCAAAGCTTTAGGATATGGAGCGAGGTGGAATGGTCTCCCAGTAACTGATGGTCCATTCTTCCTAGGGAAGTAAGGGTAACACCTGCATCTGTGGTAATAGTAACCATTGTGTATTGTGCATTCTTAGGTGTAAAACCTCAGTGGCAGCTGAAGTAACGTTAATTTTTTTTTTTTATCTCAAAGGCGTGTACTCTACACCATCTTAGAAGACAGAAGACACCGTTGTCAGCCTGCAGTGTTGATGGTGAAAATGGAGGAAGAAGGAATGGAAGGCAAGAATGTACATGATCTCCATGAAGAATGCTACTTCACCAAGTATGTCAAAACTGACCTTTAGAACAATCGCTGAAAGTGTAAGTCACTTTCATGAACACACCACATTACACATTTTAATCCTCTCTGTGGCCATTGATACACAATAGAGATTCTCGTTTTCTTGCCTGTTGTATTTTTAGCCCATTCTAGGTGTGTTCCATGATGTACATAAGATTCCATACTTTTCTTGCCTCCTTACTCTTAGACCTGGAAATGGTTTTTAAAAACCAAAAGAAAATGTCTACGGCCCTTTCTATTGCTAGGCTTGGTCACTGATTGTTAAAACAGTAATTAGTATTCTGGCCTGGTGTAATGTTAGCCATAGCTGTACTCCTTAGAACTTGAGAAGGGCCACACAAGCATTCCACATGCCTACCCATCCTGTAAATAAGGGTGATGACTCATTTTTAGGGGTCTTTCAGTCCCTGAGCTTCCCCTGTGTGACACCCACACTGAACGGATGTGGATAATTATCGGCTCCCAGACTCACTCAGTCCATGAGCAGATACTCTGTGAGATGCACACTCGAAGTCTCTCCGGGTCGCCCTGGGTGACCCTTTCAGTCCCTGAGTGAGCAGCGAGGGCGAATCACACTGGAGGCGTCAACAGCCCTCGGCTGGAAGCCTGTCCCGGTCCCTGAGGCTCCCCAACTGAGTCTCAAACGGGAAGGGAATCCTCTTGGATCGCTTCCCTCACTGGCCAATGACGATCATGATCAGTGAAACCAGAGAGACAAAAGAGATGCACTATTCCTGATTCCATCTGTGTCGACCCCCATCTTTAGGCCTGGACCCTTGGCCACGCCTCCTTCGCCCCCTGCCACTCACCTCAACCCACCTACAGCCCACTTTCCTCCTCCGCTGCCCTCCCCCAGCCATTCTCCACGGCCAATGGGCCCTCGGCCCTCTGCCCGTCGCCCTTCAGTCCGGCCACCCACCAGACCCCTTTTGTCCTGGGTCTTTGGCTGTGGGGGAAGAAGAGCCCCCAGCCCATCAGGTGGCAGGCAGGAGCCACGGGGCTGCGGGGGCAGTGCGTGATGGGCAATCCCAGGGGATGGGGGGGGGGCAGCTGGGATGCAAGAATCACCAGAATCAGAAGGAGGAGGAGTGGCAGCAGGAGTAGCAGCCCCGATGCCCCTGGGGGGGGGAGGTCAGGCAAGAGTATGTTGGGGGGACGAGGGAGGGAGGGGGGCCACAAGGGGGCTTCACAAAGACAGCTTGACTCGCAACTCAAACGGAAGAGGAGGAGCAAAGCCGGAACAGCTTCTGCCATTGCCAGGGGTGGGCTGGGGGGGGGACGCACAGGCAAACAGCAAGGGAAGCGCTGGGAAATGGCAAGGGCTGGGGATGATGGGACTGATGGGACTGCGTGCGCCGTCGTGGGAGGGAAGGGAGGGCAAATGGCAAGGGCTGGGGCTGATGGGACTGCGTGCGCCGTCGTGGGAGGGAAGGGAGGGCGAATGGCAAGGGCTGGGGATGATGGGACTGCGTGCGCCATCGTGGGAGGGAAGGGAGGGCAAATGGCAAGGACTGGGGCTGATGGGACTGCGTGCGCCGTCGTGGGAGGGAAGGGAGGGCAAATGGGAAGGGCTGGGGCTGATGGGACTGCGTGCGCCGTCGTGGGAGGGAAGGGAGGGCGAATGGCAAGGGCTGGGGATGATGGGACTGCGTGCGCCGTCGTGGGAGGGAAGGGAGGGCAAATGGGAAGGGCTGGGGCTGATGGGACTGCATGCGCCGTCGTGGGAGGGAAGGGAGGGCGAATGGCAAGGGCTGGGGATGATGGGACTGCGTGCGCCGTCGTGGGAGGGAAGGGAGGGCAAATGGCAAGGGCTGGGGCTGATGGGACTGCGTGCGCCGTCGTGGGAGGGAAGGGAGGGCAAATGGGAAGGGCTGGGGCTGATGGGACTGCGTGCGCCGTCGTGGGAGTGAAGGGAGGGCGAATGGCAAGGGCTGGGGATGATGGGACTGCGTGCGCCGTCGTGGGAGGGAAGGGGGGGGGCTTGCTGTTTGCCTGTGCGCCCCCCAGCCCCCCCTGGCAATGGCAGAAGCTGCTCCGTCCTTCCTCCTCCTCTTTCCTTTGAGTTGGGAGTCAAGCTGTCTTTGTGAAGCTCCCTTGTGGCGCCCCTCCCTCCCTCGTCCCCCCAACATACTCTTGCCTGACTGCCCCCCCCCCAGGGGCACCGGTGGCTGTTACTCCTGCTGCCACTCCTCCTCCTTCCGATTCTGGTGATTCTTGCATCCCAGCTGCCCCCCCCCATCCCCTGGGATTGCCCATCACGCACTGCCCCCGCAGCCCCGTGGCTCCTGCCTGCCACCCGATGGGCTGGGGGCTCTTCTTCCCCCACAGCCAAAGACCCAGGACAAAAGGGGTCTGGGGGGTGGCCGGACCGAAGGGCGACGGGCAGAGGGCCGAGGGCCCATTGGCCCTGGAGAATGGCTGGGGGAGGGCAGCGGAGGAGGAAAGCGGGCTGTAGGTGGGCTGAGGTGAGTGGCAGGGGGCGAAGGAGGCGTGGCCAAGGGTCCAGGCCTAAAGATGGGGGTCGGCACAGATGGAATCTGTGAGACCCACCCTGGGAGGGAGACCCTTTCAGTCCCTGAGTGAGCAGCGAGGGCGAGAATCACACGGGAGGAGTCAACAGCGCTCAACTACAAGCCTCCTCCGGTGCCCCAGCTGAGTCTCAGACTGGAAGGGAATCCTTTTGGATCGCTTCCCTCCCAACTTCATACCCTGAGAAATAATGTCAGCTGCAGCCAGATCTCTTGGAACCAAAAGTAAACCTGGTGACGCACTTTAATACCAGGTATTGCCATCTCAATAAATTAAAAACTAGTTTTTTACTAGGGTGAGACATTATGTCCTGGAACTGGAAAATAAATCTGTGTGACCCTTTTAAATTCTCTATGTGGCCATTGAAACCCTGAGTAGATTTCTTGCCTGGCTTAATTTAGGCACGATGTTGGTTCTTAGAACCAGAAAGCATCTCAATGGCCCTTTTTAATGTCTGGTGTGGCCAGTGATTAATTGTAGATTTTATAGTTTTCTGCCTGGCGTAAATTTAGCCACGACAATGGTTCTTAGAACCAGAAAGAAAACCTCAACAGCTCTTTTTAATGTCTGGCGTGGCCAGTGATTGATAAAAGATTTCTATTTGGAATAATTTTATCCACGGCTGTTGTTTAAAATGTGTAAGTTATGTTTTGACTGATAAATGTTAATCATGACACACAGTATGTGGCGGTCACCTCAAGAATTTTGATTTCTTTTTGTCACACACATTTGTCTTTTTGTTCCTGAAATATCTCTAAATGGGATTCCCGTTTGGTAACATTCTGTTTGACATGTATTTTTTGTAATACAACTGAGTTTTACTCCTGATTTACTGTTAAGTAGTTGTGATGCTTATGGTAGACAAAGTATTTTGTCTTTGGCCTGTTTTTATGTATCCTTTCTTATCACCATCTCTTCACCAAGAGATACCTGTTGTGATATTCATGTATTTGAACACTGAAGTTGTGTTTTCTTTCGATGTCAACTGTGGTTACTTTTACACCTCACCTTTTTTTTTAATCAAAAATGTCATTTTAAATTAGCGAACCACTTAACCCATCATGCTATTGTATGGTTGCTTTTTGCAATTTTTGTGATTATGTGACTTTTTATCATCCTTAATATATTGGATGAGGCTTTTATGTATTGTATCTTTAGAACTGTATTATGATTCGAATTGTACAAACTGCTGCAGCTGAGTTATGCTTGGAAGATGTGACGCTTATTGTGTTGAACAAACATTAAAATATTTGAAACCACTTCCAAGACTTCCTTGACTATATTTGTGATCCTGAGTCGGCAGCTTGGACCTGTTGGGCACCGTGCGCTCCTGCTCTTTGCCGAAGTCACTGAGGATCTTCTTTTCCGAGGATTTGAGGTTTGGTGGTGTATTCAGAAATGTCCTCTCCTATCAAAATAAGCCTCCCATGAAATTCTTTTTTCACTTTTCATTTTCATAAAATGTTTCAATCTCTATCTCTCTATCTATCGATCGATTTATCTACTAACCATCCATCTATCCATCCATCTATCCATCCATTCACCTACCTACCTATTTATCCATCTATCCATCCATCATCTATCTACCTATCTAATCTACCTACCTCTATCTATCTTACTATCCGTCTATCTGTCATTCTCCTATCTATTATCTATCTATCATCTATCCGTCTATCCATCCATCTATCTTCTATCTGTCTATGTCTGTCTATCTATCCATCCATCATCTACCTACCTACCCACCTACCTATTTAATCTACCTACCTCTATCTATCTATCTATCTATCTATCTATCTATCTATCTATCTATCTATCTATCTTACTATCCGTCTATCTGTCATTCTATCTCCTATCTATCTATCTATCTATCTATCTATCTATCTGTATTTATCTATCTATCTATCTATCTATTACCTATCATCAGTCTATCATCTATTATCTATCTATCATCTATCCGTCTATCCATCTATCTTCTATCTATCTATCTGTCTATGTCTATCTATCTATCTATCTATCTATCTATCTATCTATCTATCTATCTATCTATCTTACTATCCGTCTATCTGTCATTCTATCTCCTATCTATCTATCTATCTATCTCTGTATTTATCTATCTATCTATCTATCTATCACCTATCATCAATCTATCATCTATCTATCATCTATCCGTCTATCCATCTACTATCTATCTATGTCTATCTATCCATCCATCTACCTCCATCCATCCATCATCTACCTACCTACCTACCTATTTAATCTACCTACCTCTATCTATCTATCTATCTATCTATCTATCTATCTATCTATCTATCTATCACCTATCATCAATCTATCATCTATTATTTATCTATCATCTATCCATCTATCTGTCTATCCGTCTGTCTGTCTGTTTATCTATCTATCTATCTATCTATCTATCTATCTATCTATCTATCTATCTATCTATCTATCATCAATCTATCATCATCTATCTGTCTATCCATCTATCTTCTGTCTGTCCATCTATCTATCTATCTATCTATCTATCTATCTATCTATCTATCTATCTATCTATCTATCTATCTATCTATCTATCTATCTATCTATCTACCATCGATCTATCCATCTCTCCTATCTATTCATCTTTCCATCTGTCTATCCGTCTATCCATCTGTCCATCCATCTATCTGTCTATCCATCCATCTATCTGTCTGTCCATCTATCTATCTATCTATCTATCTATCTATCTATCTATCTATCTATCTATCTATCTATCTATCTATCTATCTATCTATCATCTATCTATCTATCTATCTATCTATCTACCATCGATCTATCCATCTCTCCTATCTATTCATCTTTCCATCTGTCTATCCGTCTATCCATCTGTCCATCCATCTATCTAACTATAACATCTATTTTATCTAAACTATGAATTATCCTTTTCTGCCGTACCTTGGGAAAAATGCCATGGACTTTCCTGGCCACAGGAGGGCAGCATTCCCTGTTTTGCCCTATTAGAAATGAAACTTTAGCTCCTGGAACTAACTTTTATGTTCCCAACAGCCCCTTTTGTGGCTGCTTTGAGCTTTCCGCAAAGTAAAGAAATGAAAGCATTAAAATAAGCCACTCCAGGACTTATTTTGCAAATGTTCCTACACTAGTTGAACTTCTTCCTGCAAGTTTACTAGCCCTCTCCATAGTCAAGATTTTCGGGGAGTTTCAAGGGGCTACATAAAAAAAAAATCATTTCATTATTTATAAGATTAACACATAAAACGTTTGTTAATGAGATGATTTTGCCAAAGACGTGATCAGGATTTGAACCACATAAAGCAGGAGCCCCCTTGGAAGACGATATAATAACATGTCGATTAATAAAAGAATGATCGGATTCCTTTGCTGGAGCCTAGCCTTCCACACGGGATAGTAGCCAGTTCAATACACCATGCAAATCCCCAAACACGTGTGAATCAGTCACAAAGAGAGGGGGCTCGTGTGAATCCGACCTCTGGCTTTTCGGGTTCATGGAAAAGCTAATAAAAAGGGACGAAAAAGAAGTGCCCTGCACCACTTTTCTTTCGCCACGAGATGGCACCATTGCTCCATGGTTGGGAAAGGAAGGCGGAAAACACCCGTTTAAAGTAAAAGAATTAATTCAGGGGCCTTCCATTTTGGCCCTTTTATGACTTGTGGACTTCAACTCCCAGAATTCCTCAGCCAGCAGCATGCGTGGCTGAGGAATTCTGGGAGTTGAAGTCCACAAGTCATTAAAGGGCCAAGTTGGAAGACCCCTGAATTAAATAAAAGTTTAAACTGATTAAAAGAATATTACACACTTGTGCAAAATAATCTTTTATTTGTTGCAACACACAAATGTCCCGATGCGATTGCATTGAATTCAGGGGGAAGATGGACTTCGTGAGAATCAAAATAGGCATGCGCAGATAGGAGAGGACAAAGGGGAGGAGCCAGACCCCCGAAATGGGCGGGTGTAACACATATAAAAAAATATCTTTTAAAAAAAGTCGAGGAGCTGCATCCGCGGTCATCCTGGCTCCGCCCACTCGATTAGTCCCTCCCCTTCGGCTTGCATTCAACAGGGAATTCCTTCCCTAGTTGAATTTCTGCCTGCAAGTTCACTAGCCCACTCCTTAGTCAAAGTTGGGGGGTGGGTGCTGTCCCAGGGCATATTTTAAAAAGTCATTTTATTATTCATAACGTTAACACACAAAACGTTTATTTTATAATCAGCTGAACTTGCCAAGGACGTGAGCAGGATTCGAACTGAGAGCCAGGTAAATCAAGTGCTCTGTTGAGAAGAACTAACAAAATATTAAGAAAAGAATAACAAAATTCCTTTCCTGGAGCCTAGCCTCCCACACGGGATAGTAGCCAGTTCAGTGCACCGTGCAAGCCCCCCAAAACACGTGTGAATCAGACATTAGGCAGGAAGGCTCGTGTGAATCCGACCTCTGGCCTTTCGGGTTCATGAAAAAGCTAAGAAAAAGGGACGAAAAAGAAGTGCCCTGCACCACTTTTCTTTGGCCACGGGATGGCAGCATTGCTCCATGGTTGGGAGAGGAAGGCGGAAAAGACGCGTTCCCCTTTCAAAAGAGAATAAAATAAAAGTTTTAACTCATTAGGCCCAGGCTGGGCATTTGAAAGAATATCACACACTTGTGCAAAATGATCTATTGTGGTTGCAACCCACAAATGCCTTCATGCGATTGCGTTGAATTCAGCGGGAGTGAGAATCAAAACAAGCATGCGCAGATAGGACTTGCCAAGCACGTGAGCAGGATTCGAACTCAGAGCCACGTAAAGCAGGAGGCCTTTTGGGGGACGATATAATAACATGACTATTAACAAAAGAATAATATGTTTCCTTTGCTGGACTGTAGCCTTCCACATAAGTTAATAGCCAGTTCAATGCAGCGTGCAAACCCCGAAACACGTGTGAATCAGTCAACAAGGGAGGGAGGCTCGTGTGAATCCAACCTCTGGCCTTTCGGGTTTATGAAAATGATAAAAAAAAAGGAACGAAAAAGAAGTGCCCTGCAGCACTTTTCTTTGGCCACGAGATGGCAGCATTGCTCCATGGTTGGGAAAGGAAGGTGGAAAACACGCGTTCCCCTTTCAAAAGAGAATAAAATAAAAGTTTTAACTGATTAAAAGAATATGACACATTTGTGCAAAATGACCTCTCTGTTGCAACACACCAAACGCCCTGATGCGATTGCATTGAATTCAGCGGGACATAGATTCCATTGAGAATCAAAACAGACATGCGCAGATAGGAGAGGACAAAGGGGAGGAGCCAGACCTCGAAATGGGCGGGTGTAACATAGAGGCACAAAAAAGACTTTTTTAAAAAATCGAGGAGCTCCGCCCACTCGCTGGGACCCTCCCCTTCAGCTTGCATCCAACAGGGAATTCCTTCACTAGTTGAATGTCTGCCTGCGAGTTCTCTAGCCCGCTCCAGGGTCGAGGTTTTGGGGGAGTTACAGGGGGTACATAAAAAAATCATTGTATTATTCATAACGGTAACATATACAACGTTCATTTTAGGAGCTGATCCTGCCAAAGACATGAGCAGGATTCGAACTCAGACCCACGTAAAGCAGGAGCCCGCTTGGGAGACGATATAATCAAATGTCGATTAACAAAAGAATAATAAAATTCCTTTGCTGGAGCCTAGCCTTCCGCACAGAATAGTAGCCAGTTCAGTGCACCGTGCATGCCCCCCCAAACACGTGTGAATTAGTCCCGAGGCAGGGAGGCTTGTGTGAATCGACCTCCGGACTTTCGGGTTCATGAAAAAGCTAAAAAAAAGGAACGAAAAATAAAGGCAGTGCACCACTTTCCTTTGGCCACGAGATGGCAGCATAGCTCCATGGTTGGGAAAGGAAGACCGAAAACACGCGTTCCCCTTTAAAAGCGGAATAAAATAAATAAAAGTTTTAACTTATTAGGCCCAAGCTAGGCATTTAAAAGAATATCACACACTTGTGCAAAATGATCTATTTGTTGTAACCCACAAATGCCTTGTTGCTATTACATTGAATTCAGCGGGAGTTTCCTTTGCGCATCAAAACAGGCATGCGCAGATAGGAGAGGATAAAGGGGAGGAGCCAGACCCCGAAATGGGCGGGTGTAACACACATAAAAATAATGATTTTTTTTGCATTCAACAGGGCATTCCTTCCCTAGTTGAATTTCTGCCTGTATATTCACTAGCCCACTCCTTAGTTAAGGTTTGGGGAGGGGGATGTGCTGTCCCAGAGCATATTTTAAAAAGTCATTGTATTATTCATAACGTTAACACATAAAGCGTTTATTTTATCAGCTGAACTTGCCCAGGACGTGTGAGCAGGATTCGAACTCAGAGCCACGTAAAGCAGGAGGCCCTTTGGGGAACGATATAATAACATATTAACAAAAGAATAATAAGTTTCTTTTACTGGACTGTAGCCTTCCACATAGGTTAGTAGCCAGTTCAATGCAGCGTGCAAACCCAGAAACACGTGTGAATCAGTCAACAAGGAAGGGAGGCTCGTGTGAATCCAACCTCTGGCCTTTCGGGTTCATGAAAAAGCTAAGAAAAAGGGACGAAAAAGAAGTGCCCTGCACCACGTTTCTTTGGCCACGAGATGGCAGTATTGCTCCATGGTTGGGAAAGGAAGGCGGAAAAGACGCGTTCCCCTTTCAAAAGAGAATAAAATAAAAGCTTTAACTGATTAAAAGAATATGACACATTTGTGCAAAATGATATTTTATTTGTTGCAACACACAAATGCCCTGATGTGATTGCATTGCACTCAGTGGGAGATAGACTCGAAATGAGAATCAAAACAAACTCAGCTTTATGGGTGTTTGCTTGCTACGTATATTCCTTTATCAAAGGTGTATTCTTGAGTGGACCTAGAAAAAACGAGTTGTAGGAATCATAACAAGTCACTAGATTCCTCATCGGGGTTTATGTTGAATGGTGTCCGCCACATGGCAGAATTTCTTGTTTTTACACACTGGCTTGGGCTATCCACAACAGAGGGGTCTTCAAACTTGGCCCTTTGATGGCTGGTGGACTTCAATTCAGCATGGCTGAGGGATTCTTGGAGTTGAAGTCCACCAGTCATCAAAGGGCCAAGTTTGAAGACCCCTGCCACAACACAACTCCGTATATATTGAACTGCAGGGCAGGCTTGACCAAAAGGAGGCTAATTTAGGACATTCCCCCTCAATTACCCATAAAGCAACATCTAAAATCTCTCCAGGGTTGGAGAATGGCTTCTCCTTTTCCCTTCGGAAAACATGATTAGGAAAAAGGTTAATAGGCTCCCTGCCTGGGAAAAACTTTAAAATCTATCTCTAAACAAGCCTAACACACCAGATTGTATGGGTTAATGATTGCTTGAGCAAACAATCTTTTCCTGTAAAGGTTACAATATTTGCTTCAAATTTGCAAAATCTTGGTTTCTCTTTCAATGCTCAGGAGGATATTGCTCTTGATGGGCAAATAAAGCAGCATTATCTGCAGAGGTTCATTTCCACATACCAGAACTCCAGGTGCGTGCTAAAAATAGGGGAAACCTCTCATTTTGGGATGTGGATTGTAACACCTCACCCCCTGCCTAAATGGACTCATCTATCAGGTTAGAATAGACTAGAGCTGGAAGGGACCTTGGAGGTCTTCTAGTCCAGCCCCCAGCTCAAGCAGGAGAACCTATATACCATTTCAGACAAATGGCTGTCCAGTCTCTTCTTAAAAACTTCCAGTCTTGGAGCCTTCATAACTTTAAAAGAGATCAAGCTGATACTGACACTACCTTGGATGTACCAGAATATTCTATTCTATTCTATTCTATTCCATTCTATTCTATTCTATTCTATTCTATTCTATTCTATTCTATTCTATTCTATTCTATTCTATCCTATCCTATTCTATTCTTATTCCATTCCATATTCTATTCTATTCTATTCTATTCTATTCTATTCTATTCTATTCTATTCTATTCTATTCTATTCTATTCTATTCTGTTCCGTTCCATATTCTATTCTATTCTATTCTATTCTTATTCCATTCCATATTCCATTCCATATTCTATTCTATTCTATTCTATTCTATTCTATTCTATTCTATTCTATTCTATTCTATTCTATTCTATCCTATTCTATTCTTATTCCATTCCATATTCTATTCTATTCTATTCTATTCTATTCTATTCTATTCTATTCTATTCTATTCTATTCTATTCTATTCTGTTCCGTTCCATATTCTATTCTATTCTATTCTATTCTTATTCCATTCCATATTCTATTCTATTCTATTCTATTCTATTCTATTCTATTCTATTCTAATAACTGTGTCTCTAACTTAAAACTGTAGTGGTTCACTTAATAACTGTGTCAAGATAGTTCGTAAAATGGGGCAAAATTCACTTAACACCTGAATTTCTATCCTAGAAAGCTTTACTGCGGTCACCCTATTGTCGCTGTGACACCAAGCAAACAATCTGTTTATTTTTCTAGCTGTACACAAAATCGTGGTGATCAAGGCAAAGAGCCACGCAGTAAACAAGCTGAAATCTACACCTGAGAAAATGACCGTATCAGATTAATGAGGGTTAATGTTTTATTATAGGTCCCAAATCTGGAAGCTTTCCAATCCATGAAGAACTTTGGATACATACGCCTACAAAACTAGTCACCTCTAGTTGAGCAGCACACAAATCTAATAAATAAAGATAAAAAAATAAAATAAATAAACTTGGACTTGCAAAAAAAATAACAATGTGTTTATAGAAGTGTAATTGCACGTGATTACAAATGCTGACTTAAGAAAATGTGCAGCTTTCAGCCTTTGAATTAGCTGGGCATGAGAAGGAAAGAAAGACGGGACAATGTAATTCTGTTCATTTTCCAAAGTTGAATCATAAACCTGGAGGAAATGTGTAAACCTTGAATATTAATAATCTAATAATGTGTGGGTGTGGGTGTTTGCATATCTCTATAGATGACTTTTACAAATTTTAGTTTTAATTGCTTATTCTTCCACTAATTTAATTTTTTTTCTTTTTTACTCCTCTTTACTCCTCCTTGTTACTCTTTAGCTTTTTCTTAGATAACAATTTAGATTCCTTTTCTGAATACTTCATACTTTTTCCATATAACAGCAATAGAGTTCTAGTGCTGGTTAAAAAAAAATTACACAGCATGCTGCAAATGGCTAAGATATTATTTTTAAATGGCTTGCAATGTTTCCAAATGTAATAAAAGGATTGTCATTGTTGCAGTCCTTAGTTTGTTTTTCTTTTCCCCTCCTTTTAATTATGTTTGTTTTAGACTCTAAAACATCTACATTGTTTGAATTGGGCATGTAAATCTGGAAAACAAACAAAAGAACTGGATTGTGGCAATATTGAGCACCAAACAACAGCATTTGTGTGTGTATGTGTGTGTACGTATGTACATACTGATGCCAGCGTGATCCCTGTAGCCACACAGATGTAATTCCACCAAATTTTAATCTGCGCAGAAGGCTTCTATTGTATAGTCACAGCTCTCACCTGACTTTTCTAACCTAGCTGTAGGAAACTCTGAATTTGTAATAATCAAGCAAAAAAGAAAACAAATCTCTATTTTTTAAAAATATTTTTCAAGAATGCAGTCTATCCAGTTGTTAGACTATATACAATAATCTCAGTGTTGAAGTGCTGGGAAATAGTGGGGCTAGTTTATTTCCTGCTCAGATAGCGAAGATTGGAAAAAGCTGGCATTGGATTGATAAGGGATCTTTCCTTGTTCAGGATGCATCTGAACTTTGAAATTTCGCACGATCCAGTGGAATAAAACCTTAAGAAACCCTCTTTATATGTGGCCACTTGATTTAGACTCCTTGTTGCCATGTTTACTGTTCTGGAGAATAATGAGGTGTCCAAATGTCTATGGAGATTCTCAATCGTGGCAAAATAGAATAGAATAGAATAGAATAGAATAGAACAGAACAGAGAATGGAATGGAATGGAATGGAATAGAATAGAATAGAATAGAATAGAATAGAATAGAATAGAATAGAGAATGGAACGGAACAGAACAGAATAGAATAGAATAGAATAGAACAGAATAGAACAGAACAGAATAGAATAGAGAATGGAATGGAATGGAATGGAATGGAATGGAATGGAATAGAATAGAATAGAATAGAATAGAATAGAGAATGGAATAGAATAGAATAGAATAGGAGATGGAAGGGACCTTGGAGGTCTTCTAGTCCAGCCCCCTGCTCAAGCAGAACTTACACCATTTCGGACAAATGACTGTCTAGTCTCTTCTTAAAAATTAGATAGGTTTGCTGTTATAGAAATGGCTCATGTATATGATTACATAAAAAGTTGAAATTTTATTCAAGGTTATTGGCCGTTTGAGACCGCGTGCCTGTGGACTTACTTTAATTAAATCAACAGAGGAAACCAACAGCAAGCATTAATGTAATTAACAGAGCAAAGGCTAGCAATGCAACCTGATCTAGCCCTTGTTATTTTTATTTCTAGCAGCTATTCAAGTCCAGGGCTCTGCCTTTAAAAAAAAAGCAACGCAAACAGTAAAGATTCCCAAGGCAGGATATTGATTTACCGCCAACATCCAAAATGTATATTGAACAAAGATTCATTATATCTGAGCAATTCATTTAACAGGTTAGATTGCATAGCTTACCTGTATGGATCCTTTGTAGTTGAAATCATACATTAGCTTTGCTTGGAGTGTTGTTAGCTTACTCTGACAGATAAATGGAGATGATGGCTCTAGGTTTACACTGGTTCGTGTGCCAATGTAAAGACAAACGGGATAAAAGAATGCATGGTTTAAAAAAAACAACAACCCTTCATTCAAAGAGGCAGTGGCTTTACCAGTTCAACCAAAAAGGTGGGGAGAAATGTAATTCCTATCCTTTCCTCTCCCAAAGGTGCTTTTTCAAAAATCAACTGGACTATCTTGGGTTGTGTTTTTTTTTTCTTTGAACACATTTCGCTTCCTATCCCAGAAGCTTCTTCAATTCTTGAAAAAGAAAAAGAGAGAGAGAGAGAGAGAGAGAGAGAGAGAGAGAGAGAGAGAGAGAGAGAGAGAGAGAGAGAGAGAGAGAGAGAGAGAGAGAGAGAGAGAGAGAGAGAGAGAGAGAGAGAGAGAGAGAGAGAGAGAGAAAGAAAGAAAACCAAGACAGTCCAGTTGTTTTTTGGAAAAAGCATTTTTGGGACAATCATGACCCAGATGATTGAGACATGTTTTTTTTTTAATGCTTTAGTTAGTATCTGACAAACAAAGAGGCAAAAAATAAAAAGCACATTTCAAGAAATCAATGCCGATCTTTCCAATCAAGAAGATGTTGCCTGATTCCCTAAATCTTTTTGAGTTTGAGTTACCAATTCAAGTGCTGACTTGCCTTAGCAGCAGAACTATCTATTTTATATTTGTATTTTTTTTTAAAAAAAAAAAATTTAGACACCGCCCATCTCAGTATGATTCTGCAGTTTACAACTAAGCAACCAATAATGTAATCAGTTTTCTTTTCATTTCTCTGAATTGAAAAGGGATTTTTTTTTCTATAAGGAACTAAATATCCTCTTTGGTGATTTGATGAATGATTAACTTCTAGATCAATTTGCTCACCAATTTCATCCAGGGGAATTGGACAAGGACATTCAAAGCTTGGGTCGCCCGAGCTTATGCAGACATGATTCATCTAGGCATTTTCTTATTTTTGATGCTGTATGGATCAGGTCTGGCTCAGGACCAAACGTAAGTAATTGCTGGTTAACTGCAAAGGCATGTCGGAATTAAACCCAGGTTAATTGTTCGGGAGGGTTAAGAAAACAGGACTTCACCTGAGAATTAACTCGCATATTTAGAGTAGATTGCATGCCAACGTGATAAAAATCTAATTTCCATCCATCGTGCTATTACGCGAACATGGAGCTGAGTTACAGCCTCTGGTTTCTGGATTTTGAAACCTCTTGCAACCGTTTCTTAGTTCAACAAGATGTTGAGAAAAGCTTCATTTCCCCCCTGTGTCTATTTTGCAAGGCTAACAAATGGCGAAGTTTCCTCCCTAAGTTAGCCCACATCAGACTAATACTGTATATTATAGAGCGAGCTTGTTCTATTTTAGAAGCTGTTTGGAAATGCAAGGCTGAAATTGTGAGCATAGTATAGCATAGCATAGCATAGCATAGCATAGCATAGCATAGCATAGCATAGAGCTGGAAGGGACCTTGGAGGTCATCAAGTCCAACCCCCTGCTCAAGCAGGAGACCCTAGACCAGGGGTAGGCAACCTTGGCTCTTTTATGACTCATGGACTTCAACTCCCAGAATTCCATAGCCAGCCATGCTGAGGGGAAAGGGAGAGGTTTCCAAGCTGAGCCATGCTGGCTCAGGAATTCTGGGAGTTGAAGTCCATGAGTCATAAAAGAGCCGAGATTGCCTATCACTGCCCTAGACCATTTCAGCCAAATGACTGTCCAATCTCTTCTTAAAAACTTCCAGTGTTGGAGCATTCCCAACTTCTGGAGGCAAGTTGTTCCACTCCACTTTAGTATAAAATGACACCAATGAATGGTTTTGAGGCTATCCCCATAGATTCCTGTATAAATATGACCCAGTTATACTTGTCGGATGAACTTATAATTAATCTGAAAGTCAAGTGCAAAGCTTTAGGTGACTGATTGCATTGTGATTTCCGGAAGGATCAACTTCTTTGAAAGAAAACTAGGTGCTGGGTAATAAAACCTGCTTTTATTAGGAATGGTAGCACAACTAGGGATACCCTGACACCGAGAACAGTTAATCAGTGGAACAAAGGGCTTCCCTCCAAAAATTGGGGGTGCTCTATCATTGGAGGCTTTAAAAAAAAAAAGAGAGAGAGAGAGAGACTGGACAGCTGTTTGTCCAAAATGGGTATAGGACTTCCCGCTTCAGCTGGGGAGGTTAGACTAGAAGACCTCCAAGGTCCCTTCCAACTTGGCTATTCTGATAGTCCTTCAAGCTCCAGAGATGTCTTCTGTAAGACATAATGGACAGCAAGGGCGATGTCTTTCTATTGCAGCTACGTCATTTCAGCCCCTAAATTTATCCGCGCTGGAGCCTCTGAGCAAGTGGTAATTCAAGCCTATGGATACACCCAAGAATTCTCAGTCACCATCTCGATGAAAAGTTACCCAGATAAAAAAATGACATACGCCTTTGGTACCGTCCAGCTGACTCCAGCCAATCATTTCCAGGGCTCCGTAACTTTAACGGTACGTCGGAAAGCGTGATCCTCTTTAGCTGGTGTAGATGCTCCTGCTTGTGTTTAAAAGCTTTTCCACCCCCCAAATCTAGGTGCAGCCAAAGGATTTAAGGACTGATGATCCCCAGAAACGGGTGGAATCTATATATCTCGAAGCAGCTTCGCCCCACTTTACGAGACAGAAGAAGATGCTGCTTACTTACGATAATGGATTTTTATTCATTCAGACCGACAAGCCTATTTACACTCCTGATCAATCAGGTAACCTGTTTTTCTTTCGTCTTGCTTTGAAGGGCTAGATCCCAGTTCTGGATTATCTTCATTTAACAAAAACCAAACCCACAAGTTGATTAAGAAGGGATTGTCTGAAATAGTATAGGGTTTCCTGCCTGAGCAAGGGGTTGGACTAGACGACCTCCAAGGCCCCTTCCAACTCTGTTATTCTATTCTATTCTATTCTATTCTATTCTATTCTATTCTATTCTATTCTATTCTAGTCTAGTCTAGTCTAGTCTAGTCTAGTCTAGTCTAGTCTAGTCTATGTTCTATGTTCTATGTTATTCTATTCTATTCTATTCTATTCTATTCTATTCTATTCTATTCTATTCTATTCTATTCTATTCTGTTGCAGCTAAATTAAAATTAAATGTCTTTCTGAATTGTCTTTACAGTGAAAGTCCGAGTTTATTCGCTGAATGAAGAACTGAGGCCGGCTCGGCGTGCAGCTGTCTTAACTTTTGTGGTTAGTCCACCCCTTACTAAATCTCAGTGTGTATTTATTTACATTTTCAGCCTAAGCCAAACAGAACAATATAGGGTTAAAAAAAGTATCTGCTTAATATCTATGGAGATTCTCAGTCATCTAGGACATGGCTGTCCCAAAAATGCTTTTTCAAGCACTTTCATGGTTTTTCCCCTGGACTTTCCTTCTTTCTTTTTTTTAAAAAAATACGTTTTATTAATTTTTTAACATAATCACCTTAATATTCAGTAGACAGTGCATTGTCTGGTTTACATTGAACAAACATTCACTAACAATTAAATTCTATAACCTATAATCCACACGATAACTTCACATGATTTCCTCTTTTCCCCATAATGTTCTCTTTTACCAACCTTAAGTTAATACAATTCTTATTGTTTTCATGGATAATAATTAAGCATAAAGGTTTTCTAATATACAAATAATAATCACAATAATATAGTATTCTATCTGGTCATTCTGATTGTCTCATCGTATGCCCTGTTTCCAGTTCTTGTTTACATTTGTTTTTCCCACAGTGTTCTCAACATTTTTACTGGTTAAGATTTTCTCAAGAATTAATTACATTTAAATATTTAAATCTATTTTTTTTCTCATGTAAGCCAACCCAATACTTTTACCTTTCTTAAGGAATAAATAAGACTACGAAAAAAGAGAAAAAGGACGGGAATAAGAAAAAATTGGACTTTCCTTCTTCAGTTCTGAAAGTAACTGGAAAGTCCAGTTAACTTTTGAAAAAGCTCTTTTGGGATACAAAATCTCCTTCTTAACAGTTCCTCCCGTTCAGATCACGGACCATTATTTATAGAGAAAAGAGAATCTGAGAATAAGGATAGAAGCAGACTGAAGATTATTAAATATAATTTGATGACATTTAAGGATTTGGGCGCCTATGGAATTTTTTTTTAAAAAAGGTGTTCCACATCGCAACAGAAATGAATAGCGTATCCTCCCTCAGTCAAAACTCCACAAAGGTCTTGTGCTTTCAAAATGCTCTTTTGTCTCCCATAATAAAGGATCCAGGTGGGGCAGAAGTGGACATCATACGGGAAGATGACGCTACAGGAATCATCTCGTTTCCCGAATTCAAAATTCCTCCGTATCCCAAGTAAATCTATTCACATTTTAAATGTCAGGAAGTAAATATCCGTTTGCAAGCGAAACGTAGAAACAGGGCGGTGAAACAAATTTGTGGTGCTCTTGGAACCGGGTGGTTTTCCTGCAACCCACAAGGTTTCTGTCGCTAAGCCGAACATCCGTTAAGTGAATTTTGCCCCAGTTCATGACCGTTGCTAAGAGAGTCACTGCAGCTGTTTGCTTGCAAAAGGGGGATCACGTGACCCTGGGAATTTTGATCAGGTGATGCTGCAAGGGTCGTAAGTGTGAAAAATGGTCATAAGTCACTTTTTTTCCCAGTGCCACTATAATTTTTGAACAACTTGAACAACCAACTGTTGTAAGTCGAGAATTATTAATCAGGCTCTGCCTGTTTTTGCGACGAGGCTGTAATCCACGCCTATATTAGTCCGATTTTGTAAACCTTCCCTGATGAACTAGTTCCATGCAGGGGCAAAATAACCAGCATCCACAGCCTAGTCTCATGACTGACTCGGCTGTGGATGCCGGTATGTCAACTCCTGCATCCAATTTAAGAAAAACGAGCAGCAGAAGAAATAGGCCTTATTTAAAACCCGGGCTGCAAAGCATTCAAATGGCCACCAGATGGCAGCAAAGCATAAGATTTTGAATTCTGGCTCATTTTTGGGGGGGGAACAGAGAAGTAAGAGATACACTGCAAAAAAAAAAGACTATTTAAACATCTACAATTATTTAACTTATCTTTTTTATTATTTTAGGTTCGGTATTTGGACCATTATAGCCAAGTATGATAAAGAATTCACAACCTCTGCCGTAGCAAAATTTCAAGTCAAAGAATATGGTAATCACGAAGATTTTACTGGGCTATTACATGGCTACACATATTCATGCCGTGATTAGCATTATTAGATATTTTATCTCACTTTTTTCATATATACAACACAAGGTGGTGGACATGCCTAATATTTCTGCTTTCTATTTTCCCCATAACTATCCTGCGAGTTGGGTCAGGCAGAGAAAGAGGCTGTGATGAAGAAATTTGATTGTTGGGGGCAGTTTTAGAGAAAACACTTGGGGGGAAATAATATGAATTTCAGCTGATGTTGCTTGGAAGCAATAGAAGCTAATTTCCTCCTGCAAGATGCCAATTTTGCACCATTTAAAGCTAATGAGAAGCATTTTCCGCCATACATATTTCTTAGGGCCCAGCAGATAAACAGATATCTTCTGTAGAAAATGGTTTTTTTTTATATTTGTCATCGAACTGTTAGGAAGCAACTGTCGTTTCTTTCACATTTCAGCCGTGCCAAGATTTTCTGTCGAAATTATTCCAGAAAACAGCTTTATTAGCTCCCAGTATTTTGAACGCTTCAAGATTACTATCCAAGCTCGGTAAGGCAGATCATCATTTTTATGAGTTTAGTTTTTAGTTTACTTTAGTTTTTATTTTATTTTAGTTATTTTGTTTAGTTTAGTTTATCTATGAACTAGCACAGAAACCCAAGAATGGCGTTTTACAGATTGAAGAATGCAAACATTCGAAAGAAGATGGAGTGGATTAGAAGATCATGAAGAATAGAATAGAATCTGAGATGGAGAGAATAGAATAGAATAAAATAGAATAGAAGAGAAGAGAAGAGAATATGAAATGGAGAGAACAGAACAGAAAATGAATAGAATAGAATAGAATAAAATAGACTAGACTAGACTAGACTAGACTAGACTAGACTAGAATATGGAATAGAATAGAATAGAATAGAATAGAATATGGAATAGAATAGAATAGAATATGGAATGGAATATGGAATGGAATAAAATAGAATAGAATATGGAATAGAATAGAATAGAAGATAGAAGATAATAGAAGATAGAAAATAGAATAGAATAATAACTTTATTGTCACTTTAAATGTACATTAAAACATTACAATTAGATTTCATTGCATACAGCTCTCAAAGGATAACCACCTCCAATATACACTGCATAAACATGACAATATAATAATAATAGTAGTAGTAATAGTAGTAGTAGTAATTATACCCACATAATCATGCGTGTAATTAAGGAAGCAAGCTAGAAATTGGGAGACGGCGAGTTCTATTCCTATTCCTTTAGGCATGAAGTCAACTGGGTGACCGTGGGCCAGTCACCTTCTCAGAGCCCTAAGAAGGAGGTAATGGCAAACGGTTTCTAAAATCTTGCCAAGAAAACCGCAGGAGCTCGTCCAAGGAGTTGGCAGGAGTCAACATTAACCCAAAATGTCCCCCCCCCCAAAAAACAATATTAATTGCAATCAACTGTCCACTGCCCTGGCCTTGATGCTTCCTCTCTAGCTGAGATCAAAGAAGCCATCATTTACCCGTAGTTTCTCACGACCCAAATGGGGTTTCCTCATGGACTGATGGGTTGTGTCGCTCTTGATCTCTTCTCCTCCAGGTATTTTTACAAGAAGAAACTGAGCGAAGCAGAAGTTTATGTCCGCTTTGGAATTGTTGAAGGAGCCAGAAAGACCATGTTGCCCAAATCGTTGCGTCTCATTCACGTAAGCCTAGAGTGAGAACAAGCCCCCCAAGGCTCTTCATCTCTGTTCTAGATTCAGGGTTCTAGGTTTATCTTGGTGCAGGGGGCTGAGGTTGAGATGCCTGCTTTGAATGTCAAGAGTCACGAGACCACATTTGGAAGTGGGAATTTAGCTCTAGGGTCTAATTTCTTGCCTTGTGACTAATCTTTAGATGGAGGATGGCGTTGCAATGCTTTATTTTAACAGCAAAGAGGCTCTCCGTGAAATGGGGTACAGCGACCTTTCAGAGGTGGATGGGGCCACCCTCTATCTCGCAGCCTCTGTGCTGGAAACTGGAGGTAATTCCATCTGTCTGTCTGTCTCTTTCTCTCTCTCTCTCCCCCTTCCTTCCTTCCTTCCTTCCTTCCTTCCTTCCTTCCTTCCTTCCTTCCTTCCTTCCTTTCTCTATTCCATATATCCATACATCCACCATCTCTCTCTCTCTCTCTCTCTCTCTCTCATCTGTCTGTCTATCTATCTGTCTGTCTGTCTATATCTATCTATCTATCATGTCTGTCTGTCTATCTATTATCTATCTATCTATCTATCTATCTGTCTGTCTGTCTGTCTGTCTGTCTATCTGTCTATCATGTCTATCTATCTATCTATCTATCTATCTATCTATCTATCTATCTATCTATCTATCTATCTATCTATCTATCTATCTATCACCCATCTCACAATTCAGGCGACTCTGAGCAGCTATAATTCTATATCAAAGCGGGAAGATGGAGTGAAGAACTCAATGCAGGAAGTCCTCTTTCACTGAAAACATCAAATCCTTTCTTTTGGCAGATGGCCACAGCGAGGACAGTGAGCTAACCACGGTGAAGTACGCCTTGTCTCCTTACAAGTTGGATCTGATTGCCACGCCTCTTTTTATGAAACCTGGGCTTCCTTATTTTATTAAGGTTAGCGAGACCTGATGTGGAAGAAGCTTCTTGGATGAGAAGCGAAAGGCCCTCAAAGAAAAACAAGTCCAATTGCCTCTTGAAAAAGCACCATGATCTGGAGCAGGGGTCTTCAAACTTGGCCCTTTCATGACTTGTGGACTTCAACTCCCAGAATTCCTCAGCCAGGCATGCTGCTGACTGAGGAATTCTGGGAGTTGGAGTCCACAAGTCATGAAAGGGCCAAGTTTGAAGACCCCTTATCTGGAAGGCTGAGATGCTCCACAGACATTCCTGCTCTCTCTGCTTTTTCACCTTTGGTTATTCTCTCTTTTGGGAAAGGAAAGATCTCTGAAACCAGAACCCAATGAGACACGTGTGGTCTATATTTGGGATATAAAAATATTCCATGAAATAATTGAAGATTGTCCATTTGGCAATTGACCCAACCTGACCTAACAACTTTAGCTATTACACTCGTGAGTCTTTCTTACAGCCCACACCTTTGTACCTTGCTGGAGGTCAGATAGCCGGGCTTAATAAGGAAATGGTTTCTGTTATTATGATTCGTGGATTAAGATGAGATAATAATTGGCAGTTTTTGCATAAACAGGCACGGGTGAGGGATATGTTGGACATATCAGTTGGCAACCTTCCCGTGCTCCTCACGGCTACCGCCTTGAACGACCAAATGGAAGAGACCAAATTAATTCAAGAAGGCTCCGAGTTCGGGTCTGGCGTAACCAGTTCAACAGATGGGACCACTATCTTTACAGTTACCATTCCTTCCGACGCCAAAGTGCTGGAGTTCAAAGTGAGTGAAATATTTCCTTATTCTGATCGGAAGGGGTCAACCCCAAATGCCTCTGGAAGTTTTTAAGTGTTGCTCTCAAACTTGCAAAGTATAAGCCAAGGTCAGACAAATTACCAGCAGGCATACAACAGCAAAAATCACATTAACTGTTCAAAAGCACGCCAAATGCAAACTTTTACCTTTCCATAAAACGTTGTTTGTATCACTGAAAGCTTTGTCGTTGTGTGTTTTTTTCTTTTAAGGCAAAAGATGTTAATGTAGGAGTTGTTTTTTTTTCTAAACTAAAACCTCAGTATTCAGATTAAATTGCCCCGTTGGCACTTTGCGATACAGAAGTGGGTTTTGGGGTTGCAGTTTGGGCACTTGGTCTCTCAAAGGTTCGCCTTCACTGCTATAGGGCCTCTTGCTTGAGCAAGGGGTTGGACTAGAAGACCTCTGAGGTCCTTCCAGCTCGGTTATTCTGTATCCCTGAGGTCTGTTGTCTTTTGGTTTTTGCCTAGATAACAACAGCAGATCCTTCTTTATCAGAAGAGAACCAGGCCAGAGAAACCTACGAAGCAAAATCCTACATTTCTCTCAATGGAAACTATCTCTATATTGACTGGGCATCAGACCACAGAGTCTTACATGTCGGAGAGAGCTTTCAGATCAAAGTTCACCCAGCAAGCCATTATATCGATAAAATACTACACTATAGCTACCTGGTATGTTTTGCAAACCTATTTTTAGCTTCCCCTAAAAGGGACAAATGGAAAAAACAACAACAAAAACCTGAAATGCATACCTGTTCTAGCTTATGTCCTCGACTTACAGCAGAACGGTGGCAATGGGGCACAGTTCATTTAAATGTCTCATTTAGCCACAGTACTTTGGGGCTCCATTGTGGCAATAAGTCAAGGACTATTGGGCTAATTCCATCCCTTGCTGGTTGACCCTAGTCCACAATCCCACCCCACATTGGATGTTCTTTAGGCCAACAAAATAATCAACATTAATTGTCTTCTGTGCTTACAATCCTTCCCCCCCCCAATTAGGTTATCCGAGCTTCTATTCTTGAATGTCATTGTTTCCCCCCCCCTTTTTTTTAGATCTTATCCAGAGGGAAAATAATCAGTTACGGGACTCAAGAGAAGATCGAAGGCCTGTCTTATCAAGGCCTGAACCTCCATATCACTGAAGAAATGGTCCCTTCAGCCCGTCTTCTGGTCTACTACATCGTTACGGGGGAAGGAACTGCAGAATTAGTAGCCGATTCAGTCTGGCTAAACGTGCAGCAAAAATGCGGCAACAGCCTCGAGGTCAGTAGAACCTCTTCTTTGGATACTTGGGTTCCACCAACTGTGGTCAAACTCTGGACTCTCCCGCAGCCCTCTTGAACGTCTTTTTCCGTGTCCTATTTGGGGTTTTCGTCCTTGCAGGTCCGCATCCTGAAGAACGAGAGAGTTTACCGACCCAGAGAAAGCGTGTCGCTCTCCATGACCTCTGAGTCTCACGCTCTAGTAGCCCTCTCAGCCCTGGACAAAGCCATTTACGGAGTGACGGGATCCAAGCAGAAACCTATGGAAAAAGTTACGTCAGGTTGAAAGGAAAACCTTTGGCTTTCTCGATGCCTGTTCAGACGTCCAACTGACCTGGGTGGTGTTGGAGACATCCCCACCACACCGTATAGCAAATAAATTAATATAAAAATAGTCTTCTTTCCAACGTTGCTGAAATAACGGCCCATCTCTTACGACGTAGGGAGAAAGCGAGAACACACAGTCCATCTTGCGATGGGGAAGCCTAAGGATCGACAACACCACCCAGGCCTCCTTTTGTTCACTTTAGTGTGCTGTGCCCCTGCAGGCACGCCTTTCCCATTTCTGTCGCGAATTATTTTGACCGACGCGGGCACGAGAAAACGGAAGGGATGAAATCTCTCCGTCTTCTCCTTCGCAGGCTCTCCTGAAACTGGAGAAGAGTGACCTGGGCTGTGGTGCTGGAGGAGGGGAGAACAACGTGGATGTGTTCCGCATGGCTGGTCTTACTTTTCTCACCAATGCCAATGCTGACGACCCCCGAGAAAAAGGTGCGGAAATG
Organism: Crotalus helleri; assembly: GCA_024509115.1. NCBI lineage: Eukaryota > Metazoa > Chordata > Lepidosauria > Squamata > Viperidae > Crotalus > Crotalus helleri. The sequence goes on from JAKSXO010000082.1 coordinate 1,635,067, forward strand.
TTTCCTTTTAACCATAATATAACTGTCCATAAACCTTCAGTCCTAAATGCAAAAGGGTGGCATCTGATTACCAAATTACTTCCTTCTGCTTCTCTGTCTGCTTCTGCTTCTCCTTCTCCTTCTCGTCCTCATCATCTACCTTCTCCTTCTTGTCCTCCTCATCTATCTTCTCCTTCTCCTTCTTGTCCTCCTTATCTATCTTCTCCTTCTCCTTCTTGTCCTCTTTCATCTATCTTCTCCTTCTCCTTCTTGTTCTCCCTATCTATCTTCTCCTTCTCCTCCTCTTCCTTGTCTATCTCCTTCTCCTCATCTATTTCCTTCTCCTCCTCTTCCAGCACTGATGCTGTCACCTAGTTGTACACTGTGTATACTTCTGGGGAAACATTGCTGCTTCTTATCGGCACTGATCTCTTTTCTTCCATTGGCTTCCACAGATGAAACTTGCACGGCCATCATCAGAAGCGCCCGCTCCCTCAAAGAGGACATCGAAAAACTAGGTACGCTGTCAGCCCAAATATATGGGCTCTTTGATGCTCTTTGAGCTTGGGGGTTATCTTGCAGATGTTTCATTACCAAACTGCACTGGTGATGTTATCTAGTTGGGTAACGAAACATCTGCAAGGAAATCACCAAGCACAGAGAGTTCCAAGGACCCCAAAGTTGTTCTTGTTGTTGTCATCGTCCTCCTCCTCCTCCTCCTCTTCCTCCTCCTCAACCCAACTCCCTTCTAGCACTGATGATGTTACCTAGTTTGGGTAATGAAATGTTTGCAAAGAAACCAGCAAGTTCGGAGGGCACCAAGAACCCCACATCCTCCTCCTCCTCCTCTTCCACTTCCTCCTCCTCTTCTTCTTCTTCTTCTTCTTCCTCCTCCTCCTCCTCCTCTTCTACTTCCTCTTCTTCTTCTTCTTCCTCCTCCTCCTCCTCCTCCTCTTCCACTTCCTCTTCTTCTTCTTCTTCTTCTTCCTCCTCCTCCTCTTCCACTTCTACTTCCTCTTCTTCTTCTTCTTCCTCCTCCTCCTCCTCCTCCTCTTCCACTTCCTCTTCTTCTTCTTCTTCTTCTTCTTCTTCCTCCTTCTCCTCCTCCTCCCCTCCCTTCTAACACTGATGGTGTTACTTAGTTTGGTAATGAAACTTCTGCAAGACACCCACCACGCTCAGAAAGACCAAGGGCCCCACAGCTCAACCCTAAGTTCCAAATAACCCTCTTCTATCAAAGCTAAATATTTTGCTCAATCCGCCACATGGCTGCCCTGTTTTGCACATGCTCTGTTTGGCAGTGGCCATGTTTGTGTGTGAAAATGTCTGCCCCCCTCCCCATAAACAATCCTTGATTCAGGCTGCAAAAACGAGGCAGTTTTGATTTCCCTTGTCTCCTCTAAGCCTTCCGATGCCAAGATAGCTAGCTTTGGCTAGATCTAGCCTTAGTACTGATCAAACTCCTGGGAAGATAATTTGTGCATCACGCCTTTATCATTTCTTCAAGGCAATAGGGCCATTATATCCTTTCTGCTACTTGCTCATCTCAGCTGTGACCCAGAGCTATTTGTTCTTTTCCTGGTCATTTCTTGGAAAGATTTCTCCCCACTGTCTTATCCAGTTCAGCCAAAACATCCTGAAGGGCTCTAAGCAATAGTTTGTCTCCCCCCTCCCTTTCCATCTTTTCAGTTGCCCAGTTTCAAAATCAGCAAATTCAAAAGTGCTGTCGGAGTGGAGCGGAGCCTTATCCCTTCCCGCAGACGTGTCAACAGAGAATCAAGCGTATTATTAAGGGTGGTCCTAGGTGCATCTACGCCTTCCGGCTTTGCTGCGAATTTGCTTTTAAGAGGCGCCTGAATGACACACACAAGCACCTACTCCTGGGGAGAAATGGTATGTATACCCCTAGCAAAGCTACAAAGCAAATAGCCTGTGTGGGAAGTCAGCCCCCCCCCCAGAAGGAAATATTAAAGCGGCAGAAAAGTATATTTCCTAAAAGGATCTTAAAGAGACAGAAAAGTATGCCCAGTTTTCTTAATAGCCCCAAATCCCCCTCCCCTGAGCAGAAACCAGCTCTGTAGAAATGCAGATGTAAACCATTCAGGAAGGTTGAAGCTAGAAGATTAAGAAGACAAAGACACCTAAAATCTACATGCCCCACCCAAACTCTAAGACAGGACATAATAGATTAACCCACAGATGCCAAAAAGGTAGACACAGACTCAGGTCGAAGTTCATGCCACAGGAACAACTCCAAACAAAAGGGTCCAGAGGGTATAAAAACCCACTCCCTACACGTGCTCACTCTCTCTTTTCTTCCAGAGCCATCTTTCTGTCTGGCTCTTCTCTCCAATAGACTGCAACCTTCTTTCTAAAGCAGTCGCCATGTTTGTTTATTCCCGGCTTGGACTGAACCGCGATGAAGTCTTTTCCTTCAACGCCTGTTTCAAAAGTTTTATTAGTTGTTAATATAGGATACGATGAAGATACAAAAGTAAATAGCGGAAAAGACAGGGAAGGGGAAAGGGAGTAGAGAAGTGAGGTAAGGGAGGAAAAAAGGAAGCAAAAGGCATTGACTCGGACTTCCTTTGGTGCGGTAGAACATCAACTTCACACCTCAACTTTTTACTGATACAAAATGATATAAACAAACCATTTCAAGAACATCAAGTCTACCCTAATCGGTAAAAATCCCAAAAATCAAAATGTCATTTTTTTTCAAAGTCTAGAAGCGCTTCTAGCAAATCAACAAGGCGATAGCCATAGCGCTTGGACTTATATATCACTTTACACTGCTTTACTGCCCTCTCTAAGCAGTTTCTTTCTTTTCCTCCTCCTCCTCTTCTTTTTTTTTTTCTTTTTCAGCCTTTAATGCTCTATTGGATGTGGCTCCAGAAATCCGAAGTTTTTTCCCCGAAAGCTGGCTTTGGGAAGTCCATCCAGTTCAAAGGTATGAGATTGTATGATGTTGGCTCTTTACAGGTGACTCGATTAGAATAATAATAATAATAATAATAATAATAATAATAATAATAATAATAATAATAATAATAATAATAATAATAATAATAAAGTTGGAAGGGACCTTGGAGGTCATCTAGTCCAACCCCCTGCTCAGGCAGGAAACCCTATATCATTTCGGACAAATGGCTGTCCAGTTCTTAAAAACTTTCAGTGTTGGAGCATTCACTGCTTCTGGAGGCAAGTGGTTCCACTGGTTAATTGTTCTCACTGTCAGGAGGTTTCTCCTTAGTTCTAGGTTGCTTCTCTCCTTGATTAATTTCCATCTGTTGCTTCTTATCCTGCCTTCTGGTGTTTTGGAGAATAGCTTAACTCCCTCTTCTTTGGGGCAGCCCCTGAGATACTGGAAGACTGCTATCATGTCCCCCCTCGTCCTTCTCTTCATTAAACTAGACAGACTCAATTCCAGCAGCCGTTCCTTATATGTTTCAGCCTCCAGTCCCCTGATCCTCTTTGTTGCTCTTCTCTGCACTCTTTCTGGAGTCTCAACATCTTTTTTACATCTGAGTTTTTCCCCCAGCCCTACGATTCTATGATTCTATCTGTGCTAAAACTAGTAAATCAGCTCTGGTTTTTATACCAAATGCAGGTCCAAGACTCTGCCAGTCACCCTGCCTGATTCTCTAACTACCTGGGAAATACACGGTGTCAGCATTTCGGATAAAGGTATGCAAAATAAGGGATTTATACCATTTTTTAAAGAGAGCAAGGATCACATTATGCAATCGTTCCTAGCCAGGGTAGTTTTTTTACCACCCCAACTTTCCTTCCTATCATAACAATCCAGGTCTTACAGGCAGTCCTCAATTTATAGCCATCATGGAGCCTGCCCATCACACTGATAAGTCACGATAGTCGCAAAGCGGATCCCTGTGTGACTGATCCAATGATACGACCTTTTTTTTGTGGCGATGGTCAAATGAACACCGTGCGACTGATCCGACGTTAGGACCTTTTTTGTTGTGGTGGTAGTTGTAAACTGAACACATCAATTGTTAAACGAACCCATTCTTCACCCGGAAAAAATATTATTGAACATCGGAAGCAGATGGTAGTTTGGGGCCATTTTTGACACGGGATGCTACCAACGGTCGTAAATTGACAAGCCCTCAAACTGTGGCTGTGTAACCCCCAGGAGGGGGCCGGCAAAACTCTGGAAACTTGCTATATGTGCCTCCTAATTTTGAACAGTCACCAAGTGGCTGGTTGTAAACAGAGAACTACCTGTGTTTAGATTAAGATTTCCTTCCTTTTGGCTTGGGAGCCAAAAGAAGATTATTTATTGCCTCTTCTTTCATCTGGCACCCGTAGGTATTTGTGTGGCTGACACCTTGGAAGTGGAAGTCGTTAAAGAGGTCTTTGTTAACGTCCATATTCCATACTCTGTTGTCCGAGGAGAGCAAATAGAATTAAAAGCCACCATTTACAATTACAGACCGTCAAGGGCTAAGGTAAGTGAGCAGTTAAAAAAATTTTTTTTTTAAAAAAAATGAACAGTCGCTCCTTATTTGCAGGGGCAAACTTTTAACCTTCACACTGGACTCTGATTGTCAAAGGCTAAAACTATGCATGGAACTTTATTTACATACTATTTGGGTGCTGCCTGATTTGTCAGAGAGATGGGGGGGGGGGAAGAGCCCTTGGATGGAGACCTAAGTTGTTTTTGTAAAATTTAGGTGCACTTGGCCCACTATGGTTTACAAAGACGGAAGCAGAGCATAGATAGAGAGGCAAACAATACGTTCTTTCGTTGCAACAACACCACCGGCGGTTCTCAGGACAATTCTAGCCGGCCCCTCTAATTAAGACCCGGCTTTTGGCTTTTGAACTCTTGATAAGAACAAAACAGGGCAGTATCCTACTATCTGGACTTACCTTGAGTGTCAAAAGCATTTCATCTGCCAAAGAACTTCTTGTTTTACTCCCCGCTTGATGGAATGCCATGTAAACTGGATCTCCTTGATAAGCTAAGGGTAATCACTTATCCTTGAATATCACAAGGAGCATGGCAAAGGATATCTAGGCTATGAAAAAGTTGCTTATTAATTTTTTGGGGGGGGGCTGGTTATTAAAGTCTAAAATCTCATCTCAAACGAATATTTTGATGTAATTTGCAGCAGTCCTATTCTGTTTTGGATGAAAAAGCTGCAAAGTACTCCCTTTGACACTAGTTTAAAGACTGAAACGATACTTGTCTTTTTGCTGATCTTCAATAGTCTAAAAACTGTCTAAGCACCACAGTTGAGGATTCATTATCTTTAACTTATGTCACTGTTTCTCAACCTCAGCAACTTGAAGCTATGTGGACTTCAACTCCCAGAAGTTGTCGTTGTCTCCTCCTCCTCCTCCTCCTCCTCCTCCTCCTCCTCCTCCTCCTCCTCCTCCTCCTCCTCCTCCTCCTCCTCCTCCTCTTCCTTCCTCATTCTTTCCTTCTCCTCCTTCTTCTCTTCCTTCCTCATTCTTTGCCTTCTTCTCCTTCTTCTTCTCTTCCTCCTCCTCCTTCCTCATTCTTTCCTTCTTCTTCTTCTTCTCCTCCTCCTCCTCCTCCTTCTACTCTTCCTCTTTCTCCTTCTTCTTCTCTTCCTCATTCTCCTTCCTCATTCTTTCCTCCTCCTCCTCCTCCTCCTCTTCTTCCTCCTCCTCCTCCTCCTCCTTCTTCTTCTTCTTCTTCTTCTTCTCCTCCTCCTCCTCCTCCTTCTCCTCTTCCTTCCTCATTCTTTCCTTCTCCTCCTCCTCCTCTTCCTTTCTCATTCTTTGCCTTCTTCTCCTTCTCTTCCTCCTCCTCCTTCCTCATTCTTTCCTTCTCCCCCTCCTCCTCCTTCTCTTCTTCTTTCTCCTCCTCCTTCCTCCTTCTTTACTTCTTCTTCTTCTCCTTCTCTTCCTCCTCCTCCTCCTCCTTCATTCTTTCCTTCTCCTCCTCTTCCTCCTCCCTCTCCTCCCCCTTCTCCTCCCCTTTCTCCTTCCCCTCCCCCTCCCCCTCCTCCCCCTTCTCTCGACTCCCAGAATTCCCCAGCCAGTGCACGTTGACTGGGGAATTCTGGGAGCTGAAATCCACAAGCCTCAAAGTTGCCAAGTTTGGAGAGCCCCGTTTTAAAGCAATGCAACTAAAAGAAGAGGGAACACCCTGCTGCATCACGGGGCCTGATTTAGCATTACCTATGAAGGAGAATTTTTGTAGCTCAGGGTTGAAGGGTGGGGCCCTGGATGCTCTCTGAGCCTGGTGGTTTTCTTGCAGATGTTTCATGACACAACTAGGTAACCTCATCAGTGTTAGAAGGGAGTGGGACTTGCACGGAAGGAGGACTGTGGGGTCCTTGGAAAACGTCTGCAAGAAAACAAGCTAGCTCAGGGGGCACCAAAGAGCCATTTAGCCTTCTTTCTATTGGCGCGTTGTCCTCTGCTCCTGGCTGGACACTTCTCTAATTCCTCGCGGTGACCCTTTCAGTATTGCCTGAAGCTCAGCGTGCAAAAAGGGATCTGCCTCTTTGGTGCTGCTAACACCCTGACGGACCGCTCTCAAGTCCACACCTGCTCTCACCTGAAAGATATCCAGAGCTCGTCGATGGTGGTGGAGTCATTTAAAGTTCTTCCTCTTGAGTTAGGCCTTCTCGGCGTCAACCTCACGCTTCACAGTGATGCGGGAAATGAAATGCTTGTGAAGACCTTAAGAGTTGTGGTAAGGAGGGTGGAAGGGAGGATTTTTTCCCCATGAGTCTCCTTCAATTCTTTATTGGCCAAGTGTGATTGGACACTCCAGGAATTTGTCTCCAGCGCATAAGCTCTCGCTGTACATGCTGATGACAAAGTAATGCAATGATAAGATACCAGTAGAAGAAGCTAGTGGGAAAGATGTGAAGGATAATAGTAACAGACTTTGGAAAGAGTGCAGAAAAGAGCAACAAGGATGGCTGGTGGGGCTGAAGGCTAACACATACAAAGAACGGTTGCAGGATTTGGGTATGGCTAGTCTAGTGAAAAGAAGGACATAGCGCTGACATGATAGCAGTCTTCCTATATTTGAGGGGCTGCCACAAACAAGAGGGGGGTCAACCTATTTTTCTAAAGCACAAGAAGGATGGATGGAAACTAATCAAGGAGAGAAGCAACTTAGAACTAAGGAGAAACTTCCTGAGAATAAGAACAATTAACCAGTGGAACAACCTGCCTCCAGAAGCGGTGAATGCTCCAACACTGGAAGTTTTTAAGAAGAGACTGGACAGCCATTTGTCTGAAAGGGTTAGGGTTAGGGTCAGATTTAGGGATCCTGGTTGACTCAGCCTTGCCAGATTGTTGGGGGGAAGCAACAAGCTGACTCTGTAAACCACTTAGAGAGGGCTGTAAAGCAGTGTGAAGCGGTATATAAGTCTAAGGGCTATTGCTGTTGACCAGTTCTTTGGTTTTAGCCCGAAGGCATTCGAAGGGAGAGTTATGACGGTGGCACGCTGGATCCCCAAGGGGTTTATGGTAGGTCAGTTCAATTTATTATAGAAAAATAAAAAAGAGACATTTCTCTTTGCTGCGTTTTTTTTTTCGGGCGCAAAAGAGTTTGGAGAACGTTGCATTCTTCACCCCCAATTCAACCATTTCAGCTGCCTTTTACCCCCACGGAAGGGGGAAAGGATTGGAGGATTGGAGGGTTAATTTATTTTGGTAACTTATTCGCGCGACGCAGTTTGAAGCCCACGATGCACTAACTGGCTTTGGTGTGGTTTGCCCATGGTAGGTACGGTCGTGAGACAGAAAGAATTTGCCCACAAGGTGCCACGCTACATCGTCCCCAAGACGCAACTGGAAAAAACTCTCAGTATAAAAGGTAAAAGGGAAGGAGAGAAGGAAGGTGTGCTGGTTTTCATTTGCTTGTGGGACTGTTCCCCCCCCTTCTCGATTTTGAACTGAATCGCTGAATTTTTCAGCGGTGGGGGGAGGAAGGAAGGATTGGGAGGGAGGAAGACAGGAGGGGAGGAAGAAAGGGAGGGAGGAAGAAAGGGAGGGAGAAAAGAAAGGGAGGATTGGGAGGGAGGAAGACAGGAGGGGAGGAAGAAAGGGAGGGAGGAAGGGAGAAAAGAAAGGGAGGGAGAAAAGGAAGGGAGGGGGAAGAAATGGAGGGAGAAAAGGAAGGAAGGATTTGGAGGGAGGGAACGAGGAAGGGAGGAAGAAAAGAAAGGAAGGGAGGGAGGGAGAAAAGGAAGGAAGGATTGGGAGAAAGGGAGGGAGGGAGGGAGGGAGGAAAAGAGAGCCCAATGCAGCTGGAGTGAAAGACTTCAGCTGCTTTTTCACCCAAATTGTTTTTCCCACCAGGGTCCTTCACTGACTCAACATTTCCACCTGCAATTGGGGTGGGCAGCCTTAGCTACTGAACTGACCAATCCATCAATAATTCCGAATCTGTAAAAAAGCATCTCTTGTGGTTTTCCTTTCCTCGCCTTTCCCCCCTCCTCTCCTTTCCGTATCCCCTTCCTTGCATCCTGGCTTGACTTCCCACCTGCCCAGGAAACTTGCTGGGGGACGTGATCCAGGCTGCCGTGAAGCCCGAGGCGCTGAAGTTACTCACCAACCTCCCCCAAGGCAGCGCAGAAACAGAACTGATGAACACTGTCCCGGTGTTTTATGTGTATGATTACCTGGAAAGGTCCAAGTCCTGGGACATCTTTGGGTCAGACAGAACCAGCGCAGAAATTACCATGTTAAGGAAGATGAAGAGAGGTAAGGTAGCATCTTTGGAGCTGTGAACTGGGTTGCCATCTGTCAGAAATGGTACAGGGTCTCCTGCTTGGGGGGGGTGGACTAGATGACCTACAAGGTCCCTTGCAATTCTGTTATTCCATTCCATTTCATTCCATTCCATTCTGCATTCTATTCTATTCTATTCTATTCTATTCTATTCTATTCTATTCTATTCTATTCTATTCTATTCTATTCCATTCCATTCCATTCCATTCTATTCCCTATTCTATTCTATTCTATTCTATTCTATTCTATTCTATTCTATTCTATTCTATTCTATTCTATTCTATTCTATTCTATTCTATTCTATTCTATTCTATTCTATCCTGCCAGTGTTATAGATAGAATTGTCTGTTCGGACGCTCACAAATCTTCTATCGAAGGATGAAACTTTGCATTAAGGCTTGCTAGATTTTTGACTGATAGACAACAGAATTCCACATGTCTTGACGTAATATAGCATTTTTAGTAAATATAGAGGGGAAAGTTTATAACGACTTGTAGATTTCTTATGCAAGGGTGGACATTTTATGTTCAGTGTTAATGGTAATAATAATGCCTCTATAAGCTATAAAGGGAAGTCACCAAGCTCTTTGCCTTTTAAGATATGAAGAATGGAGAAGAAATGGTTTTTTAAAATTTATTTTATTTCTCAGGAATCATCAGCATCCTGTCTTTTCAAACACAAGATTACTCTTACAGTATGTGGAAGGATGGCGAAGCCAGCACCTGGTAAGTAAAAGGTGCCTTCAGAGGCAGCTATTTCCAGAATGGACCTGATTATATCACACAAAACAGGGAAGACATCCAGAAAATAAATACAATCCTGTTAAATCTGCCTCTCTCTCTCTCTCTCTCTCTCTCTCTCTCTCTCCTCTCTCTCTCTCTCTCTCTCTCTCTCTCTCTCTCTGTGTGTGTGTGTGTGTGTGTGTGTGTGCAATTTCGACTTCCTTTCTTTCCTGTTTGTTCTTGGATGTCTTGAAAGCTCTCTCCAAATCTGAGGGAGAAACTCAAATTTTTATCTTTTGTTACCGGCAGGATTACAGCATTTATCCTAAAAGTTTTTGGACAAGTTCGGCGATATATGCCTGATCAATTTGGCACGGCGTGTCAGTCTCTGACTTGGTTGATTGACATCTGTCAAATGGACGATGGATCTTTCAGGGAAGTTTCAGATTACAAGCCAATAGCCCTTCAGGTATGGAAGTGGACCACGGGTAAGAATGAAACCCAACTCAGATTTATCGATCGGTTCGCTGATCTTTCATTTGAGGAAAGAGGAGGAATCTAGAAATAGGGCCATCTAGATCAAACGATAGGCCAGATATTCTGGGATGGAAACCACTTCCCCTATCAACAGGGTTTTGTGAAAAAATTGGATGGAGAACATTTCCATGGCTTTGGGATGGGAGAATAGTTGGATGGCGTTTTCAAGGATGGGTGGGTTACTTCCGAAGGAGGTAGAGTTTTGCCATGGCTGTTCTTTGTAAGGATGATGGATACAGATTAATTTCTATAACTTGGTGTGTGAAGGGAACTAAGAATCGAGAGAGTGATATTTTAACACTTCTTTGTTGCTTTCCAAAGGGCACATTACGTGATCAGCAGAAAGAAAACAGTCTGTACCTAACAGCCTTCACCTTGATGGCCTTCTCAGACTATAAAAAAGCCTGTCCCTTCCAGGTAGGTCTGCTTTCCATTGTTAGCGACATTGCTGCTGCCATGTGGTTACCCCGGTCAATTCTCCGAAAGTTTTCGATGGAGTTTTATACTCTGATTGTTAGGACGTAAGTGTGGGCAGCTCTGCTTGGGCTTGACCCTTGCAATGACAAGCAGATGGTGACAGCCGTTAGACTATTGAATTCCGATTAAAGATGGAAGCATGGGAGAAGGAATGGCAGAACCTGGCAGGGTGGAGTTAAAAGAGGAATCAGCCTAGAATCCCTACATAGCCACAAGCAAATTTAGTCCAATCTCTCTTGTGTTCTGTTGCCCCTTATCTAACCCTTTATTTAAGAAGATTCCTGTACATAGCCTTTTAGCAATAGAGCGGTTTAGTTGAACCTTCACATAGGGACCTGATCTTTCTTACTTGACGGAGGAACATGACGCCATTTCTTTTACTGAGACTACTGTGTTATCTATGCGAGGGGCTGTTTTTCAATATAATAGCGGGGGGGGGGGAACAGAACCCACACATGCCATTGCCCGAAATGCTTTGGGAGAAAGGTGGCGGGAGGTGACCAGCCGACATGCCACCAAGCAAAATATAAACTCTTTTGCCTGTTCCTTTACAGAAATTTGCAGACGCTGAAAACCGAGCGGTCAATTATTTGTTGCAAAACATTGCAAGCTCGCAAAACACCTTTGTCTTGGCCATCGTGACTTATGCTCTAACTCAAGCAAAGGTCAACCATCCTGACCTTCATTCGGCCTACAATCGCTTGAAGAATGAAGCTCAGGTGAAAGGTAAAATCCAGTCCTCCTTATACCAAACCAGTTCAGCCAGGTGATGATGTGGTTCATCTTTATAAACATCAGCAGTTTTCCATTCTTCGGATCAGGCTGGACTCTCCAATTACCATAAGTAGCAAAGAGGACATCTTCTCATTGGTCCTTTGGTTCCTTGGCTAGACTCAGAGGTGAGAAGGCCCTTCCCCTGCGTGATGTTCTACCTCTCTTGTTTCCCATTTACAGGGAACCCCCCAATCTACCGTTTCTGGAAAGAGACCCCCATCAAATTCGATGCAAGCATTCCCTCTAAGGGCAACGCCAAGATGGTGGAAACCACTGCCTACGCCTTGCTGTCCATTTTGCGGAAAGGAGATCACAATTACGCCAAACCGGTCATGAAATGGTTGACCGAAGAGCAGAGATTTGGAGGTGGATTTTACTCGACCCAGGTATCAGCTCTCCTGCTCCCACTTGAGCATCCTAAACCTTAGACAATCTCCCGCATTCTCCAGGTCATTTGTAGGAATCTTGAGTGTCCTAGAACCTTAGATAATCTCCCACATCCTCCAGATCATTTGTAGGAATCTTGAGCATCCTAGAACCTTAGACAATCTCCCACATCCTCCAGGTCATTTGTGGGAAACCACTTAATAATCTGTGGTAGTTTAGAACTGATTTTTGTGCCTTTCAACATGGTATCGTGTTCATTTGTGGAAAGCCTCATTGACACTTAACTGATGGCTAAATCAAAAAGATCTAAATCAAAAGGCATCAATAAGAAACCACTTCGAATATGCTAAGAGATCATTTTGGCTTTCTACGGGATGATGAAAAGTTCTTTCTGCAGCCTTTGGGGCTCTAATCTTCCATTTTCTCATCCCTGAAAAACTAGAAATGGAATTTTTTTTTTTTTAGAATTAATATACAGTGTGGTTGCTTCCTTTCTAACACTGTCTCTTTGTTTTTTGTTTTTTGTTTTCTCTCACTAATTTGACAGGATACAATCATTGCTTTGGAGTGCCTGACCGAATATTCCATCCTTATTAGACGGCTTGAGCTGGACATGAACATCAAAGCATCTTATAAGTCTCGTGGAGATTTCCACACGTACAGGCTCACAAGTAGCCATTACATCGGCAAGCCTGTGGATGTGAGTTAATGGATCGGGAGGGGATCGGGACGGGAGGCCAAAGAGAGCAGATATTTGAAGTGGCTTTTGATCTAGTTGGTCCATTGGCCAAGAAGTATTTTGTGGGCTTCAAGCCAGTCAAGGGCCAACAGGACCAGGTAGACCAGATTCTAACAAAGGCAAGATGAATCCCTGGATGGTGGCTGGTGGGAACAATCACGAAGTTCAGAAGGAGGGAGTTTTTCATTTAAAAAAAATCAACAACGGTCCCATTATAACTCTTCCTGATTTTAAAGAGGGACATCTATTCCCCAGCCATTTTCAAGGTGGTCTACTTGAAGCTAAGTCACTTTGGACTTGGAAATCAAACTGGTCTCCAACTAAACTATTTGCAAGTCAAAGACTCTGCCTCCAAAATAGCTGTTGTACTTGACGGTTTCTTCTAGTGTGGGAAGCAAAGTTTTGGCAAAGTTGGGAATACTACGTGCTTGGGATCTCCAAAGTTTGGTGGACCGTCCCCCAAGTTTATAATCTTTGGTAGGATCCATAGCTTCCACTCAGATAATTGAAAGAACTGAATGAACCAAATCGGAGATGGACTAGGGAAATCCTTTCATGTTGTGTCACACTCAACATGTTCATTCAACCTGATCAGCCATCTTTTCTCTTTTCCTTCTCCACCTTTTCACCCCCTTGCTTCACATCTTAGCTTTCCTTTGCTCCAGGGAAATCTCACGGGTCATGATAAACCAGGATTCTGACAAAACCCAGATCTGTGCCTCAAGCAGCTGAAAATATCCAGGCCAAATTTATGACAAGCTTAACAAGAACTTTCTAGAGCAGCAATGGGGATTAATGTCTTTTTTCGCCATTTCTTTGCAAATTCAGGCTTCCTTGAGTGACGATATAGAAGTGCGCACGGGAAGCAACACTGGAACAGCCGCTGTGACTGTAAGTGAACAAAGTGTCTTCATTTACAACTGGTCCTCAACTTACAACCATTCTGCTTAGTGACCGTTCAAATTTATTTATTTATTTAGCACATGGCTGACCGTTCAAAGTTACAACGGCATTGAAAAAAGTAACTTAGGACTGCAGGTTGGCTAAGTTGGCTAGAAAGGTACAGATTGAACACACTTGCCATCCAAGATGGATTATCTTCACAATTTTTAATCTTCGCCTTACCTATTCTACAGATATTATAATGGTAACTAGAAGCTGGTTGGCAGGTTCAAAGGCTCCGAATTAATCTGGTTTCCTCTTTATTTTCCATATTTACAGCTGAGGAGCGTGTATTATGTAAGCAGCGTTTCTGAGGACACTTGTGACTTTCAGCTGAAGATTAATGTCACGCGAGATGGTGAGGAACTCATTAAAAAAAATTAAAGTGGAGAAAAGACTACTCAAAGGACCTCTGTAAGCTAAAAAATCAGTACTGCTTGGCTGGCAAGCACTTCTGCGAACAATTCCTTCCTGAAAGCCCCCTCCCCCCAATTTTTCAATCTGGGTGGTGGCAAAAATACACCTCTTTCCTCTGGATAGGTGGAGCGGTTGGCTTTGCCCCACTTCATTCATGCTCTGCTGGATAATATAATCCTGAAAATTCTTCTTTTGAAAAACAACCCTTTTTTTTTTTTTGCTTGTGCAGAAAAGAAGTACTATCTGTCCTTCAATGAAATCCGGCTGTTGGTTGCCTGTGCAAAGTAAGTCTGAATAATTTGAGACTCTGATGAGCATCAGAAAAAAAAAAATTGGAAGAAGACTCCTTTACTTTGAATAGATTCTCTTATCTATCTATCTATCTATCTATCTATCTATCCATCCATCCATCCATCCATCCATCCATCCATCCCTAAGCTATTTCTCAAGCCCCTTCCTAGCCAAAACAAGCCTCCGGAGCGAGCGTGCTGTTTTCAGCTTTGAATTATATCAAACCTGACACCAGAAACAGACTAACCGATGACCTGAGTGCTGCATGTGTTGCTCTCAAACTTACAAAGTATGAGCCAAGGTTAGACAAATTATCAGCAGGCATACAACAGCAAAAATCCCATTAATTGTTCAAAAGCATGCCAAATGCAAGCTTTTACCTTTCAATAAAAAGTTGCTTGTCTCATTGAAAGCTTTGTCATTGTGTTTTTCTTTTAAGACGAAAGTGGAGTCAGTTGCTATTGTTTCCATTTTTTTTTGGCCCATGTAGGTACAAACCTCGAAGGAGGACAGGACAATTCTCCTCTCCCCACGCAGTGATAGATGTCTCTCTTCCCAACGGCCTGGAAGCAAATACGGAGGACTTGTCTCTTGTAAGTAATGCTGACATCCCCAATTTTTTTTTAATTTAGTAACACAGTTGTGAAACGAATCTGGTTGCCCCATCAACTGTGCTTGTTAAAAGTTTGCCCCCCCCCAAAAATGGGCACATGATCCTGGGACATTGCAATCATCATAAATATGAACCGGTTCTCAAGCATTCAGAAATCAATCACCCGACTGTGGAGATGCTGCAACGGTGGGAAAAACGCTCAAAAGCCACCTATTTCGGTGCCACTGTAACTTCAAACCGTCACTAATCGAACTCTTGTGAGTCGAGGACCGCCTATATGTTTTTGAACAGCGATATGTGTTTCTAAACACACTGGGTCTCTCGAGCTGCGTGTTTTAGTTGAAAACCATCCTGTACAAATTCAGAGAATAAGTTTAAAGTTCAGATCGATTCGCGCCGACAGCTACGGCGATTCAAAAGACCGTTGCATTACAAAATGGGAATGCTTTAAAAAAAAAAAGTTTTTTTTTTTTTTTTAAACTGATGGAGCTGCTCTTCCAGAATATCTCACCTGGCAAGTGTTCCTTCTTTTCTTTTTCTCAGCTTTCAAATAGTGTTGACCAGCTGATTTTGAATTATGAGATAAGGCCCGATGGACATGTTGTCATGCAGGTGGACTCGGTAAGCATCTGCGGCTTGGTCACGTGGTTTTATTTCTCACAAGGCTTGTCAAATAGTCAATGATTTTTTTTTTTAATCCTCCTGTTCCTCAGAGCTGCATAATTCAAGCTCAGTTGAATAGTCTAATAGACTTGGCCTGCTCTCCCCCTCCTCTCTCTCTCTCTCTCTCTCTCTCTCTCTCTCTTTCTTTCTCTCTTTCTTTCTCTTTCTCTCCCTCTCCTCTCTCTTTCTCCTTCTCTCTCTTCTCTTTCTTTCTCTATCTTTCTTTCTCTCTTTCTTTCTTTTTCTCTCCCCCCCTCTCTCTTTCTCCTTCTCTCTCTTCTCTTTCTTTCTTTCTCTTTCTCTTTCTTTTTCTCTCTTTCTCTCCCTCTCCTCTCTCTCTCTTTCTCTTTCTCTCTCCTCTCTCTTTCTCTCTCCTCTCTCTCTTTCCGTCTCCTCTCTCTCTTTCTCTTTCTTTCCCTCTCTCTCTCTCTCTCTCTCTGCCAAGTTGAGCAGTGTGGCACACAGGAAGTGGGTTTCTGCAAACTGCACAGGCTAACAGATGAAGCTGTTTGTTCAAAGATGCAAATAACTGAATTCTGCCAGTCCTCTGGAAGAAAGACAGCAGCGGAGATAACAGAATAACAGAGCTGGAAGGGGCCTTGGAGGTCTTCCAGTCCAACCCCCTGCTCAAGCAGGAGACCCGCCTAGACCATGTTAGAAACCTCCAGTGTTAGAGCATCTGCAACTTCTGGAGTTAAGCCATTGCACTGGTCATTTGTTCTCACTGTCAGGAAATTTCTGCTTATTTTCTAACTTAGATCTCTCCTTGATTAGTTCCCACTCATTGCTTCTTGTCCTGCCTTCTGGTGCTTTGGAGAATAGGTGGATCCCCTCTTCTTTGTGGCAGCCCCTCAAATGTTCGAAGACCGCCATCATGTCACCCCTGGTCCTTCTTTTCTTTAAACTAAACATACCCAATTCCTGCAACCGTTCTTCGTAGGTTTAAGCCTTGAGTCCCCTAATCAATTTACAGTATATTTCGGGATTCCAGAGCCCTGCTTTCCAATCAGTGAAAATCATATTATATTAGCATTCCTGCTTAAATTCAAATGCCCACTTTCAGACAGAGCGACTGAACCGGTGTAAATATTCTGGGTTATTCTCTTTTTCTCAGTGGCTTCTGGAAAACCCCAAGTGGGATAGGAGTCTAGTGGCTTTTTCTCCTGTCCCCTCCCTCAGCCCATGGGGGGTTTGCACACCCCTTCCGTGGAACTGGTCTAATTCTGGAAATCAACTGAAGCCACACTGGCCCACAACAATAGCTGATATAGCAACAGACCAAAGACTTGTCATATTTCGGTGCAAAGCGGCTGGGTGGAGAAAGGTCACGTGTGGTTTTTATGTATCCTGAGTCCATCTGAACTGACATTATTCTGACAGATTCCAGGAAACGAGTTTCTGTGCGTCGGTTTCCGAACAATTGAAATTTACCGAGTTGGAATGCCAAGTCCAGGAACCTTCTCGGTGTATGACTATCACGACCCTGGTAAGGAATTCATTGGGCTCTGCTTTCCCACGAGAGCAAGTCTGGCCTTTTGGGGCTAAGTATGTTGGTTCAGATCAAGGCAGCCTGTTAATGAATTTAGGCTGTGATTTTAGTATTGATTATTCTACGGAATTGAATGCTGGCTCCCGTTTGGCATTCCGCTTTTTCACGTACAGTACCGTATGTACAGCACCAGACGTACAGCACCAGACATACAGTACCAGACGTACAGGACCGTACGTACAGGACTGTACAGGACTGTATGTACAGTACCGTATGTACCGTATGTACAGTACTGTACAGTACAGTACAATATAATAATAAAATAATAAATAAATAAATAAATAAAATAATAATTCCTTCCTTCCTCTCTCCTCCTCTTTCCTTCCCTTTTCTTCTCTTCCCCTTCCCCTTCCCCTTCCCTAACTTAAATACATAGTCAATCTCTCCCGGTGTCAAGAAAATGATTTTTGTTTTGTTTTGTTTCTACAGAAAAACGGTGCACCATCTTTTATAATGCTTACGGAGAAGAATCTCTTGTTAAACTATGTGAAGGCAGCGAATGCAAATGTATGGAAGGTAAGCAGTCAAAAAGTAACTTGAATTAAATGACCTGGGGGGGGGGGAAATGGTTAAAAATTGCTTCACTTTATTTATTATTATTTTCTTTAACAAAAGAACATTCTTTAGGTCACCATGGTTGATATGAGCAAGCAATGTGTCAGAGGATCATATAACATGATTCACTGGGAAGGGATTTGTTTTTTCCCCACCTCCTTCCTAGTCACAGTAGGGAGGAGGGGGGGAAGAATTGCAGGTAAATTGAAAGCATCATCCCCAAAACATTTCTAAACTGTGCATCAAAGGAAAGAAAATTCTGCATCTGCTTGTTTATACTAGAATTTAAGGGAGAGAAAAACAGGGGTTTAAGTTTGAAGGAGAGGCAAGTGTTCCAATCAGGTGCCTCCTCATCAAAGCATCCCACAGGATCTCTTCTGCTTCCATCTTCCTGCTTAAAAAGCTTTTTCTGTTTCCTCAACATATAGCGGAATGTGGACTTATGCAGCCCCGGCTGGACACCTCCATAACTTTGGATACCCGGAAAGAGGCAGCTTGCCAGCAGAACATTGCCTATGGTAAGAGTCCCAGGCTTGCAAGAAAACAGGACGCCAGGAATGGGATGCCCAAATGCTTCCTGGCGATACCTAGATCTCCTTGCTGGCTACAAGGCACAAGGGTGGGCCTGGAGGCTCCATTTTAAAGCACGTTTTCCAACTTTATATTTGTTTTCTGAGGTTTTCGCGTGTGTTTGTATGTAGGTCTTTGGTTATTCGGGTTTTCTCCTGCGTAAAATTGGAAGTGTCTTGGCGACGTTTCCACGAAGTCCCATTCGTCATCTTCAGGCTGGTGTCTTTGGCTTTGTGCTTCTAGGAGCAATGAGATATATATCTTTATTATCTGTGAAGGAATGTGTAGCTAAAGAAGGACTCTGTGTGTGTGTATGTGTGTCTGTCTGTCTCTCTGTGTGTCTGCCTGTCTGCCTGTTTCTCTCTCTCTCTCTCTCTCTCTCTCTCTCTCTCTCTCTGCCTGTTTCTCTGTCTGTCTGTCTGTCTGTCTGTTTTTCTCTCTCTCCCTGCCTATCTGCCTGCCTCTCTCTCTCTCTCTCTCTCTTTCTCTCTCTCTCTCTCTCTCTCTCTCTCTCTCTCTCTCTCCTCTCTCCTCTCTCTCTCTCTCTCTCTCTCTCTCTGCAAGTGTGTGTATTTTGTGTGTATGTGTGTAAAATGCCAGCAATGATGATGGTCTTTATTTAACAAACTGTACTTTCTGCTTTCTACCTCTTCAGTTTACAAAGTGGTTATCAAATCATCCAAGGAAGAAGGAAGCTTTGTTAAATACAATGCAATCCTCCTGGAACCCTATAAATTAGGTGAGAACGCCGGGCTAGACTGATTTGAAAGGGCTCCGTTGATTTATTAATTTTTTTATGATGCCCACCAGTCCTTATGAGATGACTCTGGGGGGGCTTCAACGTTTCTTTATTCAAAACGATTGCCGCTATTTAAGCAATCATATGTTTTGCTTCCTGCTACTGTGGCTTGCCCATTTGGTGATGGCTCTGCGATTTTGGGTCCTCAAATCAACGTGCCGACTGCAACGCCATGGCCCTTCAACGTCTCCACTTCCCTGTATGTTAGAGTTTGATTTGCCTATCAAGATACGGCTCTAAAAATGCGGTGTCAAGAAAACACAGAAAGGCACGTTAGCAATGAAAAAAAAAACCACATAAAAGATGGATACTTAAGGGGAAAATGCTAGTTGAGGTTTCAGTATTAATCACAACTGCATTCAGCACACATACACTTTGCAACGATTAGAATGTTAGATTTCTGAAATGGACCTTTTCCTGATTAAAAAAAAATAAACTTAAAAAGTACTTGCGGGCAGGACAAGAAGCAACGGATGGAAACTAATCAAGGAGAGAAGCAACCTAGAACAAAGGAGAAACTTCCTGACAGTTAGTACAATTAACCAGTGGAACAACCTGCCTCCAGAAGTTGTGGATGCTCCGACGCTGGAAGTTTTTAAGAAGAGACTGGACAGCCATTTGTCTGAAAGGGTCTAGGGTTTCCTGCCTGGGCAGGGGGTTGGACTAGAAGACCTCCAAGGTCCCTTCCAACTCTGCTATTCTATTCTATTCTATTCTATTCTATTCTATTCTATTCTATTCTATTCTATTCTATTCTATTCTATTCTATTCTTATTCTTATTCTTATTCTATTCTATTCTTATTCTACTCTACTCTACTCTACTCTACTCTTCTATTCTATTCTATTCTATTCTATTCTATTCTATTCTTATTCTACTCTACTCTACTCTTCTGTTCTATTCGATTCAATTTGATTTGATTCAATTCGATTTGATTAGATTCTAGTCTCTTGTATTAGATTTAAACACAGTGGGAGAATGTTCGATTCGTAGGTTCCCTTCAATTTGTTTCAACTCGTCTGCAGGGGTGACTTTTGCCGAGAAGAACGCAGAAATCGTCTTTATTAAAAAGAGCTCCTGTACGGACGTCCAGCTGAATCCAAAGGAGAATTACTTGATCATGGGAAAAGAGGCTTTGAAGACAGGACAGGGCGCCAACGCCAGGCAAGCAAACCATCCTTCTGTTGGAGGGGCGATCCTTCACCCAAAACCTCTTTTGAGAAAGAGGGCATGCTCTAGGACACTCTTCTTTAACCTTGGGTAGGACTTCAACTCCCAGAACACCCCAGCCAGTTGGGGAATTCTGGGAGTTGAAGTCCAACCCATTTTCAAAGTTGCCCAAGTAGAGAAACACTACTCTGGGATGTTAACATCAGGACCCTGAAGCAAGTTTAACTACAATGTTGTTAGCTGACCCTTTTTTTACAGCAGCTCCGCTGTTGTGATTGCGCAAGTAAAATAACACCCATCAACCACCTGGGTTTCCTCCATGCGTGTGAATGTCGGCTGGTTTTCCTTTAAAAATATCCTTTTTCTTCTCCTAGATACCAGTATCCTTTGGACGATTTGACATGGATTGAGTGGTGGCCGTCCTCAAGTGCCACCTGTGGTTCTTGCCAGGCCTTTACAGATTCATTGGAGGAATTTGCAGATGATCTCTTTCTCATCGGTTGTTAAGAAGACCTGCAACAGGTCTCCGGCTTCCTGTAACTAGCATTTTTGACCATTTCTTATGGACTTGCATACTCCTAAGCAAGTAGGGATACGATCGTGCTTTAGATCAGGGCTCTCCAAACCTGGCAAACCTTTAAGACGTGTGGACTTCAGCTCCCAGAATTCCTCATCCATCATAGGTGACTTTGGGCCAATCACCAGGAGAACTGAGAGTTCTAGTCCCACCTTAGGGGTGAAAGCCCATTGGGTGACTTTGGGCCAATCACCGGGAGACTGAGAGTTCTAGTCTCACCTTAGCCGTGAAAGCCGGCTGGGTGACTTTGGACTAGTTTTTTTCCTCTCACCCCAAGTTACCTCACTAGCTAATTTGCTAGCTTCCTCCAATCTTAAATATCACCCTCAAATGGCTACTCACTTCTTGTGTGGCTGACTGTTTAAACCTTCAAAAGCTTCTAGTCCTCATGACTCCTTGAAATTGTAGGCTGTGCTTACTGGAATTTCCAAACCGAGCAGGAAAGACTCGGGAAGATTCCCAACAGCCAATTTAAAAAAAAAAAATGTTTTGGTACTTCCCTTTTTCCTGATTTAAAAAAAAAGAAATCATTATAAATCTCTCTCAAAAAAAAATTAGGATAGATGTTCGTAATAAATCACTCAGCCTTCATATCTGATAGGCACGTGTCAAATTTTATGTGCAATAAACCACCCCAAATTTGCATGTGTTAAAAACAGTCGGTAAAATAATGCGTTAAAAATTGTCAAACGCCCAAACCGCTGGACCCAGAAGTCATGGAAAGGTGTAAATCATAGGATAGCAAGATCATTTGTGCTTCAGGAAATAAAAGGGGGGGCAGAAAAATGTCAAATTTCAAGAACCCCTCCCACTCTAAATATTTCCCTTCTGCAAGTCCCTTTTTTTTGCTTTTCCTTGTTTAAGGAAAAAAGAAAAAACTCCTCAAAACATGGCAAACCTGCGTGCCCAAACTCACCGATTCGCAAAAGCGGGTGTGACAATCTACAATACCGAGTCTTTTTTTTTTTATACCAGCAGTCCTCAGCTTACGACAGTTCCTTTAGTGACCCCTCAAAGTTACCCCGAGCAAAGTGACTTACGACTGCTTTTCACGCTTAATGACCGTGGCAGCATCCCCAGGGCCACGTGATCAAAATTCACATGCTTCTGACTCCTGTTTACGACGGTCGCAGAGTCCCGGGGTGGGGTCACGTGATCCCCTTCGGCGAACTTCTGACAACAACCGTGGAGACTAATTTAACAACTGCAACTTAACCACAGGGGCAAGAAAAGTCGTTAAGAACGGGGCAAAACTCACTTAACGAACGTTAAATTTGCTGAGTTAAATCTGGGGCCTCCCTTGCAGGTTTGCAAAAACCCAAATACAATTATCTCCTAGAAAGGACTACTCAGCCTGTCCGCAGAAGTCAGCACTGCTGCACTCAGCCGGAGCCACTTTTGAGTGTTGACCTGTGGTCTCAAAACAGCAACTCGAAACTGACAATAAGTTTTTCGGTACTTTCCGCAGCTGACTTGCTTCCTCTGGTAATTCCCCATCAGCCCATCCTTTCACGAGCACAGAGACTGCTCGGCTAAAAACACTCCCAAACACAAGAGGATGTGGCTGGCCAAGAACTAGAGACTCGAAACTCTGGATTCCCCTAATTTTAAGCAGCCAATCGCAGCCAAAAGATTTACAATGCAACCTTGTGTAGGTGGAAAGCGGTACAGTTTTGCAAAAGTGTAGATGCTGGACTGCCTGGCTGTTTTGCAAAAGAGAGAGAGAGAGAGAGAGCTGTTTTTGTTGTTGTTTTAATTTTAACAAGCTGCAACGCACAAGCCCTGGCAAGCTGACATACGTGCTTTGCCAACTTGGTCTCTAGGATCATCGCTCCCGGATCCTGGGTCTCTAAGAAAGAGGGATCTGTTTATTTTGCGGAGGATAAACCACTCCTGCAGGATGCACAATGAGGGAAGATCATTCACTCCCTAAAGGGTCAAGGATAAATTTTGACTTCAAGGGCCTGAAAACCTGTTCACGTGGCTGTTTGCAGTAAAAGAATAAGGGCATTTATTTTCTTGTTAAGGTCTGGGAATCACAAAGGCAGCTGAAGGGTCTTTGCAGGAAACAGGAGACTGAGATTAGATGGTTTTTTTGTCTGACCCACCACCACAATTCTCCCTGTGGCATCAAATATCTTTCCCCCATCTAATGCCAACTTCAGGTTAGACTGTTATATCTGGGCTACCGATTGGGTTAGTTGTGGGATGGGAAACCGTGAGCAAGTGAGCCAGCGTAGAAGTTGGAAAATATTCTAGAAGAGCAAGTTTCATATGATGAGTAAGAAAGTTGTGTAAATGCATTGCGCCCAGTTTGGGGTTTAGCTCTACTTAAAGGAAATGTTCACTTTGATATGAGGATGAAGTGGGTTATTGTAGCAGCACCTTGCTGAAAGACGTTCAAGTCATCAAATTGGCAATGCCATGGAGAGGAGGAGAAGGACCAGGAGAATGAAGAGAAGATAAAGAAAGAGGAAGGAGAAGGAAACGAGGAGAAGATAGAGAAGGACAAGAGAGAGGAGAAGATAGACAGGAGGAGAAGGAAGAGAAGAAGAAGAAGAAGAAGAAGAAGAAGAAGAAGAAGAAGAAGAAGAAGAAGAAGAAGAAGGAGGAGGAGGAGGAGGAGGAGGAGGAGGAGGAGGAGGAGGAGGAGGAGGAGGAGGAGGAGGAGATGGAGAAGGAAAGGTAGAGAAGGAGAAGATAGACAAGAGGAGAAAGAAGGGGAGAAGAAGGAGGAGGAGGAGGAGGAGAATTGGTCGATGAATAGTTCATAACACCCACTGCATACATAAAACATATCGATTATCCATGCATCATGGTTCCGACAGAGAGAGAGACAGACTTTGAAAATGAGCGTGGCTGCAGCCATTTTTCCTTCTCAATTTCGGTTGACGCCATGCAGGCCAAGAGATCCTCTTACATCTTATACATAGGAAAAAACTTTGGGGGCGTCTGCTCAATGTCCTAGAGAATACAGCTCTCAGGAGCAGTAGCTCAGAAATCCTAGTGGCCAATCCAGCCAAACAAAACATCGCAACTCCCATCTTTGAACCGCTTGGCTCGGATTATCTGCCAGCTGTCTTCGGAAAGCTCTTTGGGCTAATGAAGTTGAAGGAGACGAGAGCAAATTTCACTGGATCCAGCTTTTATCATGATTAACCACTCTCCGGCTCCTTCGATTAGCTGAAACTCCATTGGTGGTGAGAAAATAGGTCAGCCTAAGAGCTACGGGAGAGATAATGGTAGGATTTGGAGACAGACATCTGGGGGCACAGCCTAGCAGGAGGAACAGAATAATAATAATAACAATAATAATAACAACAACAATAATGATGGTGATGATGTTGGAAGGGACCTTGGAGGTCTTCTAGCCCAACCCCCTGCTCAGGCAGGAAACCTTATCCCATTTCAGACCAACGGCTCTCCAGTCTCTTCTTAAAAAACTTCCAGTGTTGGAGCATTCACCGTTTCTGGAGGCAGGTGGTTCCACTGGTTAATTGTTCTAACTGTCAGGAAGGGAACCACCCCTCCCCACGAAAGGTGGGGGGGAGAGGGAATTGCTTTTCACAGGGAGAGAAATCATGCACGCATGCACATCGCTGGCCCCCAACCTCCTCCAGAAGACCTTTTCCACCAATTTGAGTTGGTACGCCCACAAACCCAATCTTATTAGTCATTTAGAGAGGGGGGGGTCCTCCCCTTACGATCACGGCTGAGCCCAAAGCGTCTGTTGCTAAGTGAGACAATGAAGGGAGGCCCCCCCCATTTTACCGCCTTCCTCGCCACAGGGGTGAAGTTGGGACGTTAGTAACATGGTGATCCTGGCTTCCCCCACTGACATGGCTTGTCTAAAGGTTGCAAAAGGGGATCACGGCAACAGTCGCAAGTACATGCCAGTTGCCAAGCGTCTGGGTTTTGATCGCCTGACCTCCCCAGCCGTAAGCACAAAAAAACCCCCCAAAACAGTCATGAGTTGCTTTTGGTAACCACGAACGGCCACTCAGTAAAACAGTTGTAAGTGGAGGATGGCATGGAAAGGGGGCAAAATCCCTCTGCAAAGGCTAAGACCCCTTTCCCCCCCCCCAGCCTCCCTATCCAATGGGGAGGCATCTCCTCCATCAGTTTCGCTGGACCTTGCTAAAGTGGTACCTGGAAAAATACTGATGGTCCGACAAAGGATGTGTATAAAAGGCAGATGGCCCAACAAAAATGTGGGTAAAAGGGAGGTTTGTTTTGCTTACAAGACAACTCTTAAATTTAGGATGGCCAGACATCCTGTTCCCAGCTCTGCACCTGATATATTACTAACTGCTTGTCACATGGTGTATCTAAATTGCTTAACACTTGATATATTGCTGATTGCTAAAAACATTCCGATGTAAACGAGGAGCTATCGATTATAGATCTGTCTAATAGTTTTCCCATGTTAGAATAAGGACCTATAGAATGTAACCATGTGAGGAATGTGACCTGCTCAGGAAATAACTCTGCTTGAAGGGTTATAAAAATGGTCATCAAGGACCAGGGTTTTGTTCAGATTTCTTCAGCCAGGATGGCTCTCTGAACCTGCGCGCAATAAACTTCCCTTTCCTGAAAGAGCTGATTCAAGTTTTTCAATTCTACAACATTGCGGCCCTGGATTCAGCCTCGCTGGTCTTTCCTGCCCTCTGCACTGCAGTTGTCGCTGTGTTTGTCGGGGGAATTCAAAGGGTGACTGTGTAACTTCCTGTCACAGCTGCCTCAACCCCTTCAGCTGGGCTCCTCCGTTCAGCCCAGCCGAACATCCTTGGAAGGAAGGACATCTTGCTAGCTTTAGCAGGCCAGAGAGACCTCTTGGACCTTCGGGAGGGATCTCTTCCTGAGCATTGCCAGCTGGCAAGGCAGTGTGGTGGAGATCTGAAGTCCCTATTTCTCTCTCTCTCTCTCTTTCTCTCTCTCCTGGTTGAACAGGAACTGCTGCGGATGGCTGACAGACAGAGCAGCAGCAGCAACAGCTGTGCTGCACCCCCAACAGCCCGCTCCCCTCTGGATGGAGCCAAACAGGGCTCCCCGTTTTGCATCCGCGCCAATGCCGGGGAGCCGAAAGATCTTTGCAGTCACAGCAGGATCCTTTTGCAGGGAGACCTACAGAATCCCTGCAGGAACCCCTACTACACAGCCTGCCTGACCTGGAGGATACGGTGAGTCCCTTTTGCAAGAGGGAGGACACGTGATGAAGTGGGAGGGGGTGTGGGGGGGGGGGGAAGGGGATGGCAGTCAGGAAAAAGAGGAGAGAGAACGAGACTTGGTTTGTGTGTGTGTGTGTAGATATATAGGGGGAGAGGCACAGGGTGGGCAAAAGATAGATGATGAATGAAGAAAGCTGGAGAGGCTGTTAGCTCACCTGTTTAGGATGCTCATCCTGTTGAAGAGGTGGAGACGAGGTTTCGTCCATGGCTGACATCATCTCCCAGCTCACAATGAAGTCCTAATAGCTGTCCTGCCTCCTGCAAGAGCCACTGAATCTTAGCAACGTCCATTTCTCTCTGCCTCTGTTTGGATGGAGAAGGACCACCTCCCCTTACTTTCTCCTAACCAAGGTGGACTAGGATGCTGGAGAAAAAGTGACAGAATAGCAGCATTGGAAGGTTTGGCATCAAAGCCTCTGGACTAATCAGGCTTTGGCTGGATCCGACATGTGTGCTCCACTCCAGGAGAATACCAGAATAACAGATTTGGAAGGGACCTTGGAGGTCTCCTAGTCCAACCCCCTGCACAGGCAGGAGACCCTATGCCATTCCAGACAAATGGTTGTCCAATCATTTCTCCAGGGATGGAGCATCCACAACTTCTGAAGGCTCATTGTTCTCACTGTCTGGAAATTCCTCCTTAGTTCCAGGTTGCTTCTCTCCTTGTTGAGTTTCCATCCATGGTTTCTTGTCCTGCCTTCAGGTGCTTTGGAGAATAGCTTGACTCCCTCTTCTTTGGGGCAGCCCCTGAGATATTGGAAGACTGCTATCATGTCACCCCTCGTCCTTCTCTTCATTAAACTAGACATACCCAATCCCTACCACCGTTCTTCCTAGGCCTCCAGCCCCCTAATCATCTTTGTTGCTCTTGAGCTGAGGTGAGCTGGGAAAGAATTGTAGAATAGTCACCCCTATCCCAAAGCCCTCAAATTGGTCCTAACCCCTTATCCTGACTGGGCACATGGTAGCCAACAGAACCAAGAGGCAAGGCAGACTGATTCTCCTGTGCTTGGAGGGGGAAAAAAAATCAGAGATATTTGAGAAGGACCCCCAGGTTGAAAACCCCAATGCGTGCATCAACTGCCATGTTCTGCTCTCCACTAAATATTTCCCTATTTCCCTCTTTGCTCTGTGCCAGGACTACGGTACCTATTGATTCGCCCATTTAATTTATCCAGGAGAATCTCAGGATGATTTTTTTTTTTTTTTTTGGAAAGGCTATCTAGTGTTTTGGTTTGGTTGTTTGCACATGTCACAGAAATGCAGTGCCGTGTTATTGCGCAATTCTCTCTGCTTCCTCTCTGCTTCCCTCTCGTAGCAACCCTGCCAAGAGGATTAAGCTGGATAAGAGGAGGGGAAATGAAAATAAAATAAAGCAAAGCAGGCTTTCCTCTCTTTCCATCTCCTCTCCTCATCCAAAAACACCTTCTTCTGCTTTTCCAGGGTTGTGGGAAGGCCATTTTAGCAAAAAAAAAATGATCCCTTAAGATGTCTCAACTGCTCTGCTCTGCTTTTTATTTTTTTTTATTTTTTTTTTGAGCCATGGAAATGCTTAACAAAAGAGGTGGCCTCGCATCTCTTAATTATCTGGCTTTTCAAACAATAGGTGCGGATGTCCCCAATAACTCTTTAGGATAACAGAATAACAAAGTCGGAAGGGACTTTGGAGGTCTTCTAGTCCAACCCCCTTTTCAGGCAGAAAACCCTATCCCATTTCGGACAAATGGCTGCCCAATCTCTCCTTAAAAACCTCCAGCGTTGGAGCACCCACAACTTCTGGAGGCAAGGTGTTCCACTGGTTCATTGTTCCCACTGTCAGGAAATTTCGTCCTTATTTCTAGGTTGCTTCTCTCCTGGATGAGTTTCCATCCGTTGCTTCTTGTCCTGCCTTCAGGGCTTTGGAGAATAGCTTGACCCCCCCTTTTCTTATTTGCGGCAGACTCTCAGATATTAGAACATTGCTATTATGGTCATCCCACCGACTAATTGTGTCCCAGCCTAGGAAAAAGATTCCAAGAAACATAACAGTAGAGAGTCAGTTTGGCCTAGTGGTTAAGGTGCTGGATGAGAGGCTTGGAGATCATGAGTTCTAATCCTGCCTTGGGAATAAAAGCTGGGTGACATTCGTCCGGTCCCTCTCAGCTCAAACCTCCTTAAAAAAATGATTGTGGGGGAAAACAGAAGGAGAGAGACCTTATTTGAATACTTCTAACTAAAATAATCCTCAGCTAATTTGTCCCCCGGAAAGATTCCAGTTAAAATCTCTTGGGGACCACTTTTTTTTTTCTTCTCTTTTTCCTGTTTCGCTCAGAAATAATAGCAACCCCACTTGCCAGAACTGTGAAGAAGAAGATTCTGAACTTGACGGGAAAGACAATTTACCATCCGAAGAAAAGGTACTTTTTCTTGCCATTGAACTTAGCAATGCGACCGTTGTGTGTAACCTGGACAGCTGAGAGTTGACAAACTTTCACAAAAAAAGATGTGAAAATGGCTGTCCTCCAACTGTGTTAAGACGGTTCACAACACTGTCAACACTGTGCCAAGGCAAAGCAAAATGAGTTCCCAGTGATTCAACAACGTTGGGAGATTAACAAGTTTTCCCAGTGAAAAACCTCTCTTATCAAATGCCGGCAATAGAATTGGGTGATCCTAATTCGATGCAACTAATATGATTTATATATGGCTTTAAAAACACCTTTAAGAGCTGATCTTTCACTCTGGATGGCTGAAACTGTCTGTTTTATTTTTTTCCCCCATACCCAGTTCCTTTTTAAGAATTGCATTTTGCCACACTCATTTAAAAAACATTTGACAAAGCTTCTAGTGGAAAGGAAAATAATCATTCAGTAACAGGACGGCATCAAGGAGATTTGAAAATGGTTCTGCTGCATCCAGCAGAAAGCTGGGTCCATTTAATTTCAGTCCCCATCTTGCAAACCATGGTTTAGGCTTGAAGAGGTGCGATTCCACCCAGGTTCATAAACTTCACAAGCTTTGCTTAATCCTGTTTCTAACTCAAGCTTAGAAATCACGGCATTGCAAAGTTTGGCATTTGACGTGTGTCTTCGTTTGCTTCCAGGGCTCCTTGCAAGGCCACCCTTAACAAGGAGATTCTGGAATTTGCCGTGCATTGTGGATACCAGGATGCAACCTGGAAGGGTCCAATGAGCAATTTGGAAGTAAGGGAGAAAGCATATCGGCTGGGGGACTGGCTAACTGTATGGTGAGGAAGAACGGAAGAGATATGGGAGGTGATCCAGTTTGGATCATAGAGAATCTCATTAACTTCAGAGATGACTTTCAAATAGAGAGGTGTTCTGACATGTTATCATGCTCCCCAAACCCAAGAAAGACACGTTGCAATTCTTCTAAGCAAACTTCTTCATCGTTCCTCACTTATAGACATAAATCTTGCCAAGCTAAACTATTTGCACCTAAAACGTGCCCTCTGGGAACCATTGAGGAGGGCAGTCTTCATCCTCTTTCTCACACACAAACTGTCTAAATTGCATTGGTCTCTTGCTCCTCTGGAATGCCCTCCTCCCTTCTGGAATCTGGACAACATTCCATCACAGGTGTTCCTAGTTAAAAAAAAAAAGTTCAAATGGGGGGCGACCCGCCACGTCATCAAAGCCCTGCTTCTTTTTATGCACACATGTGGTTGGTGTTTTGTTTTTTTTTTGACATAT
>JAKSXO010000082.1:1664998-1731069 GCA_024509115.1 Crotalus helleri
TAACCCGAATTGCTCGATCCGCAACTTTCTTTCTTCTTCGCAGAGAGACTCCCGTTCTTGCCTGGGTGGGTAACTGTATCGACGCATCTTTTCTCTCCTGGTTCTCTTTCTCCCCCCCCCCGGAAACCTTTGACGCTGGAGACCCCACCTAGGGCTAAAATGGAGGTAGGTAGGTAGGTAGGTAGGTAGGTAGGTAGGTAGGTAGGTAGGTAGGTAGTTAGGTAGGTAGGTAGGTAGATAGATAGATAGATAGATAGATAGATAGATAGATAGATAGATAGATAGATAGATAGATAGATAGATAGATAGATAGATAGATAGATAGATAGATAGATGGCAGACAGGCAGGCAGGCAGGAAAGATACAGACAGGATAGGTAGGTAGGTAGATAGATACAAGATAGATAGATAGATAGATAGATAGATAGATAGATAGATAGATAGATAGATAGATAGATAGATAGATAGATAGATAGACAGATAGAAAGACAGATAGAAAGACAGATATTGCACTTTTAAAAAAAACTTTTGAATCGGCCAGTGAGAGCATGCTGAGGGGACAATCCATCTATTTATATCGGTTTGATTTCTGACTTTTGCACTTCCTCTGCTCAGCAAGTGTTGTTGTTACGCTGATGATGTTAGTGAAAAATCCTTCTGGGGAAATCTTTGCTTTTACCACTTTCTTTCCAACGGAGACAATTCCAGGAGAATTTTGCAGAATTTGGGAGTTTGTTTTATTTTATTTTTTTTTATTATTTTTAAGGAATCAGCCTTGATGTCATCTCCGCAAGTGCTGGAAATGAAAAGCTCTTTGCCAAAAACTTCTAGGAAAAAGGATTCAGGGCAGTTCGCTGTTGTTGTTATTTTTTTTTTAAACCACATTCTTTCTCAATGTGGCATTTGCATAATGGTGGGTTTTCTGAAAAGCAAAAAAACAAAACAAAACAAAAAAAGCAACAACGGATGAATTCCAGGCCTCGTTTTCTTGGAAAACCAAAGGCACTTTTTGAAGTTTGGAATGCTTAACTAAGAATTCTGGGAAGTGAAGTCAGAGCTTTCAGGAGGCCCCAGATTGGGAAATATTGCTAATTTTATTCTCTGACTAAGAGTGTCTCAGCTGAAGGCAGTGATCTACCTATCTCAATACACACCATCCATTGGGTTCGAGGCATTGCTCTCCAGGTAGTCCTCACATTACACCAGTTCATTTAGTGACCGTTCAAAGTTACAACAGCACTAAAAGTGGTTTATGACTGTTTTTCACACTGGCATCCCCGTGGTCAGGTGATCAAAATTCAGGCGCAAGCAACTGGCTTGTACTGATAACTGTTGCAGCGTCCCGGGGAGGAAGTCACGTGATCAAAATTCAGACACTGGGCAACTGACTTATATTTATGACGGTTGCCGTGTCCCAGATCATGCAATCTCCCTTTGTGACCTTTTGACAATATAATAATAATAATAATAATAATAATAATAATAATAATAATTCGCTATTAGTCAATTGCAAAAGGCGGCCTTACTAGGAACTGCTTCCATCCTGCAATGATAACTGTAATACCATCAAACATCCACATCTGCCTATCCCAGGTCCTGGGTAAGGACTCGATAGGTAGACAAAATGCCAAATCCAGTCTGAACATCTGGCTGACTGTGCGATGATCCATAATAATAATAATAATTTGAATGTTCAGTTGACTGAGGTTTATGTCTAAATAATAATAATAATAATAATAATAATAATAATAATAATAATAATAATAATAATAATAATAATAATAAAGTTGGAAGGGACCTTGGAGGTCATCTAGTCCAGCCCCCAAGCAATGGGGACGCCAGATTCATTTAACAACTTACCAGCTTAACAACTGCAGTGATCCACTTAACAGCTGTGGCAAGAAAGGGTTGTAAAAAAATGGGGCAAAATTCGCAGAACAAATGTTTCGCTTAGCAGCAAAAAGTTTGGGTTTGTTTGTGCACTTAAGTCAAGGACTACGTGTAACATAAGAGGTTCCTTAACCCATCAGCTACTAAGGAGCTTTGAGCATCAGAATAACGGAAGGAACCTGGGAGGTCATCTAGTCCAATCCCCTGCTCAGGCAGGAGACCCTATACCATTTCAGACAAATGGCTGTCCAGTCTCTTCTTGGAAACCTCCCATGATCACAGGGTGCTGCTCCTGTTGTAGGCTGTTGTTCTAGATGTTGGCCATCAGTCAAGGTGTGTCCAGCCAACATCTTGACCAGGGATCCCCAACACTCGGTCTGTGGACCGGCATCGGTCAGAAACCGGACCACTCATACAAGCGAAGCCCCATCCACGGGATGCAGGCAGCATGCAAAACCACATCCCTTCCAGTCTGCGGAAAAATTTCTCCCTATGGAACCGGTTCCTGGTGCCCCAAAGATTGGGAGGGGGGGCGCTGATCTAGACCGACAGCCCCGTGAGGCTATTCTTGCATTTGAGCTCATTCCCAAGGTTCCTGGTCATTTGGGTCACCAGAAACCGTGGCTCCCTGAATTGTGCAATAACAGCTTTGGAAGTGACCTAGGATGTTTTCCGTGTGACACAGCTGCTTGCTCAGACGTTGGAATGCCACAGTCTTGACATGGATCAGACGCTGCCAAGAACTAGAGGCCAAAAATAGACTTTGGCAAAGCGTACTCGAACATCTTCCTTTCTTTCTTACATCGAGCAACGGGCGTTACGGGATGAAATCCAGCCAGATGTGGTTCCAGCTGCCAGGCTTTTTTGCCCAGCTGGGCCTTCCACCAGGCTGGGTACATATTTCCCAGGTGTATAAATGACCTTATAGGATTTGCACAATACAGCCGAGAGTGGATGACTTTGGCAAATTGGTTGCCCTCTTGGGTCAACTTTCCAGCTTCTTGAATGTCACTCAAAACCTAAGGCTCTGCAGTGTTCCACTTCAGTTCTGGTCTCCCAAAGATGCTTTGCAGCTGGAGCTTAGCCTGGAGATTGCACGGCAGCCCTGGGTTTAATTTAATTCAGCGGAATAAAATCTGTCTGCTGCAAATGTCGATTTCGGCTGCCTTAAAACCGCAACTTGATGTCCTTGTGTTAATCATAGCTGTGCATTTTGAGAAATATTTTTTTTTCTTTCTGTAGCCCAGGAGCATGGCGACCCCTGACCCTGGGCGCACTTATGCAGCCCTCGGACACCTGCAGCAATCGATGGCAGACTGGATAGCCCGAACTTGGGACAGCCGGCGGGAGCTGATGGCTAAATTGCCCGAAGGACAGTATGTCTTGTGCCGTTGGACTGATGGACTTTATTATCTTGGGAAGATTAAGAGAGTAAATAACACGTTCTCCTTTTCTCCCAGCCTTCTTTAAGCCTGTTCTTTTCTTTTTTTAAAAAAAAATATTTATTATTGCATCTCCTTTTTCTGCTACAAATAGCAATCTCTGGATACCCTTGAAAGCCGGTGAAGGAACAAAAGGGATAATTAAAATTTGGGGAGGGGGGTTCACAGAACATGTTAAGTTAGCCCATGTGGGGGTGGAGAGTCCATTGTTTTAGGGTGCTGAGGAACCCCACCTTCGTTTTTGCACTCGGGCGTGGCCTGAGACGTGAATGCAGACTTCTGTTTGCAAAGTTGGAGTAATCCATATCAAAGCCCGGAATTACTCTAACTTTGCAATCTGAGGTCGGTGTTCTGCATTTTTTCTTCTTTTGCATTTACAGGTGAGTGATGCTAAGCAAAGTTGCCTGGTGACCTTTGAAGATAATTCCAAATACTGGGTGCTTTGGAAGGACATCCAGCACGGTGGGTGAACATTTCCCGGCCTCTACGCCCTTGGGGAATTCTCAGGATTTTCAAATGCTTTTGAGGCAGACGGCTGAGGAAATGCATGAGGACTAGAATCTTGCCGGGTAGACGTGGGGTGCGCTAGATCACCTTGGAACAGGTGCTAGGCGTGTTTGGAGCGTCCTTGCCCTCTTTTGAATCATGGGGAGTAAAACCTGGCTTCCTTTGCAGTCAATCTGGGTGCAAGGAATTAACTAGCCTGACAAAAGGCGTCACATCTACGACTGATTGGCAGTGGGAAAATATGAATTATCCACGTATTCTGATGGATTTGCTTCCGCCGAGTTGCCCTTCAAATGGCTTGGGTTACTTTTCTACATCTGGATCGGGCCTACCAGATTTCTTTTTTTCCCCCCTTCCTGCTTTCTAGCTGGTATCCCCAGTGAACAGCCGGAATGCAACATCTGCCTGGAGAAGACATCGGAGCCTCTGAATGAGATCTTGATCTGTGGGAAGTGTGGAGTTGGTGAGAACGTTCTCCAGATCTTCCTCTATCCTGGTTTTGGGTGGGCTTGCTATGGTTTCTCTGCAGTGGGTGAGGGTCCGATGTACCCTCTTGGGTGTGGCGGTGGGCAAAAAAGTTTAAAATTCAAACTTCATCCGTGCTAGAAGGGAGTGGGGTTTGCAGAGTGGAGGAGGAGGAGGTGGAAGACTCAGAGATCCTTGGTGCTCTCTGAGCATGGTGGCTTCCTTGCAGACATTTCATGGCCCAACTAGGGAACCTCATCAGTGCTAAAGGGGGTGGGGTTTGCGGAGTGGAGGAGGAGGAGGAAGAGGGGGGAAGGAAAGCAATGCTCTCTGCTGGTTTTCTTGCAGATGTTTTATGACCAACTAGCTAACATCCTCCGTGACTTGTGTTGACCCGGAATGGGGTTGTTGGTAATGTTGTTGGTGCTCCTGCATCGAAGCTTAAAACCTTCTGTTTCCCCCCTAATCAGGTTATCACCAGCAGTGCCACATTCCTCGGGTGGGGAGCCTTGAAGAGTCCCTGGTGACCCCCTGGTTTTGTCGGAGATGTATTTTTGTACTCGCTGTGAGGGTGAGTGGCATACAAAGAGGTTTTTCCTGGCTGCTATTCCCGCAGTTTGAAACAACAGCAAAAAGGAAAGGTGGACGCTAGGGGCTGTGCAAAGCATAGATCTGCAGAGGATCCATCCAGGGACTTTTCCCGTTGGATTCCCTGATCAATTTGATGCTTTGAATGGAATGTTGAGCTGGTCATTTGCATCCACTTGGAGGGTCACCTGAATGGTACAAATGGGCGTGGAGTCTTCTTGGCTGCAGGATGTTCTCTGCCCCTGGATGTGGAGAAGACTCCACACCCATTTGCACCACTCAGGTGACCCTGAGGGCACAGATAAACCTCCAAGTGGCCTCAACGGCTCTCTGAAAGAAGGCAAATGACCAGCGGTCTGCAAGGAGTATAAATCCTTCCACTCCCCACCATCCAATGTCAGAGCTGAAGAAGCTTCTTGGATGAGAAGCGAAGCATCTTCAAAGAAAAACAAAGAAAGTCCAGTTGCCTCTTGAAAAAGCATCTTTGGGACAGCCATGACCTGGATGATGGAGAATCTCCGTAGAGACTCGGTTAGCAGATAATTAAAAAAAAAAGATTGCTACGCTTTGTCTAATAGATAAAAGAAGAAAGCACTGAACGACGTGAGAATGCCAAGTAAACACTGTTGCTTGTTGCTTCTCCAGAAAGGGGGTGCCTTGCGAAAGGGAGCCATCGCCCGGACCCTGCAGATGATCAAAATGGTCCTGTGCTACAATCCGGAGCAGCTGGAATGGGATTCCTTGCACAGAACGAACCAGCAGCAGTGTTACTGCTACTGCGGTGGTCCCGGCGAGTACGTTCAGTTGGGGACGATATGTATGTGTGTATGTGGATCACTTAAGTGTGCAAGAGGGTGGGGGCGGGGGTGAGAGCTTTAGCAGCTGGAGGAGACTGTTCTTCCGGCATCCCCAAGGGATGCAAATATTTCCCTTCTGAAAACAAAAAACAAAAACACAGCCCTGAGCTTTGGCAGCTGGAGGCCGTGGCTTTTAAATGCGCGCCTCCGAGGGGTGTTTGCAACTCCACCTTTTCAAACATGGCCGTGAGCTTCAGCAGCTGGAAGGTGACTCTTTCAAACTGGTCCAAGGGATGGAAATATCTCCGTTTTGAAAAACAGGGTAGTGAAATTTGACAGCTGGAGGCCACTGCTTTTAAATTCCTCTCCAAGAAGTGCAAGCAATCCCATGTTTAAAAACAGGGCAGGGGTTTAAGCCATTCCTTTGGCCCCTTCCCTGGGAGAGAAACTGATCCTGGCGGGGGGGGGGATATTAAGGACTGAAGGGTCCTCGGGACTTCAGCTCCCAGAATTCACCAGCCGGCTGAGGAATTCTGGGAATTGAAGCCCACAAGTCTTTAAAAGTTTCCGAGTTTGGACATCCCCGTTCTAAATAATAGGAGCCTCGATTTGCAAAAAGGGAACCCCAAAATGCCAATTCTGTTTCAGGTTTCCCTCCCCCCCCCCAGCAACAGCTTAGAAATCAAGGCAGAGACTGTCCTCATTTAGCAAGCGAAATTGGGACCGGCAATTCGGTCGTTGAGTGAAACAGTGGCTAAGCTTTCCCTCGGCTTTACAGCCTTGCCCAGGTCGCAAATGGGAATGGCTGGCTGTAAAGTTACTGTTTCCTCACCCTCGTACCTGCGCATAGTCGCTGTCGGAGACGGTCGCTAAACGAGGACTGGACGGTAGCGATTACAACCTCTTCCTGTTCCTGCTCAGATGGTACCTGAAGATGCTGCAGTGCGTTCACTGTCGCCAGTGGTTTCACGAAGCTTGCATGCAGTGCCTGAACTTCCCCATGCTCTTTGGAGATCGGTAGGTGCAGCCCAGGTCTCCTGTTAGCTGAGGAGGAAGGGTTTTGTAGTCCAAGCCCTACCAAAGGCAGCAGCTGGAGTGGGGGGGGGGAAGCTGATTACAGTTCTTGCACACATCTAAAATGAATAATCAGAGCCTATTCTCTCTTTTTCTCTCTCTCACGTCGTCCAGGTTTTATATTTTCTACTGCACATTGTGTAATCAGGGACCTGAGTATCTCAAACGCTTGCCTTTAAGATGGTAAGACCTGCTCCCCCCATCCCACCCCACCCCAATAAAAAGATTCTTATTCACTGTATCTTATTGCAACAGGCACCACTTAGCCCTTGGGGGGAGGAGAGGAATTAGCAAACCATGTTATGTCTTAGAGAGCTTCCTCCGTCCTCATCCTGGCCCTGCTAAGTTTTGCAAAGTTGGCTTCTGGATTCCGACGTCTTTATGATGAGGGCCAATAAGAACAGCCTCCCCCAGAAAGCTAGGGGGATGGAGGTGGCGCTCTGGTTGTTTTTAGCATCGTTTGAAAATGTTAACGCTGGAGCAGGAAATGTTTGGAGTGGCATGGCTTCACGCGTGTGTTAATTTGAGCAAGCGAGAGTGGAAGGCAAAGGATGCTTGTGTGATATAAGGAACCCAGTTCTCGTATGCGGTTCGAAGGTTTTTACCGTATAGACCTTGACGAACTTGTAGTGTTTATTATTATTATTATGTTATTATTATGAGAAATGAGAACGAGGAGGAGGAGGAAGGAGATGAGAAATAGGAGAAGGAGGAGACAAGATGGGGAAGAAGAAGATGAGATATAGGAGGAGGAGGAGGAGAAGAGATGAAGAGGAGGAAGATGAGAAATAGGAGGAGGAGAACGAGGAGAAGACATGAAGAGGGATGAGAGATATGGGAGGAGGAGGAGGAAGAAGAAAGAGAAAAGAAAGAAAGAAAGAAAGAAAGAAAGAAAGAAAGAAAGATTCGGTCATCAGGAAATGCTATTCCCCACGCCTTCCCCTTATGCTATAAAAATTGCCCTCTCCCTCTTGCAATCCTTTCCCTCAACGGGAAGGTCATTGTCTCCTTTGTTTTTCAAACACACACACACACACACACACACACACACACACACACACACAGGGTGGACGTCGTGCACCTTGCCCTCTACAACCTGGGCGTGCAAAGCAAGAAGAAGTATTTCAACTTTGAGGAAATTTTGGCCTTCGTCAAT
Organism: Crotalus helleri; assembly: GCA_024509115.1. Taxonomy (NCBI): domain Eukaryota; kingdom Metazoa; phylum Chordata; class Lepidosauria; order Squamata; family Viperidae; genus Crotalus; species Crotalus helleri. The sequence continues at coordinate 1,672,917 of JAKSXO010000082.1, forward strand.
CACCGCTGGGACCACTTTCAGCTTGGCAAGGTACGTGTGTGTGTGTGTGTGTGTGTGTGTATGTGTAGGTGGAAGGCAAAGCCTCAATTCATTTCCTTTATCATTTGCTTCCCGTTGAACGCAGCTCCCTTCCTCTGGAGAGGTTCTATAGAATAGGATCTATAAGCCACCGTTGCTAAATGAGAGATACTTAGATGTGCACTCCCTCTTTGCATGAGAAGGTCAGGCAGGAATGGGGTTTGTGTGTGTGTGTGTATGGTAAAGGGGTTGACCGGGGGTCTTCGCCAGACTCAACTTGGTATCAAATCTGGGATCTTGAGGTGGGCAAAGCAAGTTCTCCCAAGTTTTTTCCCCTCTTCCCTAAAACTAAAAGCAAGTCTCCAGCAAAAAGCTGGGATGAGCAAGAATTGTGGATGCTGGATTATAAGCTGGTGTGAAAAGCTAATTTGGGGCTAATTTTGCCTTTAAAAACATCTCTTCCCCAGTTGGCTGCAACTCCTGTGGCAGAACGAGGTCCTCTCCTTCTAGATGCACTAAACAGCTACAAAAGCAGGTGAGCGTCAAAGAATCTATTCTCCCAAGAGGTGGAAAGATTCAGCTGACTCGGTAGAAGAGGATATTTATAGCTGAGGGTTGAGTTGTGGGGTCCTTGGTGCTCTCTGAACTTGGTTGTTTTCTTGAAGACATTTCATTACCCAACTAGGTAACATCATCAGTGCTAGAAGGGAATGGGGCTTGCAGGGAGGAGGAGGAGGAAGAGGAGGAGGAGACTGTGGTGTCCTTGATGCTCTCTAAGCTTGGTGGTTTCCTTGCAGACATTTCATTACCCAACTAGGGAACGTCATCAGTGCTAGAAGGGGGTGGGGTTTGGGCAGAGGATTGTGGGGTCCTTGTGGGCGTTTCTTGTTTCATTCAACCAAGCTGCTAGATTCTCTTGTTGGCCTTTCAGGTTCCTGTGTGGGAAGGAAATCAAGAAAAAGAAATGCATCTTTCGCCTGCGGGTTCGAGTCCCGCCGTATCCTCCCAGCAAAATCCTGCCGGACAAGTTGGCAGGGCTGAGCGAGCCAAAGAAAAGGGGGAAATGCAAACACGCCCACAAAAGCAGGTCGGTAGAAGCGAGCAGAGGTGCTTAGATTGAGCTTTCAAGTTTGTTTCCCTTTGTTCTTTGGGTCTGATTCCTTGTCATTTCTCCCCCCCCCCGACCCCCACTTCCTTTCCAGTTTGCAGCCTCACCAATCCCAGCACGAACGGAGAAGGAAAAGGCCCAAATTCCTCTTGGAGGATGCTATTCCAAGTGTCAGTTTGCAAAAAAGGATGGGCTTGGAGGAAGGAAAAAAAAAAAAAAAGCTGTGGGGAATTGCCTCCAAATTCCTTGGGGGGCTGGGAGAGGATTGTGGGTTTTCTTGAAAATTATTTTCCCCGCTTGAGGATGCTGGATAACGGCTGTTTGTTTGTTTTCCCCCTCTCTGTCTTGTTTCTTTCCTGCCACAGAGTGATTTTGCCTCGGCTTGGAGCACCAACCATCACCTGGCCTGCATCTTTGATTTCTCGCTGGATGAAATCCAGAGTCTAAAAAGGTAACTGCACATCTGCCTTAGTGCAGTGACCCGATTCCAGCCCTTATAGATAAAAAAGATGCATTTCTGTGAGGTCCTTGATGCTCTCTGAGCTTTAGTTGCTTTCTTGCAGATGTTTCATGACCCAACTAGGTAACATCATCAGTGCTAGAAGGGAATGGGGTTTGCAGGGAGGAGGAGGAGGAGGAGGAGAATTGTGGGGTCCTTGGTGTTCTCTGAGCTTGGTTGTTTTCTTGCAGACGTTTCATTACCCAACTAGGTAACATCATCAGTGCTAGAAGGGAGTGGGGTTTGCAGGGAGGAGGAGGAGGAGGAGAATTGTGGGGTCCTGGGTGTTCTCTGAGCTTGATTGTTCCCTTGCAGGTGTTTCATTACCCAACTAGGTAACATCATCAGTGCTGGAAGGGAGTGGGGGTTGTTTTTCAGTCCTTCTAGCCCTGATGATATTACCTAGTTGTGCAATGAAACGTCTGCACGCAAACAACCAAGCTCAGAAAGCACCAAGGGCCCCTCTTTTTAACCCTGTTCTACAACTATTCAGACCCACTTGTGAACGGGTTGTGACTCCGGAGACCAACTGTTTGCTCTGGCAAAGCTCTTTCAAAAAAAAATCAGGGTTCTGCTGCAAGTTCACTCAGCCAGAGGTAGGCAGCGTGGACTGCTGATGTTTTAGGCACATGCCATCATTCCTGCCATTTTTGAAGCGCCCTACGCACTTAATCGGCAGCTGCCGAGTAGCTAAGCAGACGAGCTTCAACTTAGCCCTTCCTGTGAACGTTTGAAAGAAATTGTGACTGTGATGAGTTGAGCAAAAATCCTTCCAGGACCAAAAGATTGCAAATCTCTCTAGCTGTGCTGCTGGTGGTGGGTCCTCTTCATTTGCTCCGAGGCACGGTGGGCCCTTTACGTATTCTGCAACGTACCATTGGTGTAAATCTAACCGAGCGTTGTTTATTCTCCCTCTTTTCTTTCTAGCATAAGCTCGGGTTTCTCCGACGTAGATTCCACGGACGCTGTCAGCACTTCGGGCTCAGCCTCAACGAGTCTGTCCTGTGAATCAAGGTGACATTAGTCCTTTGTCAATTGAAAATGCTTTATAAATTGAAAGAAAAGGTGTACCAGGTAGTTCTCGGCTGACGACCGTGTTATTCATACAGACGACGTCATCTCCTTCCCCATTCTAAATTTCCCGGCTTGCAGGCCTTTGCAAAACACACACACACACACACACACACACACACACACACACACACACGGAGGGAGAGGGAGGGAGGGAGAGAAAGAGAGAGACACAGCTGCACACACCTAACCCATTCCCTCACCCTGCACAATTTTACACCATCAGAAAGCACGACTCTGCTTTCCAAAACCAGCAGTTCGCCTCACGCCACAGTCCTAAGAAACCCGTTTTTTTTTTTTTTCTTATCCTCTTTCGCTAGGACAAACGTCGGGAGCCGTAAACGCAAACTCTCCGCTAAACCATATGCGGCGCTCGACCCCACCAAGCAGAAATCCTCCGAGCATCTTCGCAGACTTGTCCCCGGCTGCTCCTTGGATGGCAGTGACCGTGCCAGCAGTTCGGATCGCCCGGACAACGCCATTGACTGCCAGACTTTAGAGAGCTTGAGCGAAGATGATTTATCCCTCTCTCACCTCCAGTCCTCCATCAGCAGCTACTTCGGAGCCACCGGCCGGCTAATTTGCGGGGAGAAATATCAAGTCTTGGCTCGGAGGATCAGCCCGGAGGGAAAAGTGGAGTATCTCGTGGAGTGGGAGGGCAACACTCCCTACTGATGGGTGTCGGGGTCCGGCACTTGATGCCGTAAGAGAGGAACAGGGTGGGAATGGGGGAGCCAACTACGAAAAGCAGATTTGTTCTTAACTGCCTTGTACAAAGTCTGTTTAAGATCAGTTTTTTTCCCCAGAGGTTTCCTGTTGTAGACTCCTAAACGGGGCCCTTTGGGTTGGGCTAGGAAAGATGGAAAGGGTGGCTTCACGGCCAAATATTGCTCAATCTTAGCGCCGTTTGGGGCAAAAAAGGGGAGTGAATTCCTGGGTCAGCCCCATAGAAATGACACCACCTGGACAAAGTTGCCCCCCATCTAACGTGGCACTTATTTCCCCCCCCCCGTGGTAAAGGATAGCAAGAGGTCATGCCTCTGTAATTATCAAGAGGGATAGCCCTGCCTAGCAAATGGGATGAGCAGAGAGTTTGCAGGGAGGTGTTAAAGTAGATGGCAGACAAGATGGCAGGTGTACAAAAGCGTGTAAGGGCAGACTTTAGAGACCCTTCCAAGCTCCTGGGTGCGCCCCCCAGAATAACCTTTCCTAAGCTGGGTGGCAGTTCTAATGTGACCGAAGGGAGAAATTAACAAATGCACTAGCGACACACATCTGGATTCTCTTGAACTTAATTTGAAGTCGACATTCGGTTGTGGAGTTTCCTCCTGTGTCCGTTTGGGCTGGATGATTTGTGGGTTTTTTTGGCTGGTGTGCACGAAAGCCTAACATTTGGTCATAACTTCACCCAGGATGGTCTGGTTAAGATAAATGTCTCAAAAGGAGCCAGTTCCCAGCCGAGGAAAAGCACAAAACTGGCTGTTGCATTTTACATTGTCAAGGGTCCTTCTTTCACAAGTGCCTCTCTCTCTCTCTCTCTCTATCTATATATATAATACATTATAGTATATTTGCAGAGCAATTCTGAATCTAACTGTATTTTCCTGCTCCTGTTTGCACAGTTTAGCTCGAGGCCCCTACAGACAAGACAGGGCTTCTAAAATATATATTCTTTCCCCCCTCGCCCCCCCGTCCCCCAGAAGGACTTATTTGTATTTTTAAATATTATAATAATTATTTTTGCATTGGTTTGGACTGATCTTGTAAACGCTTCTATGCACCTTCACAGTGTCAAGGCTGCTGCTTTTTTAAGATAACTGACCTTTTTGTTTGTTCGTTCTGTTCAAATGGCAACGAATGTGTCAGGGGTACAATTATTAAAAAAAAGAATATTGAGATAACTTTGCCATAGGTTTGTATTGCTAGTGCTGCATGAGAGCGTACAGCAGCTGCAGGAATTACAAAAGGGTCTATGCAGAATGTTAAAAAAAAACAAGACTTTAAGACTCAAATGCTTCTGGCCCTTTATTATTACTCGTTAGCAGGGATGGGGGTGGGTGGGAGAGAAGGAACACTTTAAGCATGCTCAGAGGCACTCTTCTTTTTATTTTATGTACCCTTGGCTTGCACTATTATCTGTCTAAATAGAGGCCTCCGAGGCTAGCTATAGATACACACACACAGTGTGAACACGTGTCCAATTTTTCTTGCGGTTTGACTCCAGTTTTGGGTTAGAAAACAACTTTTTAAAACTCAGCTGGAGGTCATAGGGGTAAAGGAAGAATAATAGGCCCCTTCATTTACGGTAAAAACTGAAACAGGACGAAGCGGGGAAGAGCCTCCAAAGCGCGGCAGCTCTTGAATTTACAAGCGTCTGTCAGAGGCTGGCTAATACATTCTGGTTAGGCTAGGGCGATTTTGTAAATGTTTTAAAAGGGTGCTCGGCGGGGAGAGGCATCACGTTAGCCCCGCATAGCGGCTTCGTTGAGAGACACGGAAATGTGGTATATCCACTCATCCGCGCGGGGTCAGCCTCTTAGGACTGGGAGGGACCTTCTCCCTCCCTCCCGCCCGCTCGCCTTCTCCATCCAATCATCCACCGGAGCGCTTGCGTGATCGCCACGTCGCAACAAAGAGGGCGTCACAGCGCCTGCGCAGCCTTGCGGATCCGAAAGGGGCCTTTGGCCCCCCGCCGAATTCTCGCGAGACCTTCCCTCCTCTTTCTAAGATGGCGGCGGCTGAGGTAGAAGCTGCTCTGTTGCTGCTGAGGCGGGTCGCTTCGCTGGAAGAGCCGCTTGAGGAGCTGCGGGCCCTGCGGGCGGCCGTGCAGGCTCTGCCCCCCGGCGCCCTCCGCGAGCAAGGTCCCGGCTACCCTCTGGCTGGGCTCTTTGTCCTTCTGGCTCGCGGGGAGAGGTGAGGGTGGATTGGGGGGGGGGGTCCCTTGCATCAAGGGGCTAGTCCTCGTGGAGGAACTGTTATCTTCGGGGGTCCAGTCCAAGTCTGGAATAAACAAAATGGAGACTGCTTTAGGAAAGATGGTCCAGTTTATTGGGTTGTCAGAATATTCTGCCGTTTTTAATATCCCCCCCCCCAAATATTTCCTTCTCTGGGGTGTGTGTGTTGACTTCCTACACCTGCATGTATATTTGGGTGCATATATATTTATAAATATATAGATATAAGTACACATACACACATATTGTATGTACACATATAAACACAAATATGTGCCATATACACACACCTCTATACACACACACACACACACACACACATAAGTATATATTTGTGTATAAGGGAAAGTTTGTATATGTGTAGAGAGACATTGATATGTATGTGAATGTGTGTATATGGCACATTTGTATTTATAAATGTTCATACAGTGTGTGTGTGTGTGCATACACACACACACACACACAAATATGTGTCTATATTTCTGTGTGTGGATGTAGAAAGTTGTTTTTTTTTTTTAGTTGCAAACATTGTGCCTCCTGCTTTCCAGTCCCTCCTTTCTTTCCCTTTCTTCAAAATGTTGCTTTATAAAAGTGGAAACTCTTGAAATGACCATAATAATGTTAAGGGAGAGCAACAACAGGCTGGGAAAGTGATTTTATGCTGTCTGTAGGTTTTGCAATTGCTGGTGAATGCTTGGGCAAGGTTTTGGAAAGGGTGGGGTTAGTTTGCATGGAGAGTTGTGGTGGGGTGTGTGTGTGTGTGTGTGTGGGAGAAGCCTTCAATCTTCACAATCAGTTCTTCCTTGAAAATTGGGGTCTGAAGGTTTGGGCTTTCAAGAATTTTCATAAGAGCAGGACCGTAAAGGAGTGAGATTGCTTATTTTGCACTGTATTTACGCCTTTCCTTATTTCATTAGCAAACACTGGGTTTTCCTTTCTCTTGCAAAACAGTGAGCAAATCTCTTTGTGTGTCTCCATCTTGGAGAGATTCCTGCAAGTCATGGATCCTTTGGATGTGATCCAAAACTTTGGGGAAGAACTTCAGAAGGGACTGTTCCATCCTGATGATTCAGTCAAAATCCTAACCATCTCCCAAGTAAGTGTTGCAATTTAGCTTTGTAATCTTCTCAAGGAAGTTAAGAATGAGATGTTTATCCTGCCGTGCACTTCTCTATTTTCTACAAGTGTTTGAAACAACACTGGAGGTGATACACTGTATATTAACTTCGCCTGTCTTGTATGTTATTGTGTTTCAATTACAGTTATCGCCTTAAGAATTTTGGCTAGTAAGTGGAATACAAATGCTTTGAGCTATTATTTATGAAACTGCAATGCAGTAGAAAAGTAGCAGAGAGGACAGCTAAGAATGAGATGTAATGAGATTTAAAGAGCAGAAATAAGAATGTAAATATGACTATAGATTATGTTGCACCCCCTAGGTTGGAAGAGTTGTTGAAGACCCTGTTGCCATCAGAGAAATCCTTAACACTCCTGAATTATTGAGGCAGATTATCTATTGCATTGCTGCCGAGAAAATAGCAGTGGCAAAAGAGGTCAGTGCTTGTGATCTGACAATTGCTGCTTGGGGAGGGAAGGCCATTGATAAATTCCAGAAGATTTGAACTGTATAAATCTCAACAATTATTTATAAATCTCCTATTGTGCCAGTCATTCTCTCTCAGCCCTGGGAAGAAGGCAATGGCAAACCACTTCCAAAATCTTGCCAAGAACACTACAGGGGCTTGCCGAGGATTAAACATAGACTCAAAAGCACACCTCCCTCCCCAAAAATTATTGGTAGCCATTCTGCATTCCCTATTTTTGCTTTCTGCAAATGTGCATCCTTCAAGAATCTCTTTGGGATCCCCCTGCTAAATCTCTTAGAAAGAAAATGGACATATTCATATGCACTAGCTTCGATATCCATAACTGTAATCAAAACTCTTTATTGCTTGAGTATTTCTAATGTCTAAGAGCCGAGGTGGCACAGCAGTTAGGGTGCAGTACTGCAGGCCACTTTAGCTGACTGTGTTCAGCAGGTCAGCGGTTCAAATCTCACCGGCTCAAGGTTGACTCAGCCTTCCATCCTTCCGGGGTAGGTAAAATGAGGACCCAGATTGTTGGGGGCAATGTAAATATATATATATATACATTGCTTACTGGTGTACACCGCTTAGAGAGTGCTTGCACTTAAAGCGGTATATAAGTCTCATAAAATAAATAAATAAATAAATGTCAGTTGTGTACCTTTCTCTGTGTTTAGGCCTCTGATAAATAAATTCAAATAAATAATTTTTAAAACCCCCAATGTGCTAGACTACACGACCCCATTGTACAAAGGCTTTCTTCCTTCTGGGAAATATTTTTCTGAGAATGGTTTGGTCTTTCACCTTAACCCGCTGAAGTGGACAGAAAGGGCTGTGTATTCAACGTTTACAAGTATTGTGCCTTCTGCTAATTCAGGGTCTCCACAGCCCAGTGTGTGCCAAGGTCTGCTTCTCCCATTTTCATTGACAGCTTTGTTTCTTAGGCCATCAAATCTTTGTCCAGGATAGCACAATCGCCTGAAGGCTTGGAAGTTTTACTGGCGGGGAATTTCCTGATCGACTTGAAAAATGTCATGGCGAAGAGCGACATCATACGTTATCGCGTCTATGAGGCAAGAGTTAATGTTTTTTTTTTTTTTTGAGCCTAACAGATAAGAGGACAGAAATGCATGTCTTTAACTGCCATGGTGGGTGATGTAACTTGGGGATTTAGAAACAGTTCTCATTGTGGCTGGCTGCGGGTAAGGATAAGTTCCAAGTTGGATAAAATTCGTGGTATTATGAGAGATGACGATTAAGGGGAGCGGGTGTCCGGAGATTCTCAAGTCGCTTGTCCCAAAGGTGCTTTTTCAAAAGGCAACTGGACTTCGTTTTTCCTTGAAGACGTTTCACTTCTCCTCCAAGACGTTTTTTCAGTTCTGACACCAGAAATGAAGAAGCTTCCTGGATGAGAAGCGAAACGTCTTCAAGGAGAAACAAAGCCCAGCTGCCTTTTAAAAAAAACACTTTTGGGACAAGGGGAGAAGGTACATATGAAAGAGAATTTGGTAGTAGGTGGATGTAGAGCTAGAGACTAGCATGCAGCTTCTTTAAATGGATTAATTTTACTCGGCACTCTAAGGCTACATAAAGATTAACATTAACAGAAATCTCTCGGAGGGAATAGGATTTTTTTATTTTCATTTTAAAGGGAAATAAACGGAGCGGCTTAACTTATCTACATGTGCTGATTTTTCTTAATGAAATAACGGCAAATCTGACTTACAAAGGGGGGAGGCGTGGCTGTCTATTGACAGGAGAAACACCTGCAAGGAGACGTGGCTCAGATTCCTGTCTTGTGTGCCTTTGTGTTAGCTAGTGGTCAATATTTCCTCCACGTCGGTGGACTCTCTGAACTACTGCGTGAACAGCGGTTTAATAGCGGAGATGATTGGAGAACTGACGGGAAACGACGTCCTTGTCAGGTATGGGACTCAGCATGAATAAGAGGCCAGCAGGCCTTGGGGGTATCCTTGCCATCTCTTTGCTGTTTGTAAATGCATGGCTGTGTCCCAATTTTGCTTGCTCCCTATCGCCAGTTCCTCGCCCAATAAAATAAAATAAAAAGAGGCGTATTGATTCTCAGCTCTCTGAAGCAGTTCGTTTGTTTTTTGTTTTAAAACAGAGCGACCTGTATAGAGATGATGACCTCACTCGCCCACACTCAACATGGACGACAGTATCTTGCCCAGCAAGGCATCATCGACAAGATTTCCAATATAATCATTGGAGCTGATTCGGATCCCTTCTCCAGTTTTTACCTGCCAGGTGATTACAGGTGGCCTTTTGGCCTCTTGATCTTAGTAGGGTTGATACTGTATCTCTGTGGCCTGCTATTCTCCGCCCCTGTCGTGCAGTTAAATGTAGTGCAGTTAAATGTTCCCAGAGGGCTTCTCCCATTGGCCTTAAGCCTACTTTGCATTCCCCACCATCCAGTCAGAGCTGAAGAAGCTTCTTGGCTGAGAAGCGAAACGTTCTCAAAGAAAAACCTGAAAGTCCAGTTGCCTCTTGAAAAAAAAAAGCACCTTTGGGACGATTTGCATTCAGCAGCACTCATTCTGCTTCACATTAGGGATCCTCAGTCTCTCTTTCTCAGTCCCAGTTTGAGTCTTGGTTCAGTTTTGTTTTCTGCAGAGGAAAGAGCTTGCCCTGGACAAAGAGGGCCTAGATCTCTGGTAGGAATAATTTGCTTCCTGTATTTATAAGGTGGAAACTGACTCAGTTCCTCTAAGAAATAGGGAACACTGTTTTCGGTTCTGCCCACCTGCCGTGCCCTTATAAGCAAGAAGAGGGAAAAGATAGTGATCAAATGCACAGTGGTTCCAGGGGCAATCCTCTCCTTGCTCTGTCGACACCTTTGCAGGTTTTGTTAAGTTTTTTGGCAACCTGGCCATCGTAGACAGCCCCCAGCAGATCTGCGAGCAGTACCCTGCCTTCATCGAGAAGGTCTTCAACATGGCCGAAGTCCAAGACCCAACCTTGTTTGGCGTGGCGGTGGACACGGTTGGGATCTTGGGCTCAAACGTGGAGGGCAAGTTGGTGCTCCAGAAGACAGGTTCGTCCAGCGGGCGCGGGTAAAAGGGCACATCTGGTTACAGATGTGGAGGGAGGAGATGCTGTACATGCCTAGCCCAGAACAGAGTTTGCTTTGCTTTCCAGGGAGTCGGTTCCATCGGGTGCTAAACAGAATCGGGCATCAAATAAAGAACGCCCCGACTGAGATGAGGATCCGATGTCTGGAAGCTGTTTCATCCCTTTTGTACTTGCAGGTAAGTTATAGGCACCTCCCCGGCCAACCACGTAGCCCCTTGGGCTCTCTCCCACCTGGCATCAGACACTTCCCTGCCATCCAGCCGGTCCCCAGATGTATATTCTGCCATTGCAAACGCCACTGAATGTGACCCGAAGAAGAAGCTGGATGTTTTGTTTCTAAACTTTCAGGAGAAAGGGATGGGTCAGAGGCGTTTGCAAACTCACTTGCTCCTCTTTTGCACACAGCCTGAACAGCAAACCGAAGATCTTCTCCGGATGACAGAATCGTGGTTCTCCTCTTTATCCAACCAGCCCTTGGAACTCTTCAAAAGCATCAGCACTCAACCGTTCCCTGATCTCCACTGCGGAGCCTTGGGCGTCTTCACTGTAAGATACTTTGGGGCAGCTTTTTCCCAGCTGGCATTCTTTGGATAAATTGGGGTAGCATCAGCCAGAATTTTTCAGTCGGTGGTTGAGGATAATCAGGGTTATGTTCCAGCTGAACAGAAAACTGCTCTGAGACAGGCTTTCCTCTGCTGGTTAATTCTGTTTTTTGTTTTAATTTGGAAGAGGTGGCTTTTTTTTTTTTTACATATTTTATTAATTTTTATAAAAGGACATTCTTTAGTATTTAGCAATCAGCATCTTGTCTGGATTGATGTGTTTAAAAAAACGATCAGTAATAACTAGTGTCTATATTTTCATAATCAGTATGTTAGTTAATAATATGTTTCTTATATCTTCACCCAATAGTCTTCTTCTTGCTAATACATATTTAAGGTTACATAATACATATCACATTTCTTTCTCTCCAACTCGTTTTTCTAGCCATTGATAAAAATTGTCCCCTGTTCTAAAGTCTACTGAACGGTTTTTTAATCGTACCTCCTGTTTAAAGGGGGTCTTAAAGAGAGGCTAAATTATAACATGTATAGACGTTTTTCAGCAAACCCATCGTAAACACAGCCATGTTGTCAAGACACCCGAAGTCTGGGAAGACACAACTCTTAAAACTTTGACTCTGGGTCATGAGTAGCGCCGTTGTGACTTAGAACGGTTGCTAAGAAAGAACTGTTCATAGATGGAGGACTAGTTTCATCAGCTTTTACATCGGGTTAAATATATTAGACCGACGACCTTTTTTAAATGGAAGGAATTCGGATGTCAACCATTTAACAAAATCTGCCTTGTTTCCCCTTCCCCCTCCCAGGCCATTGCAAATCAACCTTGGGCCCAGCAGGAGATGTTGGCCAGTCCTGGCTTTGTGGAATACATCGTGGACCGATCGGTGGAACCGGATAAAGCTTCTAAGGAGGCCAAATACGAACTTGTCAAGGCTTTGGTTAACTCAAAGACGGCGCCAGATATTTTGGGAAACCAGCATTACTTAAGATTGAAGGCTTATATGCGTGAGGGGCCGTATTACGTTAAGGCTGTCTCAACTACCGCTATAGAAGGAGCTGAGTAGCTTTGGAAGACGTAATTTTAAGCTACTGTTCAGTAATTCCAGGGCTAACTAAACTTTCTGGATTCCTGGAAAGTGAGGCTGGCGTGTTGCTTTGTAGAGAGGAGAAGGAAAGTGTGGGAAATATTAACTTGGCATGAGGTTTTTTGTTTGTTTGACATTGAAATGCCAGTTGGTTTGAAATATGAAGATTTCCTAGGTATTTTCCCGATGGAAAACACAGGTTCCACCATTTCACGCTCCTTAAAATCCAAGAAACCATTAAGAGAGACTCAATAAAATACAAAAGAAGCTATTTTCCCCAGGATAATATTGCAGGACCCCGGGATATGTATATTTGCCTTCATTTGTGAAAAAACATTTTTTTGTTTGTTTTTTGTTCATCACACGGGTTGTTTTACCATCTGGGTTTAAGATTTGTGCTCGGAGGGATTCATTTTTCATCACCTCCTCAGTGTTGTTTTCCTGATGTTCCAATTCCCGTGACACAAATATTCCTCCACACAACTTTATGTAGGGAACAAGTAAATTGATTTAATCCGGGTTCTTAAAAGCAAATAGATGGAAGAATAAAGAATATATCTTACATAAAAGGCTAAACAAATCTCCATTTTACAAAGCAATACTTATTCTCCCCACCTTCAACTGTCCATCCCTCCAGCTCTTAATCTCAACCCCAGGAACAGAAAAATTTATGCTGCTCACTTCTCTGAGACTTTATTCCAAACAGTCTCCTCCAAAAAAAGACCTCTTCCAGTGCCTTTAAGAGTTAGTAAATATATATACACACAGACAAAAGACTTCTTCCCTAATTTAGTTAGGACACAGCCCTGTCACTTTTCCTATACACCAGTCTGCAGATATGATACAATTTGAAATAATTTGCATCAAAAAGTGATTCTTCATGAAGGACCGGAGTCCAATAGGCATAATCCAGCTCAGCTTTATGGGTGTTAAATGCACGGGTGGCTTAATACTTGACTAATTTGTGAGGCAACAAAGTAACTCGCCACAATAGATGACTCTATGGCTGTAGTAACGCTTGAGTGGTTTCCTTGTGTGCAGACATTTGTTTTTCTTCCATTCTGCTTTGGATTCAGTTGTGAAATACGTCTTGAACTGAAGAACGTGTGAATGTTGGTACTCACAGTCCGGTTTTCGGCCTCATTTCGATCAAGCTGCTGCCTTTGGTGTATATGTTGGCTCCAAAATACTGCTTTTGTTGTGCTTACAAACATCATGTAGAATTACCCTTTTCAAAGGGGGGGGGGAAGTGTGCAAAAAATCTCCAGCTTCTTGTCTCCTTCCACTCCCCGCCAATCCAGTCAGAGCTGAAGAAGCTTCTGGGATGAGAAGCGAAACGTCTTCAAAGAAAAACAGGATTGCAACGTCCTTTTTCTTCTCTGGATTTTTTCTAAACTCTCTACATCTTTTTTGTGATATGGTGACCGAAATTGGCTGCAGTATTCCAGGTGTGGTCTTACTAGGGCTTTATAAAGCAGTAATAGTACTTTGTGTGATCTTGATTCTATGCCTCTGTTTATACAACCCAGGAGCGTATTAGCATTTTTGGTTGCTGCTGCACACTCATAGTTAAGTGATCGTCTACCCTTATACAGGGAGTCCTTCAGTTACGTAGTGCTGAACAAGAAATGAACAATTTTAATCACATGACGGGATGCCGCAACGATTGTAAGTGGGAAGACCAATTGTAAGTCTCTCTTTTTCAGCAGAATAGAATATAGAATAGAATCCTTTATTTGGCCAAGGGTGATTAGACACACAAGGAATATGTCTTCGGTGGAGAAGGTTTCGGTGTACATGCAAAGCAACAGAATAATACCAATAAGAAGGGGGAGTAAGAAAGATTGGGTAAGCCCACAAGGAAGCCAAACGGAGATGCTATGATTTGATTCTTCTAGTCAGAAAAATACAAAGCCTCTTTCTGAACGGCGTTGACTCTCGAAGCTTTCAACCCGTCCAGATACGTCATGATTCTGCAGGACACCAGCCCATAATAGGTTTCCAGGAATGTGCAGTCTTTACCGCTGTTCATCTCCTTCCATTCTTGAAGAAGCTGGCTGGTCTCCGAAACAGTGGAAGTGAAAATATATTGATAGCAGCATCGGTTGTACCAGATACGTCTTTCCCCAGAAAAGCGGGAGCTGTGGACGGGCACCACGCCGGCCGCTCTTGCACAGACACCCACAAAGATGCCAGGGGGTAGGGAAAGAGGAACTTCTCCAGACGTTATGTAGATCTTCCGAGCAACATCTTGCGAGATGACAAAGGCCGTAGCACTGCAGTGGTCAGGATAGTGCCGTCCAGGATATTTTTTCACGGAGACAAAAGTGCCATTTTGGGATTCTTCGCTAGGGACGTTTTGATGAACCACCCTCCCAAGATAGATGTCTTCTGGGCGAGTTCTTAAGTTGAGCAAGTATTCAACCAAGGTTTGGAGGTTGGCAAACATATCCTGGTCTACCTTGAGAATGAACCTGGCCTGGGGGCAATAAGTGATGGTCCACTCTATGGCCCTCTTGATCTTCAGCGTCTGATTCTCTGGGGTATCAAGAAAGATTCCTTGGATTAGATCCTGTTCCTGCTCTGATTCCTTGATGACCTCCACTTGGGCTCTAGCTGAAGACGGCTCACCCAACACAAACAAGGCCAGAGTGGTGTCACCTTGGATGTCGGTCACGTTGGCCCATGTTTTTCGAATCGCGTTGCGCCTGGACAGGTTTTCAGGGCTACTGAAAATGAGAACCAGCAGGAAGATCTCATGTTTGGAGCAAGCTTCTGCTTTGCTAAGAATGTAAGCCTTGGAGATGTTGGTTTTCATGGAGGACATGTCCAGTATCCGGGCTTTTTCCCGAGCTCTGAGAACTTTCATGTCCATGTAAGTGGTGGGGATGGCTTGTAAGAAGTATTCTTCCAGCAGATCGGCTCCGAAGAGCAAAATGTGGAAAAGGGCCACACTGAAGAGCATAAAACACCACTGGTGAGTTCGGAGCCTACAAAATAGCTGTGAAAATGGAGAGGAATAAAGATTAGTGCTCATTTCTTTCCAACATTTGTGCTTTTCAGTTCTTGCTGTAGAATCAGAAATATTGACGAGTAGAGTAAGAGGGTTGGATAGAATATGGAATAGAATAGAATAGAGTAGAATAGAATGGAATGGAATAGAATATGGAATGGAATGGAATAGAATATGATAGAAAAGAATTAATAGAATACAATAGAATAGAATAGAACATGGAACAGAATACAAAGGAATCTAGCCAGCTAGAGAAAATAATTAGAAAGTTTTATTTCCTATTTCAGTCTGGCAGCATAGAATGTATGCTAAAAGCCACAAATGTCAAACTGCTCCTGAATAATTAGCAAAATGCACTTTGGAAGGGAAAAGCATTTGATTTTTAAGTAGGATTTAATACCTCATTTCAATATTGTCAGAACAGTGTTAGAAGCTCAGATCTTACCTTCATGTTCTTTGTGGAGATGATGCTTGAATTTGTCGAGTGGAGAGGTTGTGTGTACACCTTTGGATGCACGGGGAGTCTTTTTGCAATTGGAGTAGCATTTCATTTAGAAAAAAACACCCAGATACAGTTTCCCTTCTGTCAGGAACCAAGTTCAACATTCTTTAAAAAAAAAAAAATCCATCCTCTTTTGTGTCCGAGCAAAGGCGGTGTAATTCCAGAGGACGGTGATCATGTTACATGTTGGCATAGAATTCTTAATTTCTGACTGTACCACAACAGAGGCTACAGAAGAGCACAACTGAACGAAGGCAGGTGTGTGTGTGTGTGTGTGTATAAGAGAGATTTTTAAAGAAAAGATTGTGGTTTCAGTGAACAAAAGCTTCTGCTTATATTTGCCACTTGGAGAACTCTAAGTGGCAAACATACAACATGCCTCCCCCCCCTTATAACATATATAGAGAGAGAATAGAATAGAATAGAATATAGAATAGAATAGAATATAGAATATAGAATAGAATAGAATAGAGCTGGAAGGGACCTTGGAGGTCTTCTAGTCCAGCCCCCTGCTCAAGCAGGAGAACCTGCACCATTTCAGACAATTGACTGTCTAGTCTCTTCTTAAAAGCCTCCAGGGATGGAGAGCCCGTGATGTCATGTATTATTCTATTATAAATAATACTATTATCCTACTACAAATAAACCATCTTTATTTATAAAGTCTGCGGGGACCAAGATGAACACGTGGCTGCATTCCTGGCTCAGCCCAGGGGGATCCGTTGCCCGGTCAAGCACGCCAGCTTTGCCCGGCATGTGGCGAGAGATGTCTTTCCACAGGTGCAGCCTGGCACATGCGGACCCAAGCAGACCTCTCGGCTTCTCCACAGCTGCTCACCCCCATCTTCGACGGTTTCTATTAACTCCGGGAGGAGTCGGGGAGGGCCCGGCTGGACCCAGGCTCAGATGCACCCTGCCTGCCAAGCGAGAAGACACGAGATGCATTTGTGCAACTCGTTTAACTCACACGGTCCCTTTGCATTTTGATCTGACTTATTTTCCCCGCTTATAAAATTAATGTTCAGGCTCATTGGAATGTAGGAAAAGATAAACTGGCTGGATAAGGAAAAAAAATATTCGTTGGTACCCATTTGGGTCTGGTTTATCTCTTTCGTGAATTCTAAACAATCCTTTTTTCCCTTACCAGCGTCAGACCTCGTTTTAATGAACGTGGGTGATATTCAGGGATGCAAATATTAACCAGTGGAACCACCTGCCTCCAGAAGAGGTGGATGCTCCAACACTGGAAGTTTTTAAGAAGAGACTGGACAGCCATTTGTCTGAAATGGTATAGGGTTTCCTGCCTGAGCAGGGGGTTGGACTAGAAGACCTCCAAGGTCCCTTCTAACTTTATTATTATTATTATTACTATTATTATTATTATTATTATTATTATTATTATTATATATGTAACATGTCAGACTACACCTACTGTATCTGATTTCCCGTGCAAAGGGTGGTGTGTGTGTGTGTGTGTGTGTCACTTTTATTCTTTCCAATCAACTTTCCTCTTGGGTTTCTTTGTTGTGTTAACTATGACAAGGAATGTCAGATGGGTCTGGGGATTTTGAAC
This sequence comes from Crotalus helleri, assembly GCA_024509115.1. Classification (NCBI taxonomy): domain Eukaryota; kingdom Metazoa; phylum Chordata; class Lepidosauria; order Squamata; family Viperidae; genus Crotalus; species Crotalus helleri. Next base: position 1,689,982 of record JAKSXO010000082.1, read on the forward strand.
AGGTGACCCTGCCTGGGGAAATGCTGCAATGGTGGTTAAGTGTGAAAAATGGTCCTATGTCATCTTTTTCAGGGCCGTTGTGACTTTGAACGGTCACTACATGATCCGTTGTAGTTTGAGGGCTGCCTCTATAAGCCTCGGGGACAAGTGGAAAGGGGGAAGGGAAAAGAAGAAGAGGATGGGCAGCAGGAAAAGGGAGGGACTTAAGAGTCCTGGCTGAAGGACCAGGGGAAGGAGAGATGATCATGGAGAAATTTTGTCTATGTAATCATTAAGAATCCGCTTAAGTCCACAGGATAGACTGTCTTGAAGGGGGAAAAGGTGACCTGGTCACTGGGGATCAAAAAGAACTTGATTCAGCGTCATCCGTTGCACATACGTTTGCTCCTGGGAGAAGCTGCAAATAGTTCAGCGACAACCTTGTGGCTCCCTGGCTGTTGTCACTGTCAACTAAGCGGGCTCAAGACACCTCTTAAACTTGCCTTTCGGTGGAACCATGTCTAACCTACCTTTTACTTAACTCAAGCCTACATTTAATCATCTCCTCTTTTCTCCTTTCTTTCCTGTCCATCTTTCCTTCCACAGATGTCTTTAAGAGGGTCCAGAAAGTCAACGACAGCCCTGTCATTGCCTCCCCCATCCTCTTTTTGACATCCATTGGAACAGAAGCAGTGTAGTCATGGAGCCAATCAATCAATCAATCAATCAATCAATCAATCCTGAGCCTAACTGCCCCACTGATGTCATGAATTGCACGGCGGGCCAAAGACCTGTGAACTCAAGCATCTAGATGATCTCCAGAGTGACTCCTGAGCCCAGCCTCCCAGTTCTAAGCTGGAATAAGATCCCTTTGGCTGGATATCGATGTCTAGTTACACAAACTCTTGTCTCTTTGGAGAAGAACAATGGCTTCAAGAGAATTCCCCCCCCCCTGCGTGTGTCACTCAGTGAAGAGATGCCTGCCGTTCCTATTTTTGGCTTCGGAGTTTGCATATAAGACTGAGACTTTGCATCCTGATTCAAGGACAGCCTCTCCGGAGCATCCCCAAGACGAAAAGATGGGTGTTTACAAAGAAAGAGGGTAAGTCAACTCACTTTGCAACCTGGATAAACGGACCTTATCCTATCCCAAAGGTGCTTTTCAGAAGGCAACTGGACTTCCTTAATTTTTCTCGGTCTAACCTACAGCCCTGGGTTCTGTGGGAAGCTCCCATCCAACTGGGTCTCATCCTGGTTTGTTTCCATACCCAACAAAACTAGCCAGGTGCTGCCATCTGCCAAGGTAAAATGTTTTTTTTGTTTATGGTGAGGCTGAGTGGCAAAATAAAGGCTGCTCATATATTGTTCATTGGAGCTTAGCAATCCCAAAATCTGTGCTCTTCTTCCTTAGAATAGTTTCCCTTCAAGCCAGATTTGATCAGTCGGATGTTCCAAAAAAAAGGACTAAAATTAATAAAGCGGGACCCATGTTCGCCCATTCCTTAGGGGATGACCGAAACGCCTTTTAGATCTCTTTGAAATAGTTCTCTGCTTGTTGTTTACTCTGAGTCTAGGGGTGAGGCATGGAATCAAGCATCCACGGATGCTTCTAAAATTTCATTGCTTCTTTTTTTGATTCTGGCGTCAAATTCCCTTTGCAGGAGCAAAATTTACAGCTCAGAACATAATCTATAGCTTTCCTTTGGAAGATTTCACAGAGAAGGACGATAATCATTTTCTTTTATATAACATTAATGATGATTGAATCTTGGGTTGCTGCAGGGAGCAGATTGAACCAAACAGGAAGCTGGTTAGTTGGAGAACCAATCCTACATCATCCAACAATGGACGTCCCTTAGAGCTTCTTTATGCAAGTAAGTATGCTGGGTTCCCTGTTTCTGTATTTCTCTGCAGTAGGAACCAACAATGTTCTCTTTTCGTGAGTGGTGGGTGGAGAAGACTACCCAAAAGAGTTTAGAACAAGTTTTTTTTTTTTTAGCAAAAGGCTAAATCTTTAAAGCGTTTATTTTTCATACTTCAGCCAAACAGCTTGCAGATTAATAATAATAAAAAAAGAGCTTATCGTATAAAACAACAGAAAATCAATGGGAAAAAGTCAGCGGAGAACAGGAAATAATAATAGCAATAATCAACATAATAACGCAGCAACACTGCAAGGATCACCATTTCTTCCTAGACCAGCCAATCAAATATCTGTCGGATGAATTGTTCAAAGGCAAAAACTAAACGTACTGCTTTGATTTATAGTTGGAGGCACCACCAGTGGGGTGGAGCGTTACAACCCCCTGGATCACGAGTGGCAAATTCTGGGCTCGGCCTCCAGCCAGCGGAGTGGCATCGGGGTGGCTTCCCTTAATGGATCCATTTATGCAGCTGGTGGCCACAATGGACTTATTTGCCTCAACAGCGTTGAAAGGTAAGTGGGTGCCTTGAGGGAAGACCACCAAGGCATGGTAGATGATTGGATTCGTCTGCTTTTTTTCTAGCCATTCTCGAACCTTTGGTCCAGTCTGTTTTCTAATTTTTTTTTTTTTATGTTGCTCTTTATTTATTGGGAGTCGTTTCAGTTGGCGGCATCTAATTAAATAAATAAATCCCTCCCCCCCAACTTCCCTTGGGTCATGTTAGGGAACAATAGACTCTGCTGGGGGTTTGCAAAAAGGACGGTTCCTGGAGAACAAACGGGAAGCGTGTCTAATGCAAGACTCTCTTCTTCAATTTTAGTTACTTTTTTTTCTAAGTCACTTTCTCTGTCTGACATTGACTGAATTTCCAATTCCCTGCTCTGAACATTAGAAAAAAAAGTAACTAAAATTGAGGAAAAAAAAGAGAGTCCGTTTGTTCTCCAGGAACCGTCCTCTTTGCAAACCTCCAGCACAGTCTATTGTTCCTTAACATGACCCAAGGAAAGTTGGGGGGTGGCGTGGGGTTTATTCAGTCTGAAATTGACTGAATTTCCAATTCCCTGCTCCCTTCTCACTCTGAAATTGACTGAATGTTAACACCCTGCTCACGACTCCAAGTTGTGCCCACACGTTTTATGGCGTCTGCAGAGGCAGCACTGTTTGAATCCCTTGCCATTATCCCAGCTTGTCGAGAAATGTTTTGTACCGTTCCTTTTCCTTGGGAGATGAGTAAGACGCTCTTGGTATTTTCATGATGTCTTATTTATTTACAAGCCCAGGTCAATTACCCAATGACGTCTGCTCCTTAAAAAAGAAAATATAAGTGCTTCTAATACTCCGGAGCTACTATTCCCTTTCCAACAGGTGCAAAGCACAAGTTTCTCTCACTTTATAGAGGATCCACTCTCCATTTTCAAAGCTGGTGACCGACAGTTCTCTATCCTGGCTTAAGGATGTGACTTCCAGTCATCAGTGGCCAGAACTGGGTGGTTTTTTTTCTCTTAAGCACCTGTTGTCATTAAGCCAGGCAAACAAGAAAAATGCCTTTGGAATGAACTCACGCCTGCAGTTTAAATATTTTCCACCAGTTAGGCAGAGCTATCTCTGTCAATTGAGGCTGAGGGCACAGAGAGGAAACTGTCCGTCAGCTGAGATATTGCTTCAAGGAATGCCACTGGCATCCTTGAGGGCTGAGCTCCTAAAATTTGGCAGAGCGGGATGTTGCCTTCCTGGGTTCGTTAATCAAGAATATGGGAAGAGACTCGGGTACTTATTCTTTCTGCCCTTTGTCAATCTTCCTCTTAGCAAAGGGCCTGCAACTCACAAGTGTGTCTTGACTGACAACCGAAGGAGAATTCCTTCTTGTCCTGACCTCCCTGGTATCCATTTAGCACCTCGTCACTCCTGTTAGGTCTGATGGATTACTTGGGGGGGGTGTTGCTGCTCTGTCGGAGCCCAGCTCAACGTCTCCGGTTCATTCCGTAAAGGCTGTAGCGGAGTGCTGATTGGGCTCGTCTGCCAGCTGAATATAATCTTGGGTCAAAGATGTGTCAATTTTAAGCCCCTGTTTGCTGCGGAGGCCGTTTTGGAGAAATCGGAGCACTTTGTTGAAAGATTAACCTGGTTCCCTCTGATTTAAGCCAGAAATTCAAATTAGCATGGTTTATGTTTCCTCTGCAATCTTAACAACAACAACAACAATAATAATACTAAAGTTGGGAGGGACCTTGGAGATCATCTAGTCCAACCCCCTGCTCAGACAGGAAACCCTGTACCATTTCAGACAAGTGGCTGTCCAATCTCTTCTTTAAAAACTTCCGTCTTGTTGGACAAGTCCTTACTTTGGGTCTGTGTTTCCTCTTCTTCCTTTGGGTGGGAGGAAACACTCCCCCCCCCTTGCACGCCCAGAACCTCTCCTCCATCTTTCTTTCTTCTTCCCGGATAGATATTTGCCCGAAACAAATGAGTGGAAGAGAGATGTGGCCCCTCTTAGTGAACCCAAGCAAGAAACAGCGATGGCTGAACTCGGCGGTTACTTATATTGCGCCGGCGGCTTCGATGGGCTGGTTTGCCTCAACACGTTGGAAAGGTAAGGCCACTTGGGATGCCGATTTGAGAAGCACACTCTACACTTGGACTGCCCGTTTTGCAGAATCCTCTACTTTCTCGCCCTTGCAGATACGACCCTGAGCTGGACAGATGGCAGAAGTTGACACCTATGAAGTCTCGCCGAAAAGGCCTGGGGTTGGCCGCGCTGGATGGATATCTCTATGCCGTTGGGGGTTCCGATGGCTATTCTCCCTTATGTTCAGGTATATCCTGGCTGTGGGCTAAATTAGTTCCTGTTCCATTCCAAGACCATTAAAGCAGAATAACAAGAGTTGGAAGGGACCTTGGAGGTCGTCTAGTCTGACCTCCTGCTTGATGAGCAGAAGACCCTATAGCATTTTGAACAATTTCTGCTCAAAAATCTCCAGGGATGAAGCATCCACAACGTTTGGAGCAGTGGTTCTCAACCTGTGGGTCGGGACCCCATTTGGGGTCGAATGACCATTTCACGGGGGTCGCCAAACAAGGCTGTCCGCCATTTTTTTCCCCTTTTCTTTGGCCACGCCCTTGGCACCTGGTGATGTATAAGTGGTTGGGGGTCACCACAACATGGGGAACTGTATTATGGGGTCGCGGCATTAGAAAGGTTGAGAACCACTGGTTTGGAGGCAACTTCCGTTCCACTGATTAATTGTTCTCCCTGTCAGGAATTTTCCCCTAAGTTACTTGAATTCTGTTTCAAAACTTTCCAGTTTCTCTCTCTGAGCTGAAGCCAACGTAGCCTTGACTAAGATGTCCTATAGTGCATGTTCTATAATTTCTCTATTATTATTATTATTTTGGCATTAATGGCAGCAAGGGGAAGAGTGAAAATAATTGGTGGGTTGGGAACCAATTTGCTACAGTGTTGTGGAAGTGTTTTATGGTCTCCTAGAATCTTTGCCTCACTCCCTCTATCTGCTCCCCTCACACAAACATTAAAAATAGAAAAATGATTATATGTATCTGTGACGTTAATTGAAATCCAGGCTTCTGACTGATGGGTTTCTGTAGGCTGGGTGTGATGAAGGATGGAAAAAAGCTTTCCAAATTCTAATCACGCTTGGTTTACAGTAGCGTGCATGGCTGGGTAATTATTACATTAAGCTAATTAATGAAAGAATTTAGAACAGGCAATTAGTTAACAAAAAGATGCCTACGCTTGTATTAACAAACGCAGTATAATGTCAAAATAGATAAATGCAATAGTGGAAAAGATAAACTGTGAAAAGAAATTCTGGAAAATGACCTTATGGGCAGAACGCTGTTTCAAAAGTAATTTTCCTTGCCACTTCACTAGAAAAGAATCAAATAACTCCAGTTATATAAAACTCCAGGGGGGGGTGTTGACATATGAAAGGGTATCAATTCAAAGTAGGAAATTATTGATCACAGAGACCCAAGACGTAGCCAAGAGGAACACGTCAATACATAACAGAGAACAATCAATCTGGTTTTAGCAATTCTGGGCTTGATTTCAACCCCAAATACGGAAATCGTGTAACAAAACCACAACTGTCTAGTTAATCCTCATCCTTCTGAATTTCATCTCCAACATTCAATACCATTTTAGCGTTAATACCACTTTATAATGCCTAGGTAAAATCACGCTTGGAATATTGCATGCAGTTTTGGTCGCCACGATATAAAAAAGATGTAGAGACTCTGGAAAGAGTGCAGAGAAGAGCAACAAAGATGATCAGGGGACTGGAGGCTAAAACATACAAAGAGCGGTTGCTGGAATTGGGCATGTCTAGTTTAATGAAAAGAAGGACCAGGGGTGACATAATAGCAGCGTTCTAATATCTGAGAGGCTGCCCCAAAGAAGAGGGGGGGGCCAAGCTATTCTCCAAAGCACCTGAAGGTAGGACAAGAAGCAACAGATGGAAACTAATCAAGGAGAGAAGCAACTTGGGACTAAGGAGAAATTTCCTGACAGTGGGAACAATGAACCAGTGGAACACCTTGCCTCCAGACGTTGTGAGTGCTCCAAAACTGGACGTTTTTGAAGAAGAGATTGGACAGCCATTTGTCTGGAATGGTATAGGATCTCCTGCTTAAGCAGAGGGGTTGGACTAGATGACTTCCAAGGTCCCTTCTAGCTCTGTTATTCTCTTAATAAATAATATAATACAGTACCATGCAATGCAATGCAACTTGCCTCCAGAATTTGTGAATGCTCCAACCCTGGGGTTTTTAAAGAAGAGACTGGACAGCCATTGGTCTGAAATGCTATAGGGTTTCCTGCTTGAGCAGGGGGTTGGACTAGATGACCTCCAAGGTCCCTTCCAACTTTGTGATTCTGTTCATAGGAGTTTATACCGCCCGCTTCCTGTTCAAAAAGCAGTCTAGTCCTTTCAGGTTGTTTTTACACAGAACTATGACTTTTTGGGACACAGACTGTCCCTTTCCGCTTTGGAAACAGTTAATTGCCCTGCCCTAAAGTGACAATTGGCAACACAAAGATCAAGAGCCCAGGATATTCCACCCTTGCCTCTTTCAGTTGAGCGCTACGATCCCAGAGAAGACGAGTGGGCCACCTGCCCTCCGCTCCGCAGCTGTCGTGAAAACCTGGGTTGTGTTGCCTTGCAAGGCAAGATCTATGCCGTTGGTGGGCAGGATGAATTGACCGAACTCTGCAGCGCTGAGCGCTTTGATCCCTCCACTAACCGATGGACGCCAGTTAGGCCCATGAGGTCAAAAAGGAGTAAGGTAAGGAGAGCCAGATTGGAACATACAGGTAGTCTTTGCCTTGCAACTACAATTGAATCCAAAATTTCTGCCAGAAACCGATCCGGGCAAACAAGCGAAGCCTCATTTGCGGGATGCAGGCAGCACGTGAAACCACAAAAATCTCTCTCCAAGGAACTGGTCCCTGGTGCCCCAAAGGTTGGGAGCAGCTGATAGACAGCACCCAATTAAGGGTTTGAGAAGAAAAGACTTAATCCTCTTTTTTTTTTTAAATTGTGGAACTGCAGGTAAATCTTGCTGCTATCAATGGGTGTCTCCTAGCCATCGGCGGCTATGATGGCATCGTTCACGTTTCCACGGTTGAAGCCTTTGACCTGGACCTCAACGCGTGGAGGTAGTCTTTGTGTCACTTTGCAGAGATGCTCAATCGGGTTTGGTTTTGTTTTTTTTCCCCTTCTTCAGAATTCTGTATTTTTTGCTCTGTTGCTCCTCAGCCTGCAGTCTGCAGGTTGGAAGGGGTTAGAAAAACTGGGGGGGGGGGGAATCCATTAAATAGAGAGGAAGATAATTCGTCTCTTGTACAGGTGGTCCACAATGGGGACCAAAGTTTCTGTCGCTAAGCAAGGCAGTTGTGCCTGATTTTATGACCTTTTTACAACCTACCCTTCAGGTAGCATCTTCAGGGCTATAAGGGGGAGAGAGCAATCCCCACTCCCTTCTAGCACTGATGATGTTCCCTAGTTGGGTAATGAAACGTGTGCAAGAAAACAGCCAAGCTTAGAAAGCACCAAGGACCTCCAAAGTCATCCTCCTCCTCTTCTCCCTTCTAGCATTGATAATGTTCCCTAGTTGGGTAATGAAATGTTTGCAATTAGAAAAGAATCATACCCAGCACCAAGGATCCCACTGTCCTCCTTTTCCTCCTCCATGTCACAAAACCCACTCCCTTCTAGCACTGATGATGTTCTCTAGTTGGGTCATGAAACGTCTGCAAGGATACCCCCACCAAACTCAGAAAGCACCAAGGACCCCACAGTTCAACCCTGAGCTACCAATATTCGATGGGCACCTAGGTGAATTCTAGATGTCCACCTTTGATGTATAATAATAATAGTAGTAATATGTGCCATTGTTGTGCGAAACATGCTTTGCCGACAAGCTTCTGGAGGTTAACACTTGTTCCTCTTGTTCCTTCTGTTGCAGACGTTTTGGCAACACGAAAAGCCGTCACCCAGGTGGAGGCGTCTCCGTGATCCAAATGGCCACCGAAAATGTGGAATCCTTTGAATCCCCTTGGAGCAGATAACCAGAAGATGAACAAGAAGTTCTAGTTCTAGGTTCACGATAGGTAGGGTGAGTTCTTTAGCTAGAGCTGAGCAGTGGCAGGACAAAAGAGCGGAGGATCCATACCTGAAACAAGATTATTTATTTTATTTATTCAGTTTCTATAGCCATCCGTCTCAGTCCAAACGATTCTGGGCGGTGAACCATTTCACAACCGTTAAAACACAAAAATGAAAAATCTAACAGCTCGGAATTCACAGAAGCAAAATAGGTGTGTGTTGAGTCCAGATATGTTCACACACTATCATATTTTGGTTAAGAGACACCTATATACACCTCCATATTTAGTGATTGAGCCGTGGTGGCGCAGTGGTTAGAATGCAGTATTGCAGGCTAACTCTGCCCACTGCTAGGAGTTTGATCCTGACCGGCTCAAGGTTGACTCAGCCTTCCGTCCTTCCGAGGCTGGTAAAATGAAGACCCAGATTGTTGCAAGGGACAAGAAGCTGACTCTGTAAACGGCTTAGAGAGGGCTGTAAAGCACCATGAAGTGGTATATAAGCCCAAGTGCTATTGCTATTCTAAAAAGGGCTAAAAATTCTATTTACCATTGTGTATCTTTCTTTGTTTTAACCACATTGCCTGTGATCCTGGTTTGTTGACTAAAAATACTTCTTGGCCCTAGGAGTTTGACTGCAATTACATCAATTGTCCTGCTTCAAAAAAAAAATAAAAAAAAAATTCTCCTCTAAATTCAGATTGGTGTTCTCTAAGTTTAATAACCTTGGATGCTCCAGATTTAAAATAAAGCAACTGAATGGTTCCCAGTAGTCAAATAGATTTATACACTCACACCCAGCAAAGTGTGCCTGTGTTTGCACTCTTTGGTAATATCCTAATAATCTTTGCTTGGTGATTTGATTCATCCAGGAATGTTTTCCAAAGGAATGCTTCTTCCGAAATGGCGTGATTTGCACAATAAATTGGACAAAAGACAACCCAGGTAGCTCTTTTTTATTGGTGCAGAAGAAAACATTTTCTTTTCCAATAAAATTTAAATTGTCTGTCATCTTGTGTGCATGTTCATAGCAGGACATGTGTTGTGATCCAAGTGGTCAAGGCAAAGTCCTTGGCCTCTCTCTTTCCTTACCAAAGCAGCTCAAATGACAAAGCCAGAAGCATCTCACTCTCTCCTTTTTTTTTTTTTTAAAGAAAAAGCTGGCAAGCTAGCATGGCTTGGGCACTTGGCCCAAGTGTTAGACTCTACTTTGCAGAAGTAGGATCATGATCTGTCTGAGGAGGCCTTTCTTAACAGGCACGCCTTCGGCTTGCAAGATTGTCCATCCATTTCCCCTTGGCTCGCTTTCTCCTGAAAAGTGCCTGTCAGAAGATCTGCTACAGGGACCTCTTAGAAGGCTGGAGAAGTTAGAAGGCTGGAGAATGAGGTGTTGACAGATGCCAACCAACTGAATGGATTTCTACTGTCGGCACATGCCACAAACACAAACACATGGATTGAAAAGGGGAGGCAAAGATACGGAATCATCGACCCATTAGAGTCTCTGGAATTTAATCCCAAGCAAAATATGTCCAGCCACAGCTGCTGCTGGCCACTTGCTGATTTTGGCGGCTGGAGTCTAACTTTGATTGGTATTCCGTTAGGAAATTCCAGAACTGTAGGAAACTCCAGGATATAGTAGTATATTTTAAAAAATAAAAACCGGAGAAGAACTTTTCAAGCGCTTAACGTGCAACTATCAAGAAAGCAGCGTGAATAATTTTATGCAGTAAATAGAGTTCAAGCAGAAAGCCGGAGAAGGTATAACCACAGCAACGATAAATCTTCATTTTTATGGTCAAGAGATCAGATTAAAAGGAAAAGAAATCTATGCATCAAAGCCAGTGGAACAAAATTAAAAATGCACATGTACCACTCCCAGACAGTGACTAGCATAAACATGCATAACTCGACACTATTCTATTTAACACTTCGCCTAGGAACGACGTATTTAATGTTTTAATATTTATTATTTTGATTGTAAACCATCCACAGTTGCTCTGCAGTGTGAGATGAGTGGTGCATAAATTGAGTAAATACACTCTAGGGCGCAAAGTATTCGCCCTGTTGGGTTTACGATGTTTAATTTGTTCAGATTGATTTGTAAATTTATTACCTTGTTTTCAAGCTGTGAAATTCCATTCAGGAGATTGGGGGGGGAGTATTCCCCCCTCCCCAAACTTTAAATTCAGCACAATCTTCTAAAGATTTTGTGTGCATCCTATCGACCTTGTTTTGAAGCCATTGACCAGCTTTAAAAGCACCCAAATTAGATTTAGCGAAAGTTTTGGAGACTTTATCTCAGAAGATGAAGATAAAAATGTTGGAATTAAATGATTATGAACTCAATGGCAGTTTTTTTTTTATATGTAGCATTAGGGTCAGCCCAATATAAAATAGCAGTGTGACAGAGGATAAAGGAAACCATCAGAAAAGGCAACACAATGCTAGGCTACATTAACAGAGTGGTAGAATCAAGATCACGTGAAGTGTTGGTAAGACCACACTTGGAATACTGCATCCAGTTTTGGTCACCATATTATAAAAAAGATGTAGAGACTCTGGAAAGAGTGCAGAGAAGAGCAACAAAGATGATTAGGGGATTGGAGGCTAAAACATATGAAGAACAGTTGCAGGAATTGGGTATGTCTAGTTTAATGAAAAGAAGGACTAGGGGAGACATGATAGCAGCCTTCCAGTATCTCAGGGGCTGCCCCAAAGAAGAGGGAGTCAAACTACTTTCCAAAGCATCACTAGGCAAGACAAGAAACAATGGATGGAGACTAATCAAAGAGAGAAGCAGTCTAGAATTAAGGAGAAATTTCCTGAAAGTGAGAACAATTGATCAGTGGAACAGCTTGCCACCAGAAGTTGTGGATGCTCCAACACTGGAGGTTTTTAAGAAGAGACTGGACAGCCACTTATCCGGAATGGAATAGGGTCTCCTGCTTGAGCAGGGGGTTGGACTAGAAGACCTCCAAGGTCCCTTCCAACTCTGTTATTCTATTATTAAGCTATGATGTTGCTTTTCAAAAGGCTAGGAAAATATTGTAATCAGTTTGTGAATGAGCAGTAACTATTATGTTCCAGTCTCTCCCCAAATGAGCGTTTGGCAGCACAGCAGCATCCTGTATATCTTCTTCCCTGGATAGTTTTTATAGTCGCTCTCTATGAGATAATTATTTTAAAAGGGGACCCTTTGAAAAACTTTATTGCATCTCTGCCGCTTGGGCTGCTTTGATTTATTTTCCTGTTCTTGAGTGTTAACGATCCTGGCCAAGACTTCAGTGCATCAGGCAGGATCCCATTTATTGTCAAAGCCGGTGAATTTTTCAAGATCACCCAAGTGACAGAGAGTGTTTTCAAAGTGAACAAACGAATAAAGTGGCTGTCCTTAATCATATAGCTGTGATTTTTTTTTTTTTTTGAAAAAGCTGGTTTTCTGGGTGGAGTAAATGAGTAGGAGGCATCAGGGTGGATCCACATTTGAACAGGGTTGAAACCAAAGTTGAATGGGGTCAGCTACTTCTCATCTCTTTATCCCCTTCTTCTTTCTCTTCTTTCTCTTCTCAACTTTATCATCTGTCTGTCTGTCTGTCTCTATCTCTATCAATCCATCTTCCCTTCCATCTGTCCATTTGTCTTTTCATCCATCTTTCTCTCCATTTTTAATCTATCTATCTATCTATCTATCTATCTATCTATCTATCTATCTATCTATCTCTATCTATCATCTATCTGTCTGATTGTCTGTCTGTCTATCTATCTAACTCTCCATCTGAATGTCTTTTCATCCATCTCTCTGTTTTACTATCCATCCATCTCTATCTATCCATCCATGTTATCTTATACATTCTCTCTCTCTTCCACCCCCTGTCCTCTCCATCTCCATCTCCATCTCTATCTCTATCTCTAATTTACATGGCTGGCCATCTCACACAAAGTGATTCTGGGCAGCGTGCAATAACGAAGTAAAACCTATAAAAACCAATTGTTATTCAAAACATATAAAACAGTCATCGTTCACACAATTACAAAGCTCCCTCAAGCACAGGAGAGAGTAAATATTATCCACAACAATGGGGCCATCTTGGGAGTTAACCCCTGGGACCTTCTCCCCGCCTCTACCCCCCAGGCCAGATGATCTAACCAGGTCTTAAGGCTCTTCCACCCTGGAAGGTTACAAGAAAAAGCCAATTAAATTTATCTCTCCTTTGGTCGGCCGCTAGATGACGCCAGAAGACAAGGAGCCCCTCACATGGATAATTTTGTGCAAAGTGGGAACTGGCATCTCTGGAGCATCTCCTTGACCGTGGATGGAGCAGCTTGGAGGGGGAGACGTCCACCTTTCGCCCCTTCCGCCCGGCAGCGATGGTGAATGACGGAGAGGTAAGCCTCCCTGCCCTCAACCAGCTTCCCCAAAATGTTCCCTCCACCTTCCCCACCATCCTGGTCTGTCTAGAGGCAGAGATCTGTTGGCCGCATACCCAAATCCTGGTTCAAACTTCCCGGCGCTTTTGGCAGGCTGCAGCTGAACCAGGAGAGGCTTGGCTGGGGGAGCTGGCATTGAGCAGCACAGCCCCACAGTGGGCAGAAAGACTCCACCACTGGCCGGCTGCCCAGCTCTTGACATGTCCAGGAGAATCCATCCACTTGCAGGACACTTGGAGGCACCCAAACCACAGCAATGACGTCTTTGGAGGAGAAGCGTGGTCCAGCCAGAGTCTGCCACCCCCCTGGCCAGGACACCAGGCCCGGAGCCCAGCCCAGCCCAGGATGCTACGCCAATCAGACTTTCATCTTTGACGATAACCACTTGCCCAGGTCAGTGAAAAAACAGAGGAGCAGGCACCATCTGCTTCATCTCCCTGGATTGAATTCCTGCATTGGGTTGAGGGGCCCAACTGGGTGGGCTCCCAGAGGAGCTGGTTTCCACCCCCCACCTCTCCCCCCAAACTCCCAAACTCAGAAGAAGGGGAAGACGTAGTTGCTGAGATCTGACCCACTCAGGGTTTAAACAAGCTGCGTTGAACACCACACAGCATCCTCCCAGTTAGAAAAGTGTAGCAATTATAAAGGTGGTCCGTTTAAACCTTGCAGAGGTTGAATCGTTGGTTGAGTGAAATTTGGTGCAAAATTATGACAGTATGTGTTGCTGTTGCTGATTGCACTTGGATTTTATGTATTTACGATTGAATATTTTTGTAAATAACTCAAGGCGGCGAAAATATCTGACAGCCTTGGTCCTATTTTCTCCACCACAACAATCCTGTGAGGTGGGTTGAACTGAGTTATCTCTCTCTCTCTCTCTCTCTCTCTCCCTCTCTCTCTCTTTGTCTCTCTCTGCCTCTGTCTGTCTGTCTGTCTGTCTCTCTCTCTCTTTCTTTGTCTCTCTCTCTCTGTCTCTCTCTCTTTGTCTCTCTCTCTCTCTCTCTGCCTCTCTCTCTCTCTCTGCCTCTCTGCCTCTCTCTCTCTCTCTCTCTCTCTCTCCAGTCTGCTTTTATGCCTAAGGCAGAACTAGAATTCACCATCTCCTGGTGATTGGCCCCAAATCACCCAGCTGTCTTTCATATCTAAGGTAGGACTTGAACTCAGGGACTCCTGCCTTCTAGGCTAGTGCCTTAACCACTGGAGCAAATTAGCTTTCTCAGACTAACTGCTTTATAGCAATCAGGTACAGCCCAGCTTAAACATGGCTTCTCCAAACCAATAAATAAAATAAATACCCTAGTGCCCAGCTCTAAAGAACCGAAGGAGATGGCGACGAGATCGAGGTGTAAAACTATCCAAACAGCAATAGATGTTTAATAGCCACAGAGGCACCACTGAACAAACAGAACAATCCAGAAGGATTGCCTAGAATTAGGTTAAACCGGAAAAATCCAGAGTCTCAAGGCTAAAGTCTCCAAGCTTCCAATCTCCCAAAGAAAGACAAATGACTCTGTCCAGATAACCAGTTCCAAAGTCTGGCTTTAACAAGCAGGAATATACAGATTAAAACTTCCTCTTCTGCTCAAGTGAATGGGCTTCAGAGCCAAAGTCTGCTTATCACCTTCCTCCCCCCCCCTTGAGCTTCTCCCAAAAGGAATGTTTAAGGAAGATTCCTGAGGAACAAACGAGCCAAACTGCGTAGAAGGGCATGGTAAAACACTTCCGATGCAGTTGGCGCACGCCATACTTGCCAGCCCTGTGATTTTCCTGCCTCTTCTTGCAATGCCTTTGTTTTAATCAGCTGATCTGGGAAGGGGTAACATTACAAAGCTTAAAATAACAATAGTACGCCCCCCCCTCTCCTCGATCGGCTGCCAAACAGGTGGAAAATTTTGCACAAAGCCAACTGCCATTCCTGGTTTATTAGATCCTTCCAGTAAGCCCCACGTACGCTTGTGTCTGAGGAGTCAATAGTGGCTCTTCACATAAATATTTTTCCTCCAGTGTCGGGAAGAGAAACATCTTTGAGACGTTGGACAGCCTCGAAGGAGTCAGAAGCAACAGAACAAAATTAATCTGCTATAGGGCAAAGCCATTTCCTATAGTTATACCGTCATAAGGCTGGGAGGGACCTTGGAGGTCTTCTAGTCTAACCCACTTCCCAAAGCAGGGGTCCTTATGCCATCTTAGTCCTCCTAGGGTCAGAACATAGAATGATAGGGCTGAAAGGAAGTGCCCATCCTCCTAGGGTGGATCAGAACATTTCAATCTCCAATTTATGAGAGAGAGAGAGAGAGAGAGAGAGAGAGAGAGAGAGAGAGAGAGAGAGAGAGAGAGAGAGAGAGAGAGAGAGAGAGAGAGCTGTTTTTGCCTTATCGCAACTGGGACAGGCCTCTGTTACCCTTTAACCTTGCCCCAAAACAGTTTGCAATCCTGTCTAGGTCGATTTTGAGCTGACAGTTTGACTAGCGGGTCAAAATGGGGCTTTATCATTGGAGTGTTCATTTTCTCTTTCACCACTTATCCGTCTTCCCTCCCTCGTCTGTTTCCTCTGCTGCCTTTTTTCCCATGAGAAACCTCTCTGGGGAAAGAGCAGGGGACCTTTTGCTGGGAATTAGGCTCGGAGGAGGAGAGAGAGAGAGAGAGACAGAGAGAGAGAGAGACAGAGAGATAGAGAGACAGAGACAGAGAGACAGAGAGAGAGAGACAGAGAGAGAGAGAGAGACAGACAGAGAGAGATGAACTCTTCTCCCTAATTAAACAGATTGGTGACAGTATGAGTTAATTCCAGAACTGTTATTTGAACTCTGTTGTATTTCTCTTCATACACACACACACACACACACACACACACACACACACACACACAGAGGGGGGGGGATAAAAAAAGAGACCAGGTTCTCCAGATGACCCATTGACAGGTTCCTTAGGGCTGGAAGCATTTAAGATCATCTGGAGCAGGAGCAGGCCAGGGAAGGTACTGATCACTGCAGGTCCAAAGGTATCCTGGAAGGGACAAAAAAATTGATCTCCAAGTCATGTAGAAGTATGGAGACGGTTGGCTCTTTTCCTGGAAGGGGAGAGGGGGGAAGACTAAAGGCAGTTATTTATAATCTGCTATTTATATCTGACATATAAGATGAATAATAACCTAAAAGGCACTCTCTATGCTACTCCGGCTGTCCATACGAGCTGAGTTTGCTTCTGTCCAGGCCTGAGAGCGTGGGGACTTGGCCCGGATTGCAGTGACGTGTCTTATTTGTCGTGCCATGCCCGGAAGACCGGGGCATTACGTGGAAGCCCGTCCAGGTTTTACGTTAGACTTAAATTCCAGAAGCGTGCTGGCTTTCCTTTCGATCTCAAAGTTGCCCCCATTGGAGACCGAGAGGAGCAGAAAACACCAGCGGGAGGGTGCTGCTGGTGAGAATTTAGAAGACGAGGGGTTAAACCTAGCTTGAACTGGGTGAGTTTGGCCTTTCGTGGCAACCGGAAGGAACCAATCTCTCTTTTCTGGGTTCACCTGACCGCCTTCCTTCCTTAAAAAAAAAAGCAACAATAATCAGAGCTGACCTTTGCTAATCCCTTTGGACATCCTGAAGTCCAAAAGGCCACTGGGTCAGAGACCTATAAATGCTTAACCAAGCTGATGGTGAGAAGGGGGGAAACATGGTGCTGGCTTTCATCAGAGCTAACTAAGGAGCTCCATTTACTCATCAATCGGGAGGACACAGAGAGAGAGAGAGAAAGAGAGAGAGAGAGAGAGAAAGAGAGAGAGAGAGACGTCTGCGCCCGGGATCCTTGGCTGCTGGCAAGTTCAGACACTAGAGCTAACTTCATAAAAGTTTGGTGGATCACCTTCCCGAACTTAGTTCGTCCCTTGCAGGAGAACGCCATGGCCCTCTGGATGTGGCTGGACTACCAATCCCAGCATGCTTTACTCCCGGGATGGCTTGGTTTCGAGAGAGCCGGGGAGGGCCACCGCTTCCCTGGTGCCAGGTTGAAAAATTATATGAGGGAGGGTTAGTCTAGTGGGGTTTTTGTCATGCCACGCTCGCTCGAAGCCAGGAACTCTGCTGCAATGTGATACAGGAGGAGAGTGTGCCAGGCTGGGGGGGGGGTAGAAGTTGGCTCCGTCTATCTCAAGACACCCATTGTGTGGGGTATTTTCACCAAGCGATCCTAGGTCGCGGTTCCAAAGCCTCTGGTAGGCAAGGTGCTAGGAACTCTCGGAAGCTATTCTTCTAAGCAAAAGTCTTTTAGATGACTTTCTTTTGTTCATCGTTGGTTTCTGAGGTCTTGTGGTTCTCTGAAGCTCACTTGGATTAAGTTGGTAGTGCTCTGTTGGTGAAGAGATTCCTAGCATGGCTTCATCCAATCGTCTTCACTCCCAGGAAGATCTTTCTGGGCAAAGGTAGACTGAAGAGGGTTTTGGAGAGATCTTTCTTCATTTCTCTTTCTTTCTTTCTTTCTTTCTTTCTTTCTTTCTTTCTTTCTTTCTTTCTTTCTTTCTTTCTTTCTTATCTCTATCTATCTATCTATCTATCTCTATTTATCTTTCTATCTACAGCTACATCTATATATCAATATCTATCTATCTATCCATCTTTCTATCTTTCTATTTTTCTATCTGTCTCTGTCTATCTATCTATCTATCTATCTATCTATCTATCTATCTATCTATCTATCTATCTATCTATCTATCTATCTATCTATCTCTATTTATCTTTCTATCTACAGCTACATCTATATATCAATATCTATCTATCTATCCATCTTTCTATCTTTCTATTTTTCTATCTGTCTCTGTCTATCTAACTATCTATCTATCTATCTATCTATCTATCTATCTATCTATCTATCTATCTATCTACCTACCTACCTACTTCTCTCTCTTTCTCATCTTTCATCTCTATCTCTGACTATTTCTCTCTATCAACTCTCTTTCTCTCTATTATGTTTCTCTCTCTCGCTCCCACTCTTTCTTATCTCTGTCTCTCTCTATATTTTTATCTATTCTCTCTCTCTCCTTCTCCCCCTCTCCCTCTCCCTCCCCCCCTCTCTCTCTGAAAAAAAAGTCAGGAGCTGCATTGGGGAATTTCACTATAAGTTGGGTTCCAAGTGGATCTACTTATAAGACATGGGCTAAACAACCTTGTTTGTCTAAGCTATGAGGCTCGCTGGTGAATGTCTGAATAATCTTTTAATTTCTATTGAGTCTCTCCTAGTGCTGACGCCCTGGATTGTGCTGAACAAACTTGATTCTCTTATTATTATTTTTTTCAGGACAAAGGGGAATCTGTGGGAATTTGTGGGTGAGGACCGCTTGTTCAAAATTGAAAACCAAGTCCTTTATCATAAAAGTTAGCACTTTTGCCTGCTTTTGAAAAGGGGTCCACTCCGGGATCAAAACTACCCCAGGAGAGACCATATCGTAACAGGTGTTCAACGTTTAAACGAATTCACTTTCCATCTGAAATGCATAATTGGGTGCACAACCATCTAATCCTGGAAACGACCTTTCTTGATGGCCAAATCTTCTGTTCTAGAATGTGTCAAGAGTTCCCCCCCCCCACATTCTTTGGTTTTGTTTTGACCTTCTGAGTGGGGCGGGATGGATATGATATTACAATGCCTGCACTAGATCTTGGAAGGGGGCCATTTGCTAGTTTTGGCTGCACCTGCTTTGTTTTGGGGTCTTCAGATTGCTCCTTGGACTGGCCCTGTCCATCAGTTGGCCTGCTGTCACTACTCCACTGAGCTAGCCTATAGAAGAGAAGGATTAAGGAGATCATGATAAACTGCCTTCCAGTACTTGAGGAACTGTCACAGAGAAGAAGGGATTGACTTATTCTAGTCTAAAGCACCAGAGGGCAGGACAAGAAGCAACAGATAGAATAGCAATGGCACTTAGACTTATACACTGCTTCACAGCCCTCTCTAGGCAGTTTACAAAGTCAGCCTATTGCCCCCCAACAATCTGGGTCCTCATTTTACCGTCCTTGAAACCGAGTCAACCTTGAGCCTGTCAAGATCGAACTGCTGGCAGTGGGCAGAGTTTGCCTGTAATACTGTATTCTAACCAATCTAGAACGAAGGAGAAATTTCCTGACAGTGAGAACAATTAATCAGTGGAATGGCTTACCTCTGGATATTGTGAATGCTCCATCACTGGAGGTTTTCAAGAAGAGATGGGACAACCATTTGACCGGGATGGTATAAGGTCTTCTGCCTTGAGAAAGGGGTTGGACTAGAAGACCTCCAAGGTCCCTTCCAGTCCTAGAATTCTAAGTTCTCCCGTTCTACAATGTCTTGGGCAGGGACCGTTTCTGTTCTGCCACCCTTTCAATTGGATACCCAACGTCCAATATAATTGTGGTTGCATTGTGGTTATAGAGCGATGCAAGGGAGGGAAGTGATTAAATCCACGGAGAAGATCAGATTCATTTTGTTTTTAATGAACATTCTGTCCAATCCAATTAATTTTCAGCCATTATTTTCTCGACCAGCTCTGGCATTCTTTCTGGCTGTGACTCAACCCATCTCTGAAAAGCCAAGCACAAACTTTTGTGTAAACTTACAATGGGAACTATTAAGGATTGGAAGGGGCACCTTGTGAGTGCCAAGAACTTTCCTTCCAGCTTTGGAGAGCAAGTCTCTGGTGTTTAGCAATTCTAATGGCTTTCCTAATCCACACCCTGTGTTGTCTTCAGATTCCTTGGAGGAAATTCTGCCCCACTAAAACAAGTCTTGTGCTTCCTTCTCAGAAGTGGACCGTTCGTTTGCCAGCCTTCTGTTGCTAATATTTTTTCATCTCGGCTGCTATAAAGTATTTGTGGATGTTTGGGGCACAGCTGGCACAGGCTGGTGGAAATGGGATAAATCTAAGCAGCTTCAACTGACTCCATGTGAAGTTTCCGAGGAAAAACCCACTCTTAAAAATAAAAGCCACCTCTGGAATGAAATCCGGGCTGAAACAAATGCCTTGTGCCATTCCAGTCAGGTGAGAAATCCATGGGATCTGGTCAGTGCCTGCTTGTTGCAGAAAATCCAGGAATTTCTCCAGAGAAGAGAAGCCCACCCCATGTCTGAGAAGCTGAGAAGTCAACCAAGATGTCCCCTAGATGCTTTGAACTCTCCTGATTCCTTCTCATTCTCTGTTTGGACAGGGCCAGCATGGTTGAAGTCTGAAACGTTGGTTGAACCAGCCCAAAGGTCACCGGTTGAATTGATGTTGGTCTCTTGAAGCTTCTCTGGAGGTTCAACCCAAACCCAACTCATGGCTTTCTTGATGTGGGGGTTGATCCCAAAGATCTGAGAATCCAATCCTCCTCTCTAGGTCATAGTTTCTGGCGTTGACGTGCTCTCAGGATAAAGATATTTCTTTCTAACGTTCATCTGGACTCCACCATCTGTAGCTAAAAGCCAGTTGAATTTCCATCCTTCGGGCAGCAGCAGAAGAAAAAGAAGCTGTTGGCTCTTGATCTACATGCTTGTTTTTTGTCCATTTTAATTTTTTTTTCTCTCAGCAGCATTTCTGTGTTAGCAAGCCATTTGAGAGAAATTGTTCTTGACCGGTGGTTCTAAGCGACACAGACATTTTTTTTCTCCTAGCCACACAATAACTGATATTCAAATGACCTCTCATGATGGAGTATCTGGCTTCGGGAAAACCAACAAAACCATCCTCTTCTGACCTTTTCTGCTTTGGAAAGGATGGATTGTTCTTTCCTCTCCACGAAGCCTTCATCTCAACATATTTCATCGGCTAATTGGGCCGGAGGAATTGAAACCATTATGATTATTATTTTTCCCCCTGAATGGATTTCTAAAATCAGGAAATTGCACTTTGGTGTTGGGGGTGGGTGGGTGGCTGGGTTTTTTTTCTTCCCCTCCCCATCTGCTTTACAAAAGCTACCCCTTCCATTCGTAAGGAATTGCTTCCTCCCCTCCAAATGTTTTTTTTTTAAATGTGATATTTTTTTTAAATTGAAAGCTCAAATATCCATTATAAACATTTAGCTCTCGGGATCCAGTTGTGTAAAACATCAAATACCAAAAACAAAAAAAGTCAATGTTATATTACTGCACCTCAATTTCTCCTTAGAAATGTCACAATGGCTAATGTAAGAGCAGGAACGTGGATGCATTTAAACCTTAATTAACTGAAGTACATAGGAAAGCATCCATTTGGTTAATGAACGGTCAACACTCTGCAATTCACAAACGATATCTCTGTCTCTTTAAGCACGAAGGCCGGCAGGACTCTTTTGGACTTTCAGTTCTTACTGCTAGCAAGCCAGATTAGTTTGAGGGATGGGTTTTGTAGTTCCTCATCTTGGAAAATTCCACTTCGTGGTGCTGGCCTGATCAATGAAAAAATCTGTAGCTCAGGGCTGAACTGAGCTTGGTGATTTGCTGGCAAACATTTCATTACCCAACCGAGTTTGCAACTGGAAATAAACAGGCGGCAAAGCCCCACACTCACTAGCACTGAGGATGTTACCTAGTTGGGCAATGAAACGCCTGCAAGGAAACCGTGCACAGACAAAACTAAGTAGGCCAAGTTGAGACGAAGTGAGAAATTCAAGAGAAACCGAATCTTCTCCTATTAAGAGATACAATTTCAAATCAGGAAGTTCCTGTTTTAATTGGGGCCCTTCACTTGCCATATTGGGCCTTAAATTTGCACAGTATGATAATAAGAACGTACACGGCGTGGAGAATTCTGATAATCGCCTTAGTTCTTCATGAAATCCTTTACGTCTTCCTCCACCCTTTCCAGAAATACAAGGTCCACTTCATCCTCTAGAAAGCTCATCCTTTTTTTTTCCAGCATCCCAAGGGAACACTCCGAGTCTGGGAAAGGAAGGAAGAAAGAAAGAAAATCTCAAACATGGCAGAGAAAGTCCAGACGAACATTCCTACCTCATTGAGCGATTTGTTATCCATCCTGTAAGGAGCGGGTCAAAAATAGGATCAAACCATTGAGCATTAAAACTACTACATTGACTTTGGGGGGGGGGGGGAAAGTGCCGAGAAGAGCAACTAGGATGATTAAAAGCCTGGAGGTTAAAACATACATGAAGAACGGTTGCAGGAACTGGGTATGTCCAGTTTAATGAAAAGAAGGACTAGGGGTGATATGATAGTAGTATACCAGTATTTCAGGGGCTGCCCCAAAGAAGAGGGGGGTCAACTTATTTTCCAGAGCACCAGAAGGCAAGACAGGAAGGTACAGATGGAAACTAATCAAGGAGAGAAGCAACCTGGATCTAAGGAGGAATTTCCTTACGGCGAGCACAATTAGTCAATTGAACAGCTTGTCCTCAGAAGTTGTGGCTGCTTCATCCCTGGAGGTTTTTAAGAAGAGACTGGACAGCCATTTGTCTCAAATGGTATAGGGCAGACATGTCAAGCACAAGGCCCGGGGGCCGGATGCGGCCCGCGAAGTGGTTTCATGTGGCCCGCGAAGCCATCCTGGAAATAGTGAGGGAACAGCCCCCTCTGCCTTGGCCCTGGCCCAGGCCGGCCGGGAGCCAATGTACAATTTTGTGGTGGCCCATCTATGCTGAAATGCATTCAGTCTTAGCTCCATAACCCCCCCCCCTGCATGGCCTAAGAGGAACAGTGAGGCTCCTCCAGTGGACCATGCCTTGGCGCTTGCCCTGGTCCCACCCCCTTCTGCCAGAGACCCTCAGATCTATCCCACTCCCGTCCAGGCCCCCACAGGCACCCTTGATGCGAATGATGTAGAGCTGGGCACACCCACCCAATAGGCCACACCCCCTCCATCCACGCCCACCCAGTAGACTGCACCCACCCTGGCCACACCCACCCGGCCCCCTGAGGGCAACCGCAATGTTGATGCAGCCCTCAATGAAATTGAGTTTGACACCCCTGGTATAGGGTCTCCTGCTTGAGCAGGGGGTTGGGCTAGACTAGAAGACCTCCAAGGTCCCTTCTAGCTCTATTCTGATTGATTGGCTGTTACCATGCCTTAACACACCACGGATTAAAAAAAAAAAAGAGTCCTTCCTACTGTCAAAGCATGAGTTTCATCTTTCGGAACCATGACACCTACTTTCCAAGACTCTGTAACCAAATCTCTTTTTCCTTGCATTCAGCCTCATGAGGCTCTTCGTGAATTGAATCAGGCGTTGCTGTTAAAAACTCGGTTGGCAGTCTGTCCCATTGGGGCATCGGCCTTTACCCCAGGAAGTTTCTCCCAACTAAAATCGACAGCTCCTTCGTAACGTCCACCCCTTGGCCAGATACCCTTTGCAATGCCAGACGACCACCCAGTTTCATTGCCTGTCCTTTGTGCACATACTGAAGCTCTCATCTCTCCTTTAAGCGTCTTTTTCCCCCCCTCTGCTAAACCTCATTAACTGCTTAAAGCATATGTTAGAGAAATGGAGAACAGGGTGGGGCTTACAAAAAAAAATCAGAAATATTGGCTGCCTTCCACGGAATTTGAAAATATCTCTCTCTCTCTCCCTCTCTCTCCCTCTCTCTCTCTCTCTCTCTCTCTCTCTCTCTCTCTCTCTCTCTCTCTCTCTCTCTCTCTCTCTCTCTCTCTCTCTCTCTCTCTCTTCTCTCTCTCATTTTTTTGCATCACCAGCACGTGGCACCAAGAGGCAGACTGTGCCTTAAGCGTCTTCCCTTTCTCTCATTGTGAGCTGCTGGGTCCTTACCGTGGGGGTACCATATGTCTCTCTGGATGTTTATGCTGAAGGCCTGTTTGGGTTTGCTATCTTTGGCACCCAGTCTGAGAAAGCTGGGGATCAACTGAGAAAGTAGGACCTGGCTTGGTGGAGAAGGACGAGAAGATTACCATCATTTTTAATTTTTCCTTCTCTCCCTCCCCCTGAAAGAAACACACTGCAAAGCCATGGCTTGGATGGCGGATTCTGCCTGCTTTTCAGGAGCCGGATGGGGTGGGGGGCTGCCCAGCTGCTGGGCTTGCTTTGAGTAGGGGGGTTGTGAAGAGAGAGAGCCACCTTCATACTCAGCCTTGAGATGCTCGCGCCCAGGATGACGGTGAGGTGTTATTCCCGGAGAGAGGATCTCTCACAAAAGCTGACGAGGTGAGTGTTGGCTGGAAAAAGAGACAGACTGGCTGGCTTTAAAAATGGCAAGCTGACATTTTGGGAGCCTGATCTGATCTCTCTTTTTTTGGCCAGCCTGGGGGTGGTGGTGGTGGTGGTAGTGGGGGAGAAGAATGGGGGAGAAATGTGACTGTATTGGTTGAAAAAGCAGTTCTTTGGCGCCCGGTGATGCTGTAAGTTGAACTCGCAAATCTCAGAAGCCCAGATTTAGGGAACGAAGCCTCGGTCCAACTTCTAACCCTATTTCAATCGGCCTCTTGTGGAGAGTTTTTGCCTGGGTGCCCCTTTTTCTGACTCCAAGGCAGAATCTCTCCACTCCTTAGAAGAAGGTGTGTCTCTGCAGGAGTCATGGCTTAATCAAGGAGAGAAGCAATCTAGAACTAAGGAGAAATTTCCGAAACAGTGAGAACAATTCACCAGCGGAACAACCTCCCTCCAGAAGTTGTGGATGCTCCATCACTGGAGGTTTTTAAGAGATTAGACAGCCATTTGTCTGAAAGGGTATAGAGTCTTCTGCTCGAGCTGGGGACTGGACTAGAAGACCTCTAAGGCCCCTTCCAATTCCATTATCCTCTTAACACCGTGGAACAGAGAAGCTTTGTCTTTCGGTGGACGGACTTGCAAAGACTTAGCAGAAAGAGCTCGCTTTGTGCCGATCAACTGGTGGGGTTACTTTCCTTGTCCCCAGATCGGGGTTAATCGGGGGGGGGACAGTAACATTCCTGGCATTTTGTAAAGGGTGGTGTGGTGTGCCTCTAACTGAATCCACACAACTCAAGTCACAATGAGACAGCATGCTGAGGGATCTTCTGCCAGTCAGGGCTGAGCTGTTGTTCAAATCGTGGGTTGACTTAATTCATCATCTTGAGCTACTTTCTCTGGATGTTTGGAGAAAATAAAACTACAGTTAAAGATCTAGCAGGAGTTGGTTTCCTTTGTCCCTGCCTTAGTGGCTGCCACTGTAGGAAAACCCTCTGCTGGATACGAGATGATCTGTGTTCAGCCTTGTTTGGATGCTAGATAGGTTAATTCTTTTCAGGAGAATAGAATAGAATAGAATAGAATAGAATAGAATAGAATAGAATAGAATAGAATAGAATAGAATAGAATAGAATAGAATAGAATAGAATAGAATAGAAGCTGGAAGGGACCTTGGAGGTCTTTTAGTCCAGCCCCCCACTCAAGCAGGAGAACTTATACCATTTCAGACAAATGGCTGTCCAGTCTCTTCTTAAAAACCTCCAGCGATGGAGTGCCCACAATTTTTGGAGGCAAGCTGTTCCAATGGTTAATTGTCCTCACAGTTAGGAAGTTTCTCCTTAATTCCACATTGCTTCTCTCCTTGATCATCTTCCAACCATTGTTTCTTGTCCTTCCCTCTGGTGCTTTGGAGAATAGGTGGACCTCCTCTTCTTTGTGGCAACCCCTCAAATACTGGAATGCTGCTATATGTCTCCCCTGTTTCTTCTTTTCTTTAGGCTGGCCAAACCCAAGTCTCGCAGCCGTTCTTTGTATGTTTTAGTCTCCAGGACTTAGTTAGTTGCTCTTCTCTGATTTTTTTTTTCACTGAATTGGTGGAATGCCGTGACTTTTAGCTAACTTGGTACATCTTCAAACTCATCGTTTAGAATAAATTGCCCTGAACCTTAGAAAATGTGCTGTGGGTTTTGACATGGGAAGCTCTTCGACACTATCTGGCAGGACACAACTGGAAGTTGAATTCAGTGTTAGAATTTATGAGAGGGTTTTTTTAAAAGAAGAGATTGGAAAGCTATTTGTCTGAAGTGATATAGGATCTCCTGCTTGAGCAAGGGGCTGGACTAGAAGACTTCCAAGGTCCTTTCCCACTCTATTATTCTGATTGTGCAGACCAGCCCCTGGCAGCCATAGAAAATCCATTTGCTCGGCATCTTTAGATAAAACCTCTAAAATATAAAAGTCTTCTCTCTTTTGGGCACCCTGTAGATGTAAGGAGCTACAGCTCCATCATTTACTACCTACACGACATAACGGTGGCTATAATCCAACGCGTTTGGGATAGGGAAAGTTGGGCTTTCGTCTCTTGGTAGGTCCTGCAGGGAGAAAGAAAAGGAATGCAACTGTTTTTGCTGAAGGAGGAGAGTAGAATTATAGAACAGAATTCAGGAAGGGAAATGATGAGAAAATATTGACTTTAAAAGAATGGAGGAACCGTCTGCCCCCTCATTCTGCTTTTCCATCTCCTTTCTTCCTTCCCTCCCTTGTTCCTTCTCTTCCTTCCTTCCTTCCCTCCCTCCCTCCTTCCTTATTTGCTTACTTACTTCCTTTCTTCCATCCCTTCTCTTTCCTTACCTCCCTCCCATCTCTTTTCTTCCTTCCTTCCTTCCCTCCCTTCTTCCTTCCTACCTTCTTTCCCTCCCCCCTCCCTCCTTCCTTCCTTCCTTCCTTTCTTTCCTTTCTTCCTTTCCTCCAGTTTTTCCTGATTAGATTCATTTGTTGTTATATAAATGGCTACTTTGTATTAGCGTGTAAAAGTAAAAAATTGAGACTGTAACGTTCTTATTCACTGTAACACAGCTTATTCTACTGTGCTAAAAGGAGTGGGGAGTCAGATGTTTTTCTTGTCTTTTTTCCCCTTCACCCTACACTTTGTTCTTTACCCTTTTTCCTCTCCCCTTTTCCCATGATTTTCACCTCTTTTTTGTGTGTGTGTTACGTCTCGACAGACTTAATAAAATTATTTTTAAAAACAAACAAACAAAACCCACGACGTTAGTTTCCTTTTTTAAAAAAAAATTACACAGATTTGCAAAACGATATATTTTTTTTCCCCTGCTTTCCTCTGCCATCTGTCTCAGACATGGCTTGGGGGGGGGTGTCACCATCCCGTCTCACCCTTTCCTTTCTTGTATATATTGCCCACCCAAAAATATTCCCCCCTTTTTTTCCAGGGCTGTAAAGAGAGTTGGCTGTAAAGAGCTGTTTGCTGTTGTGATTGTGTGTATTTCTGTTCAGGAGGGGAAAGGAGGGATTGGAAGGAGTGGGGGGGGGGAATTGAGGTTCAAAACTACAAGGAAAAGTAGTTCATAGGCTCTGGCCCTTCCTTTGGAGCTGGGACAACATACTTTCTACTACTCAGGAGAGACCCTAAGCCACACCCTGGAAATACCATTCTTGTAGAGGAGGCAGTCTTAATATCCGGCAGGGATTTCCCTTCTCTGTTTACATCCAACTGGGGGGGAGGGCAACCTGCCTCCAAACCTCTCACTCTCTGGCCTTCTCTTTTCCTTGTAGGTTCAAAGCGTCCCCAGGAGGCGGTGGAAGAGCTGGAGGAAGCAACGCCAACAACACCAAGAGCGGGGTCATCCTGGACATCTCCTCTTTGACCATGAACGAACTGGACTCCGAGGTGCTTCCCCTGCCACCCCGTTATCGGTTTCGAGACTTGCTCTTGGGGGACCAGAGCTTCCAAAACGAGGACAGGTAAGAGGACACAATGGGATGGAGGTGTGTGTGTGTGTGTGTGTGTGTGTGTGTGTGTGTGTGTAGCTGTGAAGGGTGAGAAGCTCAGGTTGAGGGCTCAAGGGGTTGAACGAGGCAACAAGACGGGGTGCTGTCCGTGGTTCTGATTCCTCTGGGCGCAACTCCATTGCATGTAAGCCAATGGCAATTTACAGGCTGAGCTCTCCATGGTGCTGATTCTGGGCAGACTAGGAAAAGTCCACTGGAGGTTGTAATTGTTCATAGGTTGGTGTGAGGTCTGGATCCTGTTCTAGTGATCTATTTGGTGCTTTGTGGTGCTGATTGTACTATCCAGATAGGGCATTGTCTAACTCTTATTGCTAAACTTAAATTTACCCAAGAGTTATTTTTCTGTACTTACTCTCTAGTGGTTTTTTTTTTTTTTTTTTGCCCAAGGATGATTTATCCGCCTTGCTTAAACATCTTGGGGGGGACATTCCGATGACTCGTTCCTCTTGGATTTTGGGGGGGGGGTGGCAGAAAGGGGGAAGTGGTTGCCAATTGAAGTCAATTTGAAATGCAAAACATAATACTGTTTACAGAGGTAATCGTACTGAAGCAAAACTGTAGCCCACGTGGTTCTTCTATAAACCTTTTTGGGAAGTAAACATAGCTGAGCTTAATGGGGCTCCCTCCTGCCTACACAGGAAGGGTTTACACATCCTACCCTCCCCATGGTTTGCTTAATTGTGTTTGCAGAACAAAGTGCAGTGGTGATGGATTTGCCCAATTTGCTAAGCTATCAACTTAGTTATGAACCGCCACAGCTGGCATTATACGACGTATCAAGGGAAAATAGACTGAACCATATTTGTACTTGGTGTGACTCGGGCCAGAAGATTGACATAAGACCTTGCTTAAAGTTTAGTTAATGTTGGTCTTAACTGTTTGGGTCTCTGTGTGTTTCACACGACAAATCAATGGGGTTAATGTATAATTCTGTGTATTGGGTCTATCTATCTATCTATCTATCTATCTATCTATCTATCTATCTATCTATCTATCTATCTATCTATCTATCTATCTATCTATCTTATAGCAATCAGGTTCAGCATGTTAAATGTGAACCCAGTGATGTAGCTTAAAATGTTAACTAGGGTGGCCATTAATTTTCCAGAAGTTTACAGGAGGGTTCAAATGTTTTCAATCACAACTCCCACAATCCTTTGCCAAAGTCCATGCTGGCTGAAGACGGTGGGCACCGAGGTCCCAAATATTCCAGAGCATAACTACGTACTTCTGAGTTGGGTATCGCCTTTCCATCTTTTCCAACCAAGACTCTCGATTGGGATTGTGAAAACTTCCACCTTGTGTTCAGCACCTTTGAACTATGATCTGGATGACTGGGAATCTCTCCAGGCATCCCTTTTACAGTTTCCTCCATGGTTTAAACCAGAGGTCTTCAAACTCAGCCCTTTTATGACTCGTGGACTTCAACTCCCAGAATTCCTCAGGCACACTGGCTAAGGAATTCTGGGAGTGGTTTTAAACTCTTCTTTTGCCTTCCATCAGAATCATATTGCTCTGAATTTTGCAAAACCACCCATCCCCTGCACCTTAAGGGGAAGCTGTTATTTACAGCTTTATTTACAGCTTATTATTTACATGATTTATTCTGCGGGGAAATTATGCACGTTGATTATGCTATCTTGGATGCTCCTTGAGTGGCTGGCATCCAGAAGTTTTTCTTGCACGAGAATTGGAAGAGATGGCATGCAGCTCCAATTTCTCCTGAGGGCCATGTGGTCCTGGTTTTAAGACACGCACGCTTCGCTGTGTGCAAACAGAACGGATTAATTTCTTAGCGTTGATGGCTGTGTCAGCTGAGCCCTTCCTCAGCAAAACATCGGTTGGAATTCTTGGTTTGAAGGGGGGGAAAAAAAACGCTCGTGGGTTTTACTTGAAAACAGCCCGGACGAGTTGGAGACAATGCATTGCTGTTGACCCGAAGCCACTTTTCTCTTTCTTGTTCCACCTCCACTTCCAATTTTCTATGATTTGTGAAAGCGTCTTTGGAATTACGAGCAAACTGGGAACCTACTGTTGCTTAGCTGCAAATGAGCTCTGATGGGGCAGGAACAACTCGAGTTAAAGCAAACAGCAATAATAGTGGTGAAATTTTTTGTTCTGATTGACTTGCAATCATCTGTGACTCCTTCTAATGCTTAACAGAATAACAGAGTTGGAAGGGATCTTTGAGGTCTTCTAGTCTGACCCCCTGCTCAAGCAGAAGACCTTCTACCATTCCAGACAAGTGACTATCCAGTATCTTCTTAAAAGCCTCCAGTGTTGGAGCACCTACGACTTTTGGTGGCAAGCTGTTCCACTGACTGATTGTCCCCCACTGTTAGGAAGTTTCTCCTTAGTTTCTAGATTGGACCTCTCTTTGATGAGTTTCCATCCATTGCTTCCTATTCTGCCTTCAGATACTTTGGACAGTAGGTTGACACCCACACACACACTTCTTTGTGGCAGTCCCTCAAATTTGGAACACTCCTATCATGTCATTCCTACTCTTTATTTTCATTAAACTAGACATACCCAATTTCTGCCACTGTTCTTCATATGTTTTCAGCCTCCAGTCCCCCTAATCATCTTTATAGCATTGCTCTGTACTCTTCCTAGAGCCTCAACATATATTTTTACATCGTGGCACTCAGCATCAGCATCTTCTTCTTCTTCTTCCTCTTCTTCTTCTTCTTCTTCTTCTTCTTCTTCTTCTTCTTCTTCTTCTTCTTCTTCTTCTTCTTCTTCTTCTTCTTCTTCTTCTTCTCCTTCTTCCCCTTCTCCTTCTTCCCCTTCTTCCCCTCCTCCTCCTTTTCATCTATCTTCTCTTCCTTATCTGTCTACTTCTCCTCTTCCTCCTCTCCTCCTCATCATCTATCATCTCCTTATCCTCTATCTGTGATCTACTTAAATTTCAACTCAATCTATCTTCTTCTTCTTCTTCTTCTTCTTCTTCTTCTTCTTCTTCTTCTTCTTCTTCTTCTTCTTCTTCTTCTCCTCCTCCTCCTCCTCCTCCTCCTCCTCCCTCCTTCCTCCTTCCTCCTTCCTCCTCCTACCTGATGGGATCAATCAACAGTGTGTTAACTTCCCTTTCCCCCTTTCTCCCTCCTAAATGCTCTCCCAGGGTCTGAATGGTTTCTGGCTTTTATTTTTATTTTTAAGTGGTGCTGTGCTGACGCTCCCTTTCAATCCAGAGCGATACTCTCTTTAAAAAGAGAACACAGCGGTGATTACTTTAGAGCGCAATAATTAGAACTATTTGTATCCCTGGGTGTGCCAGGCTGACAGCTGGGGAGGGCTGGGTGGGAGGAATCTTCGTGGCTCTTCAAATGGAAGAGACCCTGGTGTTCCTTTT
Source organism: Crotalus helleri (assembly GCA_024509115.1). NCBI lineage: Eukaryota > Metazoa > Chordata > Lepidosauria > Squamata > Viperidae > Crotalus > Crotalus helleri. The sequence goes on from JAKSXO010000082.1 coordinate 1,720,909, forward strand.
TTTAAGAAAATATTTCTATTTACAGTTGGAAGGAGGAATAGGAGAGAGAGAAAAAAAGTAAAAGGATGCTAGCGTTTTTCAGAATTGAACATTTGATCCAGGAAGTTCGCCTTACCATCTAAAGGTGTTGCCCTAACTTAAAATAAGAGGAACAATGCATACTTTAGGGCAGGAGTACTCCAACCCCAGTCCGTGGACCGGCCCTGGTCCGCAGAATGCCAGCAACTGGTCCGCGGAAACAGGAAAAGCCTCATCCGTGGGATGCATTCCTCATCCGTGGGATGCAGGCAGCACGTAAAACCACGCCCATGGAAAAACCTCTCTCCGTGGAATCGGTCGCTGGTACCCAAAATTTTGGAGGGGGAAAGAAATATTTATCCCTAAAAGCAAAACAGTTTGCCTTTAGGAGCAGCTGCAGAGAAGTGGGGTTCACTTCTACAGGCTAATTCTAGGGTGACCCTTGAGGGGCATGTATTTCTCTCTCTCTCTGTCTGTGTGTGCATGTTTATTTCTGTAAACATGCAGTTCCTCTGGGAGACCTAATTTAATTTGCTCTTGTTTGTGTTTGCAGACTTTATCGTTTTGATACGTGGATTCGATCTGGGTAACCTATTTGGGGGGTTTGGGGAAGTTTGCTAATTTTCAATTTCTCTAGTGGCAATGCTGATTCTCAGACCGCTGTGGACTCCGTTAATATTCCAAGGGAAGGTGGAAACAGTATAAAGAATAAAATATATTTCAATATCAAAGTTCTCACAAGGCCCCAGAGTCATTTTTGTACCGGCAGCAGTGAGAAATTTAATCACTTCTTCTGATTGCATTCTTTTCCAGAGGATCTAATAATTGCCAGTTTTTAAAGTCTTATTTTCTTTGGACTGTTTACCTCGGGGGAAAATTGTAGAAAAAAACAACAACCAACCAGCTCCATCTGTGCTTAGAACATTTGGTTGTCCTTTTTTTGAATTCTAGAGAAGATGCCTAACATAGAGAAAAAAAAAGTTTCTTTCTCTTTTTCCCCCAATTCCTATTAAAACTTTGCTCCAATTTTAACTGCGCAGCTGTGGAGGAAGGGTTTTTTAAAAATTACTTCTTACAGTTTTAACCCTACTGTTCCTTCCAGGTATACAGGAAGACTTGGCTCATACTGGGATCTAACGTGGATCCCTAAGAATTTTTCTGAGGCCTATATCTTTCACAAAATCCAGACCCTGGCGTTTGAAAAATCTCTCTTTCTAAATTAGGCTGCCCTTAAAAACAAACAAAAGAAGATTGTGTGTGTCTGTGTGTTTGTGTAGAGAAAGATGAGCTCATTTTGGTTACTGGAAATAAATTCTTGCACACGGCCCATGTTCAGAGGCATTCTGTTCCATCTTCCAAAGTGTTTGGCCCCTAAATTGCCATCTGGCTTGCTTTTCAATCTTTGATTCCTGGCAACAGCCTGAACAAAACGTTGCCATTTTCTTGGCAAGGTTTCAGAAGCAATTTGCCATTGCCTGCTTCCTAGGGCTGAGGGAGAGTGGCTGGCACAAGGTCAGTCAGCCGGCTTCGTGTCTAGCATTAGGACTCATGGTCGTCCAGTTTTCCAGATGGCTGCCTTAACCTCTACACCCAAGATGATCTTTCAGAGAAAAAGAAAAGGAAAAAAAATGCGCAAACTGAAAACTAATTCTGTATTTTTGTTTTAATTGTGCTGCACCACAGTGGGAATTCATCCTTCGCAATTATGGTACTTTTTTTCTCTAATCGTCTCTCTTATTTAAATAAGCAAATAAGCTTATAAGGCAGTCTGGCTTCCGAGCTCATTCTGAACTGTAGTTTCCATGGTTTTCCTGTGTCATTTGAGCAATTTTCCTATGTCGTTTGAGCAAAAAAAAAAGGGGGGGGGATATATTTGCACGCGAGGCTATGAGTCTGACCTTTTGGAGTTTTATCAGCATCGGATCCAAGTCCTGCCTGATCCTTTTTCCATTTCAAGCTGTAAAAGAGCCCATTTTTTAAGGGGGAAAAAAAAAAGTGGAAAAGAATTTGTCACCTTTTCAAAGGGCTTCGTTTTTGCAGGCAAACATTTTAAAAAGGAGGAAACAAACCAGCCAGCTTATTTATTCAACGTATCGCATAACGTATATACGGACCAGCAATGTATATTCACATTCCACCTAGGGTTCGTAAAATGCAATAAAATATAAATGCGCTCGGTAAAATAAATAAATAAATAAATGTTGCTAGAAATAGCAACAGTTTCTTTCTCTCACCATTCTTAGGGAGAAAAATGTTAAAAAAAAATCCAGAAGAACTTCAGGATGTTTGGGCAGAAAAAAAAAAAATCAATCCACAGCAAATAATAAAGACCGACTGTCTGAAAATCACTTTTGATTTTTGGCTTGCAAATTTAAATGATGTGCAGAGCCTTAGGCTGACATGGAGCATGATGAGGAAAAATGTGCGGAGGAAATTGAAATGACATCACAAAAGTTTTGTTGCCAGTTGCCCCTCACGGCTTCACAACATCTCTGACAAGCTTAATAAGCAGTTGTGGCTGTTACAGGTAAACATAATGCTCTATTAGCATCTCTGAAATGAGGTGAGGGATTCCTTGCTTCCTTTCTTAAAAGAAATGAGTCACTCGCTAATCTTCCCACTGATGACAACACTTATCTTTTCCCCCATGTCTTCCCCCACATAGCAAATTGGGCTCCAGTGTTGAGAACTATGCACTCATGTTGCAGACAAAGAAAGAGATTTGGGAGCAGAAACAGTCTGAGGCAGGATGTGTTTCATGTATGCCCGTGTGTTTGTGTAGGTGGGTTTTTTAAAAATATTTCTTTAATTGAGCGTTAATTGCTTCTCTCTTCCAAATGTTGCTTACCTGTTGGGTGCCAGAGAGAGAAGGGCAGTTAGGAAATAGGGAATATAGTTCGCTTGGTGTTGGTGCAGTGGTTAGAATGCAGCATTGCAGGCTGACTCTGCCCGCTGCCAGCAGTTCGATCCTCAGCAGCTCGAAGGTTGACTCTGCCATCCATCCTTTGAGGTCAGTAAAATGAGGACCCAGATTGTTGGGGGGCAAGACACTGTAGCTGTCTTTTAAAACAAATGCCCAGAAATAATAAATGGTCCAGCTGCCAGCACCTTTCTCTCCTTCCTATTTGCGTGGGAGGTGACGCGATTCCTGTCCACGGCAAAGAACAAGCGTTCTGTCTGAGTTAGGGGGGAAGAGAGAGAGAGAGAGAGAGACTCTGAGCATGCAGGAAATTTAACCGCTTATGAACGGCAGGCACAATTGCTCATTAAATGGCACTTAATTTTCTCCGGCCAAAGCTGTTGTGGCTCTTTTGTGAAGCCGCAGACTCCATTTATCGTGAAGATCAGTGCAAAAGGGGCGTTTAGCGAAAAGTCTGGGAAAGGGTACTTGATCTGAGGCAGCGGGAATCTCAAGGGGAGTAAAAAAATAATAATACTGTGGATAAAACTCAGTCCTTCTGGTTGCATCGTGAACGGACTGCTTGATTCTCTTTGGTAATGTAGAGCAGAATGAGAGAGTCTCGTTTTACAGTTGACAATACAACAAAAAACAAAGCTGTTCCTTCTTCTCCTCTTCTTCCTCCTCCTGCTCCTGCTCCTCCTCCTCCCCTTCTTCTGCTCCTCCTCCTCCTTCTTCTCCTTCTCCTCCTCCTTCTCCTCCACCTCCTTCTTCTGCTCCTCCTCCTCCTCCTTCTCTTCTTTCTTCTCTTCTTTCTCCTCCTCCTCCTCCTCCTCCTCCTTCTGCTCCTCCCTGCACTGATGATGTTCCCTAGTTGGGTAATGAAATGTTTGCAATTAGAAAAGAATCATACTCAGAGAGCACCAAGGATCCCAGTCCTCCTTTTCCTCCTCCTCCTCACAAACCCCTCCCCTCCTCCTCCTCCTTTTACTCTCCCTCCTCCCTCCTCCTCCTCCTTCCTCATATTAGATGATAGATTAACTTTCCATGCGCAATATGAAAGGACATTGTGATGATTTGATTGTAAAGAAATAAAAAAAAAATGAACGGGGATCAAATGGCAAAAGGTCTATTTCAAGGAAAAATAAATGGGCAGCAACGAAGGGGAAATGTGATCGGATGATAACAATTTGCAAAAATAGAGATGAGAAATTTAAACAAAGTATGAATTAGAACAGGGACAGATGGGAAGGAAGAATGGTTTCCAAGCATCGAGAATTATGCAAGTTTGAATCGGTTTCAGCTCTCTTTCCTTTTTGTTTATTATAGTTTCCTACTTCACTAAGTTTCCTAGCTTGCTCTTCATTATTTAGTTTCTTAGTTCCTGATTTATTTCCCTTCAATAGTTGGCACTACATTACTCACCCTGAAAGAGAACAGAACGATGGGTCTGGATGCATTTATAATGCCTGTCTATAAAAACGGAATAAAAATGAACATCAGGTTGCTCAAATCATAGCGTGCTGTTAATACAGAGAGTGCAAAGCTGCCAGGATGTTGAACATTTTAATTGGGTGCTATTTCAGTGACAATATTGGTTTGCGCTGAATTTTTTCCCACCTTGCCTTTACTCTGTCGGAACTGGGAACCACGAAGGATCATTGCAAAGGAAGATGCTTCTAGTGATTTATGAGGTGGAAATGTGAAAGAGATTATATTAAAAATGCATGATCAATGGTGCTTGACTTGGCTCAAGTGAGAACTGATTCTTTTTGCCTTCCCTGGATAATGACTTCTGTTAGCAATAAGGGGCAGGAAGAACACTTTTGCAGAGTTAGTTTAAATGCAAGGGAGAGGAATGGGTCGAACTGGAAGAAAATATATACAATGTGGACACTTGTTTTGGAGAAAGCGGAGCACAATTAAGGGGGCCTTCTGCACAGATGTGCTGAAGTGTACATCTGCAAAACAGTGGGCGGGGGAAAAGGACAGAGTTGGAAGGGACCTTGGAGGTCTTCTAGTCCAACCCCCCTGCTCAAGCAGGAGAGCCTATTCCATTTTGGACAAGTGGATGTCCCGGTCTCCTCTTAAAAACCTCCAGTGTTGGAGCACCCACAACTTCTGGAGGCAAGTCATTCCACTGATCAATTGTTCTCACTGTCAGAAAATTTCTCCTTAGTTCTAGATCGCTTCTCTGCTTGATTAGTTTCCATCCATCGCTTCTTGTCCTGCCTTGAGGTGCTTTAGAGAATACATTGGCTCCCTCTTCTTTGGGGCAGCCCCTCAAATATTGGAATACTACTATCATGTCCCCCCCTCATCCTTCTCTTCATTAAAGTAGACATACCCAATTCCTGCAAACGTTCTTCCTATTTTTAGCCTCCAGTCTCCTAATCATCTTTGTTGCTCTTCTCTGGACTCTTTCTAAAGTCTCAACATCTTTTTTACATCGTGGTGACCAAAACTGGATGCAGTGTTCCAGGTGTGGCCTTACCAAGGCCTTGTAAAGTGGTATCAGCACTTCACGTGATCTTCCCTCTGTTAATGCAGCCTAGGACTGCGTTGGCTTTTTTTGATGGGGTGAAATTGTTCACTGCGCCTCAGTTTGGATTGCAGGGACATGTACCAATCAAGATTCTAACTCATGCTCATTTCTCTACTCTCCCCAAGCAATCAAAGATTTTTGGTTTGTTTGTTTTGTTTTGCTTGAGTTGCTCTTATAACTTCTTTTTTGGGGGGGACCCTCCCCCCCCCCCAAAAAAAAACCTTCTTGGGAAGATTGCAGAGGGAAACACAAAGCAGTTTCTCTTTCCTCCTCGGAAAGTTGGAAAGAGCACCACTAGGGGACACCCTTGCAATGTCTGAGTTGCCGGTCCCTATCCTGATTTTTCTTAATCCTAAACACACACATACACGCACAGAGAGAGAGAGAGAGAGAGAAACAGACAGACATACACACACATACACAGAGAGAGACAGACAGACAGACAAACAGACAGACAGACAGACACACACACACAACCAACCAACCCACCCTTGGCTGCGCGGCTGCCGGGAGCCATCGGCGCATATTGTAGATTGTCAGCCAAAGAATCTGCTGTGGATCAATCTCGCCTCCCAGCTTGTAGCAACGGTTGAGTTTGAAACTGGCGGCGGCAACAGCGAGGACCTTGCAAGGGCTGAGCTCCTTGTCGTTGAAGACAGTATAATTACATTTTGGGGGCAGCGGTGCTATTCTTACACGACGGACTGGGGTTGTCTGAAGATGGTTTCAGAATTTGTGCCTTTGGCGTGGTGATGAAGAGGAACTCAATTTGCCACCTGTGAACTTACCTTTGGGTGGTGGGGAGCAGTGACTTGAAGAACAAGCTGACCTTGTACAAAACTGGTTACTGGATGTGATGGATGGACACAGTGAAGGAACATAGAATAATAGGTTGGAAGGGACTGTGGAGTCTTCTAATCCAAGGAGGACACCCTATACCATTTCAGACAAGTGGCTGTCCAGTCTCTTCTTGAAAACCTCCAGTGATGGAGCACCCACAACTTCTGGAGGCAACTTCTGTTCCACTGGCTAACTATCCTCTTTGTTAGGATGTTTCTCCTTAATTCTAGGTTGGATCTCCCTCTGAGGAGCTTCATCCATTACTTTGGAGAATAGGCCCCTCTCCTCCCTGTAACACACCTTGAAGTCTTGGAAGATGCTATCATGTCATCCCTAGTCCTTCTCTTCGCTAGACTGGACCTACTCAGTACTCTCAACCGTTCGTTGTACGATTGTAATCGAAATGCAATTGTGAATTTAGTCCCTTGTCATTGAAGGCAGCTGTGTTTAGTTTATAACTTTGCTTTGCCGAGGAAAATTCAAGAGCGAAAGCAAGAAAGCAAATAATTAAATTAAAACTAAGTGGCAGCTTTAGAACGGGCGGTCATTGTAGCGTAAGATCATAAACCTGATCTGTATTAAGCCAGAATTCCTAATCTATCTGAATAGGCGATAGCTGGCTTTAGAGTAGCATCATGTTGGAAAAAAGGAAGTATTAACCCACAGTCTTGCTCTTGGCATACGAATAGCCTTCTGATTTAAGGAGACAGAAAATGTAAAAATGTCCTCTCTGTTTTGTTCATGGCTGGCCTGGTTAAAATCGTGGATTATGTGTTGGGCAAGCCATGTTACAACAGTTCAATTAAATGGAGTTCAAAGGCTTTAATGAACTCCTGCAATTTCCCAGTAGGACAGGGAAGGAAGCAGTTTTGCCCAGGGAATCCCTGTGTTATTATCTCACCAGTGCACAAAACTGTAAAAAAAAAAAAAAAAGAATCAATGTTCCTCCCTGCTGATGCTCTTTGTCAAGGAGGAAAGTCATCAAACTTGGAATCGAGGGAGTTTTAAATCAGAGTTTAAATCTGACCCAGTTTTGGATCAACCGTCCATGTTTCTCCTTCTCGTTGCTGGCTGGGGAAGATGGGAAATGTGATCTAAACACATGGGGTAGAGGAGACTGGAGCCCATGTACTGATCTCCCTTCCTTCTTTCCTTCCTTCCTTCTTTCCTTCCTTCCTTCCTTCTTTCTTCCTTCCCTCCCTCCCTCCCTCCCTCCTTTCTTTCTTTCTTTCTTTCTTTCTTTCTTTCTTCCTTCTTTCCTCCCTCCTTTCTTCCCTCCCTCCCTCCCTTCCTTCTTTCCTTCCTCATTCTCTCCCTCCCTTCCTTCTTTCCTCCCTCCCTCCCTCCCTCCCTCCCTCCCTCCCTTCCTTCCTTCCTTCCTTCCTTCCTTCCTTCCTTCCACAACTCTTTACTTACATTACAAAATTCCACATTCCATTTACCTATCTACATCAAACCATTCCTTTTGTAAAACTTGGAGTGATGCTAAGATTCACCCCATTTCTTCCCCTGTAGTTCCTAAGCTGAGTTTTGAAAACCCACCAATAATCTCTCCCCCCCCCCCCACATACCTTTTGGCTCCCTTTAGCTGCTGGCCATCTTCAAAAATACACCAGGGAGCTGCTGACTCACTCAAAACCATTATGCCTTTGAGCTTGGCACTCTGCTCCTTGGTTTCTCAGCAAGACGGGTTTTAAACTCCCTGTCTTTTGATTTCTCTGGATGAGCTAGGAAAATGATTGCTACACCTTATGAATATCCCCCCCCCGGTTCTTCCCTGGAAGAAAATGCGATCTTATTTCTCTTTCTGAGGTCCAGCCAGGTCATCTTGTTGATGCAGTCAAGCTATGACATTCCGTGGTCCTGAGTGATGGCTTCCAATCTTTATTATTGTGAACACGGAAGCCACGATTCCAACTCTTTTCATTCCCAGGATGGGGAAAGCATTTGTCTTTTTGAGGTTCATTGAAAATGCTGGTTGTCCCTATTTTTCCCTCCTTCCTCCCTCCCTCCCATCCATTCAACCTATTTTTCCTTCCTTCCTTCCTTCCTTCCTTCCTTCCTTCCTTCCTTCCTTCCTTCCTTCACTCCTTCCTCCCTTCCTTCCTCCCACCCATTCAACCTATTTTCCCTCCCTTTCTTCCTTCCTTCCTCCCTCCCTCCCACCCATTCAACCTATTTTTCCCTTCCTTCCTTCCTTCCTTCCTTCCTTCCTCCCTCCCTCCCTCCCTCCCTCCCTCCCTCCCATCCATTCAACCTATTTGTCCTTCCTTCCTTCTTTCCTTCCTTCCTTCCTGGAACGGCTCTTTCCATTGGAATACAACATTGGTAAGAGCCAATGTCATAGCTGGTGCTGAAACACAAGGTAATCTCAGAGATGGGTTGTCACTGTCAGGAAATTCCTCTTTATTTCCATTTTGGATATTCTTCTGGTGAGCTTCCACCCACGATTAATCAATGGAACAGCTTCCCTCCCAGAGTTGTGAGTGCTAACTGCACCAGACCCTGACAACAAGGATGACAAATTTTACTTGCTTCCAAATCAAGATGATGCCTAGAGAGGCCCATGAAAGTGAAACCACATGGGATAAGTACACAGGTAGACAGAATACACACACACACACACACACACACACACACACACGCCAACCATTTGCCAAAAAGAGAAGCGAAACCTTATGAAGTTGTCAAGCCTGGACAATCATTTGTCTGGGATAGTATAAAATGCCTTGAGCAGGCCGTTGGACTAGAAGACCTGCAAGGTCCCTTCCAGTCCTATGATTCTAAGAACTTTCCCCTTCCTCTCAAATGTCAAAAACAAAACAAAACCAAAAAAAAACCCAAACAAAAACCCACTTTACAGCTACGTGACTGCTGTCCGTGGTGCTGAACGTCATTTTTTCTTTACTTTTTTGAACTTTGGTCCAACGTTGAGTCATGATGCTCTGGGCACTTTCTGGTTCATGGCTTAATGTTTCATCTGTATCGCTGTATTCATGCAGCGTGTTTCCCAGCTATGCTAAAGATCCAAAACAAAACATGCTCAGCTTCATTAGACTCAGCTTTGATTGGTGTTTTGGTATGCCCTTAATCTTTTATTTTTTATTGTTTATTGTTTCACACTCATAGACAAAAGGGAAGGGTCTAGGGCAGGGGTAGGCAACCTTGGCTCTTTTATGACTCGTGGACTTCAACTCCCAGAATTCCTGAGCCAGCATGGAAAATGCCACCAAGAAGGGGAACACTTTATAAGAAAGCCCTCTTAACTCAGCCTTCTAGAATCATTTTAAAGAATTCATAAGCCGCAGGGCTCTGCTAAATATTTCATCGAGAGTGTGAGGCAAGTGGTTTGGTTTGTGGGCTGTTGGCATGCATGGGTTAAAGGACCATCTGCCAGCCACTGGAAGCTCATTCCAATCAGACTTTGCAGGAAAGAAAGAAGAAAGAAAGAAAGAAAGAAAGAAAGAAAGAAAGAAAGAAAGAAAGAAAGAAAGAAAGAAAGAAAGAAAGAAAGAAAAAGAAAGAAAGAAAGAAATGAAGGAAGGAAGGAAGGAAGGAAGAAAAAAGAAAGGAAGGAAGAAGAAAGAAAAGAAAGGAAGGATGGAAGGAAGGAAGGAACCCCAGGAACGTCGGCCCATTCCTGTCGCTGATCATGTGCAAGAATCCCCTGATCCTCCAGAAGCTTTGTTCCCTCTTCGCAGCTCAACTGCACAGACAGCGATGCAGCTTTGTCTCCTTCACTAGCATGACAACTCTACAAGAGGAGGGTTGTTCCACTGCGCAGCTGTGTTGGGGGTGTATGTGGATGTCTGGAGGTGTGTGTGTGTGTGTGTGTGTGTGTGTGTTGGAGAACCGGGAA
>JAKSXO010000083.1:0-42500 GCA_024509115.1 Crotalus helleri
GGATGGGGCTTCGCTTGTTTGCATGGACTGGTTCCGACGTGCCGTGGACCGGTGCTGGTCCACAGCCCGGGGTTGGGGACCCCTGTGGTAGGGAATCCCAAAAGTGCTTTTTTTTTTTTTTTTCAAGAAGGAACTGCATCCAAGGTTTCTGATTTAGCAGAAATGGCTAAAATTTCTGCTTCTTTAAAGGACCACTCACAAAAGAGAGATATCTTAACTTATGGATAGAAGATGTTCAGAGAATAGGGAATTTCGAAGTTTTACTTATTTTGTGAGTCATGATTTTGTTTATAAACTTACGACGTTAAAGTTTGAAGAGGGTTAAGGGTTTTTTTATGATTTTGTTCATTGTATAATTAGTAAACTTAAATAGATTGTGTTTAATATGTTGCATAATCCTGTATTTTGCTCTGGGAAGTCGGGGTGGGGGGAGGGGGGGGAGGGGGGGGTGGATGGTTGAGTTAAAAAAAAAATCAAAAAAAAAAAAGAAGGAACTGGACTGACTTGTTTTTCTTTGAAGAGGTTTGCTTCTCCTCCAAAGAAGCTTCTTCAGGTTTTGACTGGAGGGTGGGAAACAGAAGGATTTATACTCCTTGCAGACCGCTGGTCATTTGCACCCCTTTTAGAGGGTCGTTGAGGCCACTTGGAGGTCTGTGTGTGTCCTCAGGGTCACCTGAGTGGTGCAAATGGGCGTGGAGCCTTCTTGGGACTGCTGAAAGGACCGTGTTGTAGACTGGAGATAGAGGCTGTCGTATCCCCCGCCCCTCTGTTGAGGGAGGTGTGCTCCATTTTGACCTCTTGGACCCCTGTTTCAAACCAGCGGTCCTCTCTGTCCAAAATGTGGACTTTGCTGCCCTCAAAAAAAAAGTGGCTTTTGTCTTTTAAAGGCAGACGGACGGACCGCTGACTCTTGTCCTGATGGGTTTGTTCTCCTCTGTGGCGCCGTGCGTTTGTGAAGTGGTTGTGTCGTTTCCCCAGCGTGCACAGTCAGAGCCGAAGAAGCTTCGAGGAGGAGAAGCGAAACGTCTTCAAAGTCAAAGATGATTAGGGGACTGGGGGCTAAAACATATAAGGAACGGTTGCTAGAATTGGGGATGTCTAGTTTAACGAAGAGAAGGATGAAGGAGGACAGGATAGCAGCGTTCCAGTATCTCAGGGGCTGCCCCAAAGAAGAGGGAGTCAAGCTATTTTCCAAAGCGCCTGAAGGCAGGACAAGAAGCAACGGATGGAAACTAATCAAGGAGAGAAGCAACCTAGAACTAAGGAGAAACTTCCTGACAGTGAGAACAATTAACCAGTGGAACTACCTGCCTCCAGAAGCGGTGGATGCTCCAATACTGGAAGTTTTTAAGAAGAAACTGGACAGCCCTTTGTCCGAAATGGTGTAGGGTTTCCTGCCCGAGCAGGGGGTTGGACTAGATGAGCTCCAAGGTCCCTTCCAACTTTACTATTATTATTATTACAAGCCAGAAATCTAGCTTACTCTTGAAAAAAGCACTTTTGGGACCACAGCCGTGATCGGGATGACGGAGAGGTCTCCCGAGACATCTTTGCAGGGGAGCAAGCCCACCTGGGCTGGGGTAGTTCCCCCTTGGCAAGGGACAACCGTTAGGTGGGACTCATCTGCTCCACTTACCAGGTTGGTGGACGGACCTTCTTCTTAATTCCCAGGTAGATCTTCAGGTTCTTGACCAGCCATTCTTTCTCGGGCTTATGGCTCTGGGTGAGAGAAGAAGGACGGTGTGAACAGGGGAAAAGGGCAGGGCGTTCCCACATCCCACGGACCAGCACGGGACCCCACGAGGGGCACCACATCCCACCTCCGAAGCTTCAAAATCCACGTCCACCATTCAAGGTGGACATTAAAGGCGAACAGAGGGAGCCTGCTTGGTCTAGTGGCCCCGCCTACTTCTCATCCCGCCTTAGGCATGAAAGGAGGCTGGGTGACTTTGGGCCAATCACCAGGAGACGGTGAGTTCTAGTCCCGCCTTCACCATGAAAGGCGGCTGGGTGACTTTGGGCCAATCACCAGGAGATGGGGAGTTCTAGTCCCGTCTTAGGCATGAAAGCCAGCTGGGTGACTTTCGGCAATCATCAGGAGATTGTGAGTTCTAGTACCGCCTTAGGCATGAAAGCCAACTGGATGACTCTGGGCCAATCACCAGGAGATGGTGAGTTCTAGTCCCGCCTTAGGCATGAAAGCCAGCTGGGTGACTTTGGGCCAATCACCAGGAGATTGTGAGTTCTAGTCCCGCCTTCACCATGAAAGCCAGCTGTGTGACTTTCGGCCAATCACCAGGAGACAGTGAGTTCTAGTCCTGCCTTAGGCATGAAAGCCAGCTGGGTGACTCTGGGCCAATCACCAGGAGACTGAGTTTCTAGTCCCGCCTTAGGCATGAAAGGTGGCTGGGTGACTCTGGGCCAATCACCAGGAGATGGTGAGTTCTAGTCCTGCCTTGAAAGCCAGCTGGGTGACTTTGGGACAATCGCCAGGCGACGGTGAGTTCTAGTCCCACGTTAGGCATGAAAGCCAGCTGGGGGTGTTTGAGCCAATCACTAAGAGACGGTGAGTTCTAGTCCCGCCTTAGACATGAAATCCGGCTGAGTGACTGAGCCCATCACCAGGCGACCGTGAGTTGTAGTCTTGACCCAATGGGAGTTTCCAGATAGATACTCTTCCAGGGCAGCCCCGTGCAGAGCGCACGGCAGTAGTCCAGCTGGGAGGGGAGTAGAGCGTGGGCGAGGGAAGGATTCGAATTCCAATCCAGAGGTGGAGGACCTACCCGACCTCCTTGTAGAGGCGGAGGGAGTGGTTGTTGAGGATGAAGTATCGGTCGTGGAAGCCGGTGCTGAGTCCCACCCCGAGCACGTTCTTCTCCTCTCGGAACTTCATCAAGCCGTGTTTGCTGTCGCCCACCTTGCTGGCTGGGGGGGAGGAGAAGAGGGGCGTGGAGGAGGTGGGGGGGGCATTTGGGGCGCCCCCCCCCCAGAGGGAGGGGAGGCAGGGCCGGAGAGGCAGCCAAGGGAGCCTCTTCTGAAAGGTCTTTGGGAAGACCAGGGGAGGAGGGCCCGCTGCGGGGAGGGGTCCTGTGAGACCCCCCCCTCCCTGTCCTCCCCACTCCACCCGAGGGGGAGCCACAGCCACCCGGAGCGTCTTCCGCAGCAGTCCAGCGCCCCAGGCGGGAGGAGCAGCGGGGGGGGGGGCAGCCCCAAGGCCTCCCAATGAGGGTTAGAATCATTTGCTGCTTCAAGGTAGACTGCTCCTGTACCCAGAGGTTCCACCAGGCTGACAGACGTGGCTTCCTAACTCCACATTGTCCCACCGGGGAAGCTGTCAGCTGCTATTGGAGCAATGCAAGTCACTGGCAAGGGGGCAGTCAGGGCTGCGGGGGGGGGGTCTTTTCTCCCTTCTGCCTCCCTCCCTCCTTTTTTCCTTCCTTCCTCCTTCCTTCCCACTCTCTCTTCCTCCCTCCCTCCCTCCCTTCCCTTTCTCTCTCCCCGTCCCTCCCTGTCCTTCCTTCCTTCCCACTCTCTTCCTCCCTCCCCTCTTTCCCTCCCTCCTTTCCTTCCTTCCCATTCTCTTCCTCCCTTTTTTCCTTCCTTCCTTTCCACTCTTCTCTTCCTCCCTCCCTCCTTCCTTCCTTTCTATTCCCTTCCTCCCTTCTTTTCCTTCCTTCCTTCCCACTCTCTTCCTTACTTCCTTCCTCCTTTCTTTCCTTCCTTCCCATTCTGTTCCTCCCTCCCTCCCTTCCTTCCTTCCCTCTCTCTTCCTCCCTCCCTCCCTCCCTTCCCACTCTCTCTTCCTTCCTTCCACCCTCCCTCCCTCCCTCCCTCCCTCCCCTTCCTTCCTTCCTTCCCTCTCCTCCCTCCCTCCTTTCCTTCCTTCCCATTCTGTTCCTCCTTCCCTTCCCACTCTCTCTTCCTTCCTTCCACCCTCCTCCCTCCCTCCCTTCCTTCCTTCCTCCTTTCCTTCCTTCCTTCCATTCTGTTCCTCCTTCCCTTCCCACTCTCTTCCTTCTTCACCCTCCCTCCCTCCCCTTCCTTCCTTCCTTCCTTCCTTCCCTCTCTCTCCCTCCCTCCTTTCCTTCCTTCCTTCCCACTCTCTTCCTCCCTCCCTCTCTTTCTTTCCCACCTTCTCCTCTTCCTATCCTCCCTCGCTCCTTTCCCTTTTCTTTTCCTTTCCTTTCCTTCCTTCCCTGACCTGGCAACTGTTCACCCAGTGCCCCCCCCCAAGGACCTCCAGTTGCTCCTTTGTCCAGGCAGCAGGGTGAGTTTCCCAGCTGGACGGGGGGGGGACGGTCCCCGAGCCCCCCCACCCTCCCAGAAAGGGTCCTCAGACCCATCCTCTCCCCCCCCCCGGCCCCTGCCGGCCCCCTGCGGCTCCGACTTACCCAGGTAAAGCAGCATGTTCTCCATGGAGAGCTGCTTCTTCACCACCAGGTAGCTGTCCCTCCCCAGGCTGTGCATGATGGGCAGGACCTTCTCGCTGTAGTGCAGGGGGCGCTCTGCACGAGGAAGGGGGGGCGGGGGACGGGGGGGGGAGAGACAGAGAGGGAGGGGTTGAAGGGGCAGCCCGGAGGGGCCCGAGCCCTGGGGGAGGGGCTGGCTCTGGGAAGGGGCTCCCCCTGGGTTGCCCCAGGTGGGCAGAGCAGGTGAGGGGGAGGAGGGTCTGCTGGGGGGGTCCCTCTGGGGGTCTCTACCCCTGGGCTTTCTTTACCCCTGGGCTGCCCTCCCCAGCTCCCCCCCTCCCCATGAGAGTCCAGGAGGCCTGAGTCTGTTTGGGGGGAGGTCCAGCCAGCCCCTACCCCACCAGGGTTCCCTTCCCCCTTCCCTTCCCCTCCCCTCCCTTCCTCCCCCTTTCCTTCCCTTCCCTCCCTCCCTCCTTTCTTTCTTTTCTTTTTCTCTCTTTCTTCCCTTTCATTTCTCCTGACTACCATTTTCCCCCTCCCTTTCTTTCTTTCTTTCTTTCTCTTTTCTTTTTCTTTCTTTCTTGTTCTCTTTCCTTTCTTTCTTTTCTTTTTCTTTCTTTCTTGTTTCTTTCTCTTCAGTTTCTATTTCTTTCTCTTTTGTTTTTCTTTTTTCTTCTTGTTTCTCTTTCCTTCCTTTTCTTTCTTTCTTTCTTTCTTCTGTCTTTCTTTCTTCTGTCTTTCTTGTCCCTCCTTTCTTTCTTTTCTTTCTTCTTTCTTTTCATTTCTCCTGGCTACCCTTTTCCTCCTCTCTCCCTTTCTTTCTTTCTTTCTTTCTTTCTTTCCTTCTTTCTTTTCTTTTTCTTTCTTTCTCGTTTCTTTCTCTTCACTATTTCTCTTTTGTTTTTCTTTTTTCTTTCTTGTTTCTTTTCTTTCATTTTCTTTCTTCGTTTTCTTTTTTCTGTCTTTCTTGTCTTCCCTTGCCTTTCCTTTCATTTCTCCTGACTACCCTTTTCCCTTCTTTCTTTCTTTCTTTCTTTCTTTCTTTCTTTTTCTTTTTCTTTCTTTCTCTTCTTTTCTTGTTTCTTTTTTCCTTTTCTCTTTTCTTTTTCTTTCTTGTTCTTGTTCTTCCCTTCTTTTTTTTCTTTCTTGTTTCTTTCTCTTCACAGTTTCTATTTTTCTCTTTTGTTTTTCTCTTTTCCTTCTTGTTTCTTTCTTTCCTTCCTTCTTTCGCTTTTCTTTTTTTTCTTTGTTCTCTCTTTTTCTTTCTTTCTTGTTTCTCTCTTCACTGTTTCTATTTTTCTCTTTTGTTTTTCTCTTTTCTTTCTTGTTTCTCTTTCCTTCCTTCTTTTTCTATTCTTTTTTTCTTTGTTCTCTTTTTCTTTCTTTTGTTCTTTCTCTTTCCCTTTCCTTTCTTTCATTTTTTCTCTTTCCTCTCTCTCTCTCTCTCTCTCTCTCTCTCTCTCTCTCTCTCTCTCTCTCTCTCTCTCTCTCTCTCTTTTTTCCAAGCGTAGCTGGCACTCCAATTGCCACAGATTCAGAAGAGCTTCCCTCCCCCTCCGGCCCCCACTGACCTGCCTCTTCTCGCTCGTTGACCTCAAAACAGCTCCAGAAGTCCTTCTCCTTGGTGGAGATTTTCCTCCGGTCCAGGATGGTGAAGGTCAGCTCTTCCGCCGTCATGGTGGCCGGAATCTGGGAGGAGAAGCTGAGCCTTAGGATGATCCACCGGGCATTTCAGAGAAGCAGGAATCCAAACGTTAGAGAGGGGATTACTAATCACCCCTCCAAAAATACGGGAGGGGGGTGGCTTACATTCCTGTGTGTGGTGCTTAGGACACCAGGCATGAAACTAGGAGACGGGGAGTTCTAGTCCCACCTTAGGAATGAAAGCCAGCTGGGTGACTTTGGGCCAATCATCAGGAGACGGTGAGTTCTAGTCCCGCCTTAGCTATGAAAGCCTGCTGGGTGACTTTGGGCCAATCACCAGGAGACGGGGAGTTCTAGTCCCGCCTTAGCTATGAAAGCCTGCTGGGTGACTTTGGGCCAATCACCAGGAGACAGTGACTTCTAGTCCCGCCTTAGCTATGAAAGCCTGCTGGGTGACTTTGGGCCAATCACCAGGAGATGGGGAGTTCTAGTCCCGCCTTAGCTATGAAAGCCGGCTGGGAGACTTTGGGCCAATCACCAGGAGACGATGAGTTCTAGTCCCGCCTTAGCCATGGAATCCAGTTGGCCTTCCATGTTGAGTACAGTGGCTGGAACATCTGGGAAATATAGTCCCAATCCACTGGGTTGCAAGAGGCTGGGAAAGACCAGGTAGCCTTCAAGGGCTGGTCCAAAGGACAGCAGTTCAGTCCTCCTTCTCGGCTGAGATCCATCCGCGGAGCTTCCACAAATCTGGATCCTGGGGTTGCAGCCAGACCCCCCTTGCCTTTGTCCTCTCTCCCCCAGCCCGGCCCTGAGTGCCTGCCCCCCCCATCATCTCCCACTAGTCACATGGCTTCCCCTGCCAGCCTCAGACCAGCAGAGCCCCCCTCCCCCCAGCTGTGGTCTCTGGCCTGGCCTGTCCCACCTTCACGTGCTGCTCGGCCTCCATCTTCTTCTCCTCCAGATACACTGTGCAGATGAAGTCCCCAGCCTGTGGAGAAGGGGGGGGGGAAACGATAAAACAAGCCCCAAAATCCAAAGGACATCTTCAGACTGGGAGGCTAGGCTAGGGATGCTATTAAAATCATTTTTATACCTATCTGTCTATCTATCTATCTATCTATCTATCTATCTATCTATCTATCTCTATCTATCTATCTATCTATCTATCTATATCCATCCATCTCTATCTATCTATCTATCTATCATCTACCTATCTTTATGTATCTGTCTGTCTGTTTATCTATCTATATCATCTACCTATCTTTATGTATCTGTCTATCTATCTATCTTTGTCTGTCTGTCTATATATCATCTACCTAACTTTATGTATCTGTCTGTCTGTCTGTCTACCTATCTATATCATTTACCTGTCTTTATGTATCTGTCTGTTTATCTATCTATCTTTGTCTGTCTGTCTGTCTGTCTATCATCTACCTATCTTTATGTATCTGTCTGTTTATCTATCTATCTATCTATCTATCTATCTATCTATCTATCTATCTATCTATCTATCTTTGTCTGTCTGTCTGTCTGTCTATCTATCTATCTCATCTGTCTCCATCTGTCTGTCCATCGATCCATCCATCCAGCCACCCAGGTCTGTCTGTCTGTCTGTCTGTCTGTCTATCTATCTCATCTGTCTGTCCGTCCATCTGTCCGTCCATCTATCCATCCATCCAGGTATCTATCTATCTATCTATCTATCTATCTATCTATCTATCTATCTATCTATCTATCTATCTATCTATCTATCTATCTATCTCATCTGTGTCCATCCATCTGTCCCTCCGTCCGTCCGTCCATCCATTCCATCCACCCATCCACACAGGTCGGTCTCTCTCTCTCTCTCTCCCGCCCCCCCTCTCTCTTTCTCTCTCTCTCTATTTATCTCCATATCTATCTGTCTGTCTTTCTATTCTATCCCTTCCCATTCTTTTAGTCTGTAAACCCAGATCAATGAACCAGTGGAACTTCTTGCCTCCAGAAGTTGTTTTATGCTCCATCACTGGAGGCTTTTAAGAAGAGACTAGACAGCGACTTGTTTGCAACGGTACTATAGGATCTCCTGCCTGAGCAGGGGGTTGGACTAGATGACCTCCGAGGTCCCTTCCAACTCTGTGCTTCCGTTACTCAACTCACCTGGGTGCCGCTGGAGGTTCCTGCGATGCGCATCCTCAAGATGGCCTGGATTTCTTCCTGCTGCTTCCTCATCTCTTCCTCGTCCACCTGCCAGGCGGAAGAAGAAAGGAAGAGATGGGGGCCAAGGGGCGAAGGCGTTGCCCCCCCCCGGACAGCCTCCCCCACACCAGCTTGTATAATGTGAGATGAATGATGAAATGTTAGGAGTGACTCAGCAGGAGTCTGTATCCCTTTAAGAGCTTGAGTATAAAAGGGAAGGCTTTTTGCTAGAGTCTCTCTCTCTCTCTCTCTCTCCTCCGTTTCCTGCTGTAATTGCTGTATGTTGGAGTTTGCTGTAACACCATGGGCCTGTATTTTGTTCTGTTATATTCGTTACATTTGTAGATAGTGTGTGATAAACCACCCTTTAATACAGTGGTTCTCCACCTGTGGGTCGGGACCCCATTTGGGGTCGAACGACCATTTCACGGGGGTCGCCAAACAACGCAGTCAGCCATTTTTTCCCCCTTTTCCTTAGCTGTGCTCCTTCCTTTTATTCTATTGGCTTTTGAAAGCCAATAGAATAGATTCTCTTGAATAGAGTCTAATTCTATTGGCTTTCCAAAGCCAATAGGAATTGTCCAGGCGGTCTCTGCCCTGCTGAGCCCGCCCAAAGTCCCAGTCTGCAAACGGTGCTGCACCAGCTGAGTAGTCCTCGACTTACGACCGGTTGAGAACCACTGCTTTAATACAAACCACTGTTTACTGTATTTACTCCTGGGTTACCTCAGCACAGTAAGACTGTGCACGCTCTGACAACTGTCTCGATTAGCAATGGAAATTTTGGGGTCAATTCTACCGATAGTCCTCAACTCACGACTGGTTATTTAGCAAATCATTTGAAGTTACAATGGATGGACCATAATTGGGTATGCGCACACGTGCGCGCGCACACACACACACACACACACTCTGTGGCCACATGACCAGACTTCAGATGCTTGACAACAATACCATATTTACAACCATTTGCAATCACGTGTTTGCGTTTTACAACGCGGTTTTGACAAAAATTGGCACTGACTATAACGAAGGATTGGTCCGCTTAACAAGCGTGTCATTAGCTCAGTGACTGCGGATTCACTTAGTAACCGTTGCAACAAATCAGGTCAGTCATGTGACAGAGCCATTTGACACTGTCCTGACTTATAACCAGGATGGTCAAGCTCCAAAACGGTCATAAGTTGAGGACTTCCTGTACAAACATCCATCTCCTTTGATTCTGATCAGAGCCCTGATTCTGCAGGACTGATAGGCCGAAGCCCGCTGGCCCATCATCCTTAGCCCAACCTACACTGAAGATCTCCATGTAGCATCTGATGAGGTCTTCCACCACTTGTCCAGCCTTGAAATCCTTGCCGTCCGTCTGGAAGAGCGTTGGCCCGAAGACGATGGCCAGGTTGTGGGTGGTCATCTGGTTCTCATCAGAAAAACACTGGATGCTGTGAAAGAGACAACACGGAGCTGTGGGACGTGAACCCCATCATTGTCTGCCTGTCTAAGGAAGGGTCTACAGCAAGGGTATCCAAGCTTGGTCACTTGAAGACTTGTGGACTTCAGCTCCATGTTCAACTCCACTGGAAGATTTGTGGACTTCAGATCCACAAGTTCAACTCCACTTGAAATCTTGTGGACTTCAGCTCCACAAGTTCAACTCCACTTGAAGACCTGTGGACTTCAGCTACACATGTTCAACTCCACTTGAAGACTTGTGGACTTCAGTTCCACAAGTTCAACTCCACTTGAAATCTTGTGGACTCCAGCTCCACATGTTCAACTCCACTTGAAGACTTGTGGACTTCAGCTCCACAAGTTCAACTCCACTTGAAGTCTTGTAGACTTCAGCTCCACAAGTTCAACTCCACTTGAAGTCTGTGGACTTCAGCTCCACAAGTTCACTTGTTGTGGACTTCAGCTCCACAAGTTCAACTCCACTTGAAGGATTGTGGATTTCAGCTGCACAAAGTTCAACTCCGCTTGAAGACTTGTGGACCTCAACTTCCAGAGTTCCCAACCAGCCATGTTGGCTGGGGAATTCTGGGAGTTGAAGTCCACAGCTCTTCAAGCGATCAAGGTTAGACATCCCAAGTCTACAGGGAAGATGGGGCCAGTAGAATACCCTTCCTCACATCCCAAACACAGAACCAATTCAAAGGATGGTTAAAAGAGCTGAGTCTGTCCAGCCTAAGAAGAAAAGGTTGAAGATGACACCACAGCAGTCTTCCAATTCTTGAAGGACCATCCCAGGGAAGAAGACATGGCTTTATTCTCCATAATGCCCAAGGGTAGGACAAGAATCAACAGGTGGAAGCTTTAAAAAAGAGGCCCAAACTCAAAATAAGGAGGAACCTTCAAGAGATACGAAGCAGTCGTGCAACCTCCCTATAGAAAGTTGTGGTGCTCCATCAAGAACTGGACAGGATGATCTGAGGATTCCTACCCTGGACAGGGGTTGGACTAGAAGACCTCTTAAGGCCTTCCAGCCCTGGGATTCTAACCTTCTGAATCCAGAAGTAGGAACCAAGCAGTAAAAACCAAGGCTGTCCAGACCTTTCCACCCAGGAGAGAGGGACTCTTCAATTTCCCATCTCAGGTCACCACTCACCGGTAGAGATGGTTGATCAAGGCCTTCATGGTGGCTTTGTTGACCACCGGGAGGCTGTTGAGAAGTCTACGGTAGCGGCTGATCCTTTCAGCAAGGTCCTCCAAAGCTGCCAAGAGAAGCACAAGACAGTGAACAAGAGAGAGTCACCTTACAAATAATAATAATGATAAAGTTGGAAGGGACTTTGGAGGTCATCTAGTCCAACCCCCTGCTCAGGCAGGAAACCCTATCCCATTTCAGACAAATGGCTGTCCAGTGTCTTCTCAAAAACTCCAGTGTTGGAGCATTCACCACTTCTGGAGGCAGGTTGTTCCACTGGTTAATTGTCCTCACTGTCAGGAAGTTTCTCCTTAGTTCTAGGTTGCTTCTCTCCTTGGTTAGTTTCCATCCGTTGCTTCTTGTCCTGCCTTCAGGCGCTTTGGGGAATAGCTTGACTCCCTCTTCTTTGGGGCAGCCCCTGAGATACTGGAATGCTGCTATCCTGTCCCCCCTCATCCTTCTCTTCATTACACTAGACATATCCAATTCCAGCAACTGTTCCTTATATGCTTTAGCCTCCAGTCCCCTGATCATCCTTGTTGCTCTTCTCTGTACTCTTTCTAGAGTCTCGACATCTTTTTTACATCGTGGTGACCAAAACTGGATGCAGTATTCCAAGTGTGGCCTTACCAAGGCATTGTAAAGCCATATTAATACTTTGCGTGATCTTGATTCTATCCCTCTGTTAATGCAGCCCAACACTGTGTTGGCCTTTTTGGCAGCTGCAGCACACAGCTGGCTCATATTTAAGGGATTGTCCACTAGGACTCGGAGATCCCTCTCACAGTTACTACTATTGAGCAAGGTACCCCCTATATACTCTACCTGTACATAGTGTCCCCATAAAACCCCTCCTGCATCAGAGATACTTTACGGGCCCCCCCCCTCACCAAAGTCCACTTGGTCAGAAGAACCAGCCAGGAGACCAAGGTGGGCTCATGCAAGTGCAGTGATGGGTGGGGCCTGGATGCCCAATCCCTCACAGGGAGTCCTCCTCTTACGACCGAAACGAAGCCCAACATTTCCGTCGCTAAGCAAGACCGTTACATGGATTTCACCCCGTTTTGCAACCTTTCTTCCTACCGCTGCTAAGGGGATCGCTGCAGTTGTTAAGCGAGCGACACAGTCGTTAAGTGAATCAGAAGGTCGCAAAAGGGGATGACGTGATCCCCCGGGGACACTGCAACCGTCATTAAGTACATGCCAGTTGCCCAGCGTCCGAATTTTGATCCCGTGACCGCGGGGAGGCTGCGACCGTCGTAAGGGTGAAAAACGGTCGTAAGTCACTTTTTTTCCGGTGCCGCTTCAACTTTGAGCGGTCAATAAGTGAACCGTCGTAAATTCGAGGACTGCCTATCTCTTTTGTTTTTTATATCCTTGAAAATTCTGCATTTTTCACCGTAGGGCGCTGAAGGGTGAACCAGCAGGTGGCGCCAGAGGGACACTGCAGCGGATCCTTGACTCACAACTATCAAAATCTCTGTTGCTAAGGAAGGCAGTCACTAAATGAATCACGTCCGATTTTGTCAAGGGAATCACCCAGTCGTTAAGCGAACCTGGCTTCCTCCCTTGTTGGCTGGAAGCTGGCTAGGAAGGTCGCAAAAGACGATCAGGTGGATCCCAGGACGCTGCAGCCGTCGTAAAACACAGGCTGGTTGTTGCCAAGGGCCTGAGTTCGGATCACCTGACCCTGGGGAGGCTGCAAGGGTCGTAAGGGTGAGGACTGCTCCTAAGCCCCACGTTCTTCAGGGCCACTGCAACTTCGAACGTTGGCTACATCGATGGTTGTAAGTGAGGGACGAACCGTGTCCCGTGTTGCACGGCTCCTGGTCCATTTTTCAGAAATGCAAAGCTCCCCCTGTTTTCAGAGAAAGCGTTTCTGAAGGCTCTCCTGAGACAGAATCCCTGCGCCCTGATGACGTAACCTAGCTGGGTCATGAAACGTCTGCAAGGAAACATCCGAGCTCAGTTAAGCACCAAAGAGCCCCCGGTTCTTCTACTTCTCTTCCTCCTGCTTTTTGCAAACCCCCTCCCTTCCAGCATGGATCATTCTCATTGGTCGAATGAATGAAGTCTGGAGGAAAACCACTAAGCTCAGAGAGCATTGAGTACCCCACAGTCCTCCTCCTCCTCCTCCTCCTCCTCCTCTACCTCAACTCCATCCTAGCACTGATGACATTCCCTAGCTGGGTGATAAAAAGTCAGCAAGAAAACGGAGCTGAAAGAGCATTGAGGACCCCACAGTCCTCCACCTCCTCCTCTCTGCAACCCCCCCCCCACCCTTCTAGCACTGATGACGTTCCCTAGTTGGGTCATGAAACGTCTGCAAGAAAAGCACCCAGCTCAGAGAGCACCAAGGACCCCATAGTCTGTCTGTCTGTCTTTCTTTCTTTCTTTCTTTCTTTCCCTTTCTTTCTTTCTTTGTTTCCTTCCCTCCTTCCTTCTCCCTTCTACCACTGATGATGTTCCCTAGTTGGGTCACGAAACGTCTGCAAGAAAAGCACCCAGCTCAGAGGGCACAAAGGACCCCATAGTCTGTCTGTCTGTCTTTCTTTTTCTTTCTTTCTTTTCTTTCTTTCTTTCTTTCTTTCTTTCCTTCCTTCCTTCTTTCCTTCCTTCCTTCCTCTCCCCTTCTAGCACTGATGAGGTTCCCTAGTTGGGCCATGAAACGTCTGCAAGAAAACCACCCAGCTCAGAGAGCCCCAAGGATCCCATAGTCTTTCTTTCTTTCTTTCTTTCTTTCTTTCTTTCTTTCTTTCTTTCTTTCTTTCTCTTTTTTCTTTCTTTCCTTCCTTCCTTCCTTCCTTCCTTCCTTCTCCCTTCTACCACTGATGATGTTCCCTAGTTGGGTCACGAAACGTCTGCAAGAAAACCCACCAAGCTTAGAGAGCACCAAGGACCCCACAGTGTGTCTTTCTTTCTTTTTCTTTCTTTCTTTCTTTCTTTCTTTCTTTCTTTCTTTCTTTCTTTCTTTCTTTCTTTCTTTCTTTCCTTTCTTCCTTCCTTCCTCCCTCCCTCCCTCCCTCCCTCCCTTCTAGCACTGATGACATTCCCTAGTTGGGTCACGAAACATCTGCAAGGAAACCACCCAGCTCATAGAACACCCAGGACCCCCCCCCCCAGTTCAGCTCTGAGCTCCAGGGATTCTCTCCTACTGCAAGCCGAGCACTTCAGGGAAGAGGGGGATCTGGGTGTGCCCCCCACCTCCGCACCTCCTTTACCTGGCACTTTCAGCCAGGCCTGGGCCGAGTCCTTGGTGAAGAGCCCGTCCTCCAGGTCCCGGAAGAACCTCTTGAGGGTGTTGGCCACATCGTCCAGCTGGTGGTCCTCCTCCTTCAGCCGGACCTTGCGGGCGTCTCGGCGGAGGGACTCCAGCAGGCTGGTGATCTTGGAGTTTTGCCCGCTCTTCCGGTAGATGCCCTCCGAGGTCAGTCCTGGGGAGGGGGGGACGGGGGAGAGGAGAAGGGGGGTGAAGGACTTGCAGAGCTCGACACGGTCCATCACCCCGTCATCAGGTCAGATCTGGTCCCGTGATGGACCACTTTGTGTCTGGCCCAACTCACAACCCTAAGGACAGGCTCGGTTACGGTTGTTTAACTCAAGGACTCCCCGTATCGGATTCTGGTGATTTTAAATTATTCCTAGATTCCGAATTGTTTTGATTGCAAGATAAGTTGCTTTGGATAGCAAGATGAGGAAGGAAGGAAGGAAGGAAGGAAGGAAGGAAGGAAGGAAGGAAGGAAGGAAGGAAGGAAGGAAGGAAGGAAGGAAGGAAGGAAGGAAGGAAGGAAGGGTAACAGAGAGACAAAGAGAGATAAAAAGAGAGAGAGGAAACAGAGAAATGGAGAGAATGAAGGAAGGAAGAGAGAGAGAAAGAGAGAGGGAGAGAGAGAAGGGGAAGGAAACAAGGAAGGAAGGAAGGAAATAAGGAAGGAAGGAAGGAAGGAAATAAGGAAGGAAGGAAGGAAGGAAGAAAGAAAGAGAAAGAGGAAATAAGAGTAACAGAGAGACAAAGAGAGAAAAAAGAGAGGAAAAGAGAAATGGAGGGAATGAAAAAAGGAAGAGAGAAAGAGAGAGGGAGAGAGAGAAGGGGAAGGAAAGAAGGAAGGAAGGAAGGAAGAAAAAAGAAAGAAAGAAAGAAAGAAAGAAAGAAAGAAAGAAAGAAAGAAAGAAAGAAAGAAAGAAAGAAAGAAAGAAAGAAAGAAAGAGAAAGAGGAAATAAGAGTAACAGAGAGACAAAGAGAGAAAAAAGAGGGAGCGGAAAAGAGAGAAATGGAGGGAATGAAGAAAGGAAGAGAGAGAGGGAGAGGGAAGAGAGAAGGGGAAGGGGAAGGAAGGAAGGAAGGAAAGAAAGAAAGAATTGGGGGGGTCCTCCCTCCCTCCCTCCCAAGGCAACTCCCCCCCCCCCGCTTACCGCACTGTGTGATGTAATCGATGCACCTGTCCACAATGACGGGCACATCCATGTCGGTCAGTTGCTGTTCCGACAAAGTGTCCCCGGAGCTGCCAGCTGCTCTCTGGATGGCCCCCACCCAGCCCTGGAAGGCCAGCCGCCTCTCGCCCTGGATGTAGAGCGTTCTGGAAGGAGGAGGAGGAGGAGGCATTACTTACGACCACAATCAGGGCTGGAACTTCCGTTGCTAAGCGAGGCAGCCATTAAGCGAGCCGCACCCAATCTCACCATCTTTCCGCCATGCTGGGTGAATCGGTCATTAAGCGAATCCAGTTCCCCCCCCCACTGATTTTGTCGGAAGATGGCTGGGAAGGTCGCCAAAGGGAATCCCTCGAACCCAGGACCCCGCAGCCATCATAAATACAGGCCAGTCGCCCCGGGCCCCGCCAGGAGGCTGCCTCGGTTGCAAGTGCGAGGACTGGTTTTAGGTCCATGTTTTCAGCACTATGGCAACTTCGAACCGTCCCTAAAGGGACGGTCGTAAGTGGAGGACTGCCTGCATGGTCCGTGGAAACATCTCACCTTCTTCTTTCCACCAGCACGAGGACGTCGTTCTCGAGGGCTGAAAAGCAAAAATAAGAATTGATGTAGAGATCCGCACGTTAATTAAGCTCCTAATTACTTGGCCCGCCAGATCCCACAGATCCCCTCGGAGGCAGATCCCATGGAGTTCAAAGGGGATTCCTTCTCCGCTCTGTTTACAGCAGCCTCCCTGGATTCTGTCTGTCCCAAGGGGTTTTGACTACAACTCCCATCCTTCCCAGGCAGAGGGGGGAATGGCCCCAACTGTTTGGGGAGGACTGGAACGGGTCACCTAACACATCTGGAAGGGATCAAGGGGGAGGAGACAGATGTTTAGGGCTGCGGCCACCTCAGCAGCTCCATCAACACAGAGAGGTTGACGAATTGGTCCAGGGAAGGATCTGAACCCAGGCCAAAAGAGCAACGGGCAGATTCGCACTGGCGTCTTGGTGTCAAAAAACGGAAGAAAGATAGAAAAAGCAAGCCATTCTTTCGGAATTTCAAAAAGAGAATTGTATCCGCGCTGTGACAATTTCGAAAGTCCCAAATAAAATAGTTTAGAGTAGATTAGATTGGATGGATGGATGGATGGATGGATAGATGGATGGATGGATATAGGATATAGATGGATGGATGGATGGAGATAGATAGATAGCTAGATAGCTAGATAGCTAGATAGCTAGATAGATAGATAGATAGATAGATAGATAGATAGATAGATAGATAGATAGATAGATAGATAGATAGATAGATAGATAGATGGATGAAGATGGATGGATGGATGGATATAGGATATAGATGGATGGATAGATAGCTAGATAGCTAGATAGCTAGATAGCTAGATAGATGAAGATGGATGGATGAATAGATAGATAGATGGATGGATGGATATAGGATATAGGATATAAGATGGATGGATGGATATAGGATATAGATAGATAGATAGATAGATAGATAGATAGATAGATAGATAGATAGATAGATAGATAGATAGATAGATAGATAGATAGATAGATAGATATAGATAGAAAGAAAGATAGATAGATAGATAGATGATGGATGGATATAGGATACAGATGGATGGACGGACGGACGGACGGACAGACAGACAGACAGACAGACAGATAGATAGATAGATGATATAGATAGATAGAGGAAGATGGATGGATGGATATAGGATATAAGATAGATAGAGAGACGGACGGATGAAGACGGATGGATGGATGGATGGATGGATATAGGATATAGATGGATGGATGGATGGATGGATAGATAGATAGATATAGATAATGAATGAATGGATGGATGGATATAGAATATAGATAGATGGATGGATGGATGGATAGATAGACAGACAGACAGACAGACAGATGGATGAATGGATGGATGAAGATAGGAGAGAGAGAGAGAGAGAGAGAGAGAGAGAGAGAGAGAGAGAGAACGGACAAATAAATACATTCGCTTTCTGGGTGCAATTGCAGGTCACTTGATAGAGCAACTTGGACTTCAGCTCCCAGAATTCCCCAACCAGCTATCTATGCTGGCTGGGGAATTCTGGGAGTTGAAGTCCATTAAGCCTTAAAGTTGCCCCATTTGGAGGCCTCCGGAATGGAACCATGGCCAAGCAGGCTAGAAGCCCCCCGTGAGCTGGGCCAGCGCCCCCTCCCCCAGGCCACCGCAGATTCCCGTCCACCCGGGACCTGAGCCACCCGCGACCTCCGCCCGGTCTGACGGGCCGACAGTCCCGCGGCCGTTCCATGAGCCCAGGGTCCAGAGACCGTGGGGGGCCAGATGTTCGGCCTCGGAGGCAGCTGGCCAGCGGTTGCCCCTCGACTCACAGAGCTCCTGCAGCTTCCGCAGCTGGATGAGCTCCTCCCGGCCGCTGCCCTCCAGGAAGGCGTAGAGGCTGGAGCCCACCAGGGCGAACCAGCCCTCCTGCGCCCGCTCCAGGCTCAGGCCGCCCTTGTAGCGCAGGCGCCCCAGGCGCTCGAAGTCCCGGCTCAGGAGACCTTCGGCCACGGGAGGGATGGAGGCCTGCAGGGAGGGAGGGAGGGAGACACGGGGGGGGGTGAGGGGCCGAGAAAGGCGGCGTCTCCCCACCCCTTCCCTCTTCCACCTTTGGAAGCAGTGTGGATGCGGTCACTAAGGGTCAACACCCAGCTCTTCCCTTCCCTCCCTCCCTCCCTCCTTCCTTCCTTCCTTCTATCCCTCCTTCCCTTCCCCTCCATTCCCTTCCTCAATGTTTCTCCCTCCCTCTTTTCCTTCCTTCCTTTACTTCCTTCTATCCCTCCATTCCCTTCCTCCATCTTTCACCCTCCCCTCCCTCCCTCTATTCCTCTCTTCTCTCCTTCCTTCCTTCCCTCCCTCTTGTCCTTCTTTCCTTCTTCCTTCCCTTCCCCTCCATTTCCTTCCTCAATCTTTCCCCCTCCCTCTCTCCCTCCCTTCCCTCTCTTTTCTTCCCTTCCTTCCCTTCCTCTATCCCTCCTTCCCTCCCTCTTCCCTCCATTCCTCAATCTTTCTCCCTCCCTCTCTCTATTCTCTCTCTTCTCTCCTTCCCTCCTCTTCCATTCCCTTCCTCAATCTTTCTCCCTCCCTCCCTCTTTTCCTTCCTTCCTTCCTTCTATTCCTCCTTCCCTCCCCTCCTTCCCTCCATTCCCTTCCTCAATCTTTCTCCCTCCCTCCCTTTCCTCCCTCTATTCCTCCTTCCTTCCTTTCTTCCTTCCTTCCTTCCCTTCCTCCCTCCCTCCTTCCTTCATTCCCTCCCTCCCTCCCTTCTATCCCTCCTTCCCTCCTCCTTGGTTCCCTTCCTCATTCTCCCTCCCTCCCTTTCCTCCCTCTATTCATTCCTTCCTTCCTTCCTTCTTCCTTCCTTCCTCCCTCCCTCCCTTCCTTCTATCCCTTCTTCCCTCCTCCTTGGTTCCCTTCCTCATTCTCCCTCCCTCCCTTTCCTCCCTCTATTCCTCTTTCCTTCCTTCCTTCCCTTTCCTCCCTCTATTCCTCCTTCCTTCCTTCCTTCCTTCCTTCTTCCTTCCTCCCCTTCTATCCCTCCTTCCCTCCCCCTCGGTTCCCTTCCTCATCCCCCCTCCCTCCCTCCCTCCGTCTCTCCCCAACTCTTTCCGGAGGGGGGGGGCTCCCCTAGGAGGGCGCCTCACCTTTGCCAGGCACTTGACCCACTCCCGGATGGCCTTGGGGTTGTCCAGGCCAAAGAGGTAGAGCCTCTCCGTCTCCGTGTACAACTCAAAGGTGTTGGCGTACCTGGAAGGAGAGGCGGGAAGAGTCAAGAAGGAGAAGAGCCAAGCAAGAATAGGAGCGATTCCCTGAGAAAGGGGGGGGGGCCTGGGGTCCCGGGTGCTCTCTGAGCTGGGCGGTTTTCTGGCAGACGTTTCACGACCCAGCTAGGGAACGTCATCATGCTCAGGGGGTCTCATAATCTACATTTACATACTATTCAAAGCTAGAAAGGAAACAAAAAAGAGCCGAGGTGGCGCAGCAGTTAGAGTGCAGTACTGCAGGCCACTTTAGCTGACTGTGTTCAGCAGGTCAGCGGTTCAAATCTCACCTGCTCAAGGTTGACTCAGCCTTCCATCCTTCCAAGGTAGGTAAAATGAGGACCCAGATTATTGGGGGCAATGTAAATATATATATACATTGCTTACTGGTATACACCGCTTAGAGAGTGCTCGCACTTAAAGCGGTATGTAAGTCTCATAAATAAATAAAAATAAATAAATAAAAAGATCAGACCGCTTCCTCTCCAGCAGCCAAATAAGCAGGGATGAACACCAGACAAACAATCCAGCAGAAAACAGTACTCTAATCAAGGAATGACAGAGAAAACCACACCCCCACCAACACAGCTAGGGCAAGCAAGGGTATATAGGCAGAGAGCAGACCCCACCCTCCTTCACACTGATCATGCTCCCTAGTTGGGTCATGAAAGGTCTGCAAGAAAACCACCCAGGTTAGACAACACCCAGGACCCCACAGTCGTCGTTGTCGTTGTCGTCGTCCTCCTCCTCCTCTTCCTCCTCCTCCCCCCTCAAATCCTGCTCCCTTCGAGCACTGATGACGTTAGACAGTTGGGTCATGAAACGTCTGCAAGAAACCCACCCAGCTCAGAGAACAGTAAGGACCCCACAGTCTTCCTCCTCCTCTTCTTCCTCTCCACAACCCCCTCTTCCTTCTAGCACTGATGATGTTCCCTAGTTGGGTCATGAAACGTCTTCAAGAAAACAACACACATCAGAGAGCACCCAGGACCCTCAGATTCCTCCTCCTTCTCTCCACAAGCCTTCCTCCCTTCTAGCCCTGATGACGTTACCCAGTTGGGTCATGAAACGTCTGCAAGAAACCCACCCAGCTCAGAGGGCACCAGGGACCCCACAGTCCACCCTGAGCTACAGCAATTCCCTTCTAGCGACGGGGGTGCCCGTATGGACAGGTCAAGACGCAGCCCTGCCTGTCAAAACCTCCCAAGGCCCGGATCCAAAATTTCCCAGCAAGGGAGGGACCCTAACCCTAAGCCAGCAGTTTGCCCCCAGCCTTGCCCCCAACCGTTCTCTCCTCCAGAGTCAGCCCTCCCCAGGGTAACGAGAGGAGAGCAGGAACCCTGGACCCCAGTGGTCCCTCCCCACTTCTCCCGATAGGGAGAGGGCTGGCTGAAGGTCTGGGACCCCCTTCCCACACGGGGGGGGCTTCTCGGGGGCCAGACCTGCAACTTAACCCCCTTAACAAACCATCAGGAAGACTCCAGAAGCAGTAAATGCTCCAACACTGGAAGTTTTTAAGAAGAGACTGGACAGCCATTTCTCCGAAATGGTGTAGGGTTTCCTGCCTGAGCAGGGGGTTGGACTAGATGACCTCCAAGGTCCCTTCCAACTTTACTACTATTATTATTATTACTTTCCAAGATGCCACGCCCTCCCTAGAGACCCCCTCCCCAAGGACTTTGGCCCAGCCCAGCCCCTTCCTTCCCTTCCGGTCCGGTCATCCCATGAGTTTCCTTGCCTTTCCATTCTCAACTTAGAACCATTCTTTTAGTGACCATTCAAAGTTACAACGGCTTTGAAAAAGGGACGTACGACCGTTTTTCACCCTTACGACCATGGCAGCATCCCTGTGACTCAAATTCGGATGCTTGGCTGCTGACTTGTATTTATGTGATCCCTGGGGGGGTCACGTGATCCCCTTTGGCGACCTTCTGACCAGCAAAGTCAAGAGGGGGAAGCCGGATTCGCTTAACGACCGGACGACTAACATAACAACTGCAGGGATTCACTTAGCAACGGTGGCAAGAAAGATTGTGAAATGGGGCAAAATTCCCTTAACGACAATTACCAATGGCAATTATGGGCTCCAATGCGGTCGTAAGTGGAGGACCGCCTGCATTATGCAACCCACAGCCCCTTTTTCTAGGACAGGGGTAGGCAACCTGGGCTCTTTTATGACTCGTGGACTTCAACTCCCAGAATTCCTCAGCCAGCATGGGGGAACTATGGCCCCTTCATGTCTTGTGGACTTCAACTCCCAGAATTCCTGAGCCAGCATGGAGGAACTATGGCCCCTTCATGACTCGTGGACTTCAACTCCCAGAATTCCTCAGCCAGCATGGGGGAACTATGGCCCCTTCATGACTCGTGGACTTCAACTCCCAGAATTCCTGAGCCAGCATGGGGGAACTATGGCCCCTTCATGACTTGCGGACTTCAACTCCCAGAATTCCTCAGCCACCATGGGGAAAACAATGGCCCCTTCATGACTGGTGGACTTCAACTCCCAGAATTCCTCAGCCAGCATGAGGGAACTTTGGCCCCTTCATGACTCATGGACTTCAGCTCCCAGAATTCCTGAGCCAGCCACGCTGAGGGGAAAGGAGAGGTTTCCAAGCTGCGCCAGGCTGGCTGAGGAATTCTGGGAGTTGAAGTCCACGGGTCATAAAAGAGCCCAGGCGGCCTCCCCCTTTTCCTAGGTGAAAGGAATGGCTCACCCGTGTGTGTCCGGTGGGGGGATTGCGAGACAGACGATCTCCTGCATCTTGACCTCTCCGTTGGGGATGGTGTTGGTGTTGCTCTCGTAGTAGTTGAAGAGCCCCTCGTGCAACTGGCACCACCGGCGGCTGAATTCTGGGGGGGGGGAGAGAAACCCATGGGGGAGAGGGGGTGTCAGTGGAGGAGAAGGCAGAGCCGGGGCAGCCAGGAGGGGGCCTGGGGGTCTGCCTCTGGGGTGGGGGGGGAAATGTCTGGGGCCACAGAAGGAAGAAGGGCCCCTTTCCGACGCAGCTGCAATGAAGCTTCTGGATTTGGGAAAGGGGTCAGGGGAGAGCGAGGCCCTTGGGGGTCTTCTCAGGGGAGAGCCAGGCCTGGTGGACCCAGAAGAGCAGGGGGGGGTCCTCCGCTCCCGTAATCCCAAGCATCCCGGCCTCCCTTTGAACTGGCTTTGCAGCCGGACGGACGGGGCTAAAGTCCACTTTGCATTCACTAGGAGTGGGGCAGTGAGAAGAAGGGAGGGAGGGAGGGAGTGTCCTGGTAGCTGAGAGTCAGGAAAAGTCTGACTTAGCTCTTTTTATGAAGGAAGGAAGGATGGATGGATGGATGGGTGGGTGGGTGGGTGGATGGATAGAGAGTGATGGGATGGGATGGAAGGGAGGAAGGGAAGGAGGAAGGAAGGAAGGAAGGAAAAGAAGGGAGGGAGGGAGGAAAGAAGGAAAGAGAGGATGGAGGGAGGGAGGGAGGGAGGGAGGGAGGGAGGAAGGGAAGAAGAAAGGAAGGAAGGAGGGAGGAAGGGAGGGAGGGCAAGAAGGAAAGAGAGAGGGGATGGAGGGATGAAACAAGGGAGGGAGGGAGGGAGGGAGAAGGAAGGAAGGGAAAGAGAGGGAGGGAGGGAGGGAGGGAGGGAGAAAGACAGGGGATAGAGGAGGGATGAAACAAGGGAGGGAGGGAGGGAGAAGGAAGGGAGGGAGGGAGGGAAAGAAGGAAAGAGAGAGGGGATGGAGGGATGAAACAAGGAAGGGAGGGAGGGAGGGAGAAGGAAGGAAGGGAAAGAGGGAGGGAAGAAGGGAGGGAGAGAGAGGGGGAGGGAGGGAGGAAAGAAGGAAGCAGAGAGAGAGAGGGAAGGAGATAAGAGAGAGAGGGAGGGAGATAAATCAAGGAGAGAGGGTGGGAAGGAGGAGAGAAGGGAGAGAAGCAACGGAATGGAATCAAACTAGAGTATGGAAAGCCACAAACTGCAGGGAAGCTGTGTGTGTGTGTGCGCGCGCGCGCGCGCGCGCGTGTGTGTGTGTGTGTGTGTGTGTGTGTGTGTGTGTGTGCGTGCGAGTGTGTGTGTGTGTGTGTGTGTGTGTGTGTGTGTGTGTGTGTGTGGAAATCTCTTCTCTTTCTGTTCCTGGACTTTGTTCAGGCAAACAACTCTTGAAAAGCCCCCCCCCTGCACTCCCCACCCCCCCACCCCCCAGGTTTCGTCTGACCTTCTCGGGACTTCCGTTCGAGGGCCAGCTTGGCCATGGAGGGCGCCTTGTAGAGGAAGCCATTGTGGGCCACGGAGAGCGAGATGACCGAGTAGCACTGCTCAGCGTGGGGGCCAGCGTCCAGCTGGGGGGGCTCTGAAAAGACAAGACATAGCAAAAGAGTGGCCGGGGGCGGGGGGAGACTGGGCAGGAGGAAACTCACATTAAGACTTGAGGACTTCAACTCCCAGAATCCCCCAGTCACCATCCAAGGCAGGGGTCTCCAAGCTGGGCCACTTTAAGACTTAATAATAATAATAATAAAGTTGGAAGGGGCCTTGGAGGTCATCTAGCCCAACCGCCTGCTCAGTCAGGAAACCCTACACCATTCCAGACAAATGGCTGTCCAGTCTCTTCTTAAAAACTTCCAGTGATGGAGAAGGAAGGAAGGAAGGAAGGAAGGAAGGAAGGAAGGAAGGAAGGAAGGAAGGAAGGAAGGAAGGAAGGAAGGAAGGAAGGAAGGAAGGAAGGAAGGGCAGAATAACACAGTTGGGAGGGACCTTGGAGGTTATCTAGTCCAACACCCTGCTCAGGCAGGAGACCCCATACCATTTCAGACATACAGCTGTCCAGTCTCTTCTTAAAAACCTCCAGTGTTGGAGCATTCACCGCTTCTGGAGGCAGGTGGTTCCATTTGTGGACTTTAACTCCCAGAATTCCCCAGCCACCATGGATGGAGAGAGGGAGTGATAGGATGGATGGGATGGGAAGGGATGGCAAGGGAAGGGAGGGAGGGAGGAAAGAAGGAAGGAAGGAGAGAAGGGATGGAGGGATGAAACAAGGAATGAAGGGAGGGAGGGAAAGAAGGAAGGAAGGGAGGGAGGGAAGAAAAAAAGTGAGGGAGGGAGGAAAGCATGGCTGGCTGGGGAATTCTGGGAGTTGAAGTCCACAAGTCTCAAAGTGGCCCACCTTGGAGACCCCTGCCTCAGACGATCAGGCGCAGGGTCAGATTGCTTCCCAGTCCAGGGAAGGCTGTTCCTGCTTTTACATTTTTTCTAAGGCCGGGCAGCCAAATTCAACATCCCAAGGGCTGGGAGACGGGGAAACAATGAAAACCAGATGTTCTACTAACAAAACACCCCGCCAGGTTTTCCTCCTTCAAAAGCACGTCTGGTTTTTCAGTCTGTCTCTCTGATCAACGGTTGCCGCCCTTCTGTTTGGAAGGGAGATTTGGACCCCTTAATCCTTCAAATATCCCTGGAAATGAAAGGGGTGGGGGGCTTTTGAACAGGCCAAGGGATGGCGGGGAGAGGGGGTTTTCTGCAGGAACTGATGTTTTAATGCTTTTATTGTTTTATAACAGCTTTGAATAGAATAAAATAGAATAGAATAGAATAGAATAGAATAGAATAGAATAGAATAGAATAGAATAGAATAGAATAGAATAGAATAGAATAGAATGGAATGGAATGGAATTAGAATAGAATAGAATAGAATAGAATAGAATAGAATAGAATAGAATAGAATAGAATAGAATAGAATAGAATAGAATAGAATAGAATTAACATAGAATAGAATAACAGAATAGAACAGAACAGAATAGAAATATAGAATAGAATAGAATAGAATAGAATAGAATAGAATGGAACGGAACAGAATAGAATACATAGAATAGAATAGAATAGAATAGAATAGAATAGAATAGAATAGAATAGAATAGAATAGAATAGAATACATAATATAGAACAGAATAGAATAGAATAGATAATATAGAATAGAATAACATAGAATAACATAGGATAGAATTAACATAGAACAGAATAACAGAATAGAACAGAACAGAATAGAAATATAGAATAGAATAGAATAGAATAGAATGGAATGGAATGGAATGGAATGGAATGGAATGGAACAGAACAGAATAGAATACATAATATAGAATAGAATAGAATACATAATATAGAATAGAATAGAATAGAATAGAAGACATAATATAGAATAGAATAGAATAGAATAGAATAGAATAGAATAGAATAGAATAGAATAGAATAGAATGGAATGGAATGGAATGGAATGGAATGGAATGGAATGGAACGGAACAGAATAGAATACATAATATAGAATAGAATAGAATAGAATAGAATAGAATAGAATAGAATAGAATAGAATAGAATAGAATAGAATAGAATTACAGGATAGAATAGAATAGAGCTGGAAGGGACCTTGGAGGTCTTCTAGTCCAGCCCCCCCCCTACTCAAGCAGGAGAATTTATACCATCTCACCTATTTTTACTATTTTTATTGAGATTTTAATTGTAATGTATGCTTTGAATTGTGAGTGGCCCAGAGTTGTTTGCTGAGATGACCGGACATAGGAATCAAGTCAAATCAAATCAATCAATCAATCAATCAATCAGCCACCAACAAACTGAGGCCAGCCAGGAAGGATCTGCCAGGATCAAACTGAGGCCAGCCAGGAGTTTTCCAGCTTCTGCAGGGATTCAAATTCCTGCTTTTGACCTGAAGGGGTTTAAGGAGGAGCTGAGAAGCTGGGGGTTGCCTGTTATTTGGGGGGGGGGGTCTTCTGCTTCATAAGGACCCCAACCCCTTCCTTGTCACACCTCTGCACAAATTTCTTTACCTCCTGGTGGATCTCATTCCTTGCCAGGAAGCTGAAGGAACCAGCTGTTGCATTTGAGTGACTCACAAAATACCCCACAACAATCCATCATTCACTGCTGGACATTCCTCCTGGATTTGCCAGGAAAAGCTTTACACACCCTGCATTCTTTCCTTTCCACGTTTCTGCGGTCAGAGATCCACGCAGGAAAGGAGGGAACGTGTCAGTTCTCGGAGATAAAGATGGTCTCCAATCCTGCTGGGTTTTTTTTTCCTGAGCATGTTTTTCAAATTCACAGGCTGGTTTATAGCCTTAGGATCTTCTGGTGGTCTCCCATCCATCCATTCATCCATCCATCCAATGAATCAATTAGAATAAGGCTGGAAGGGACTTTGGGGGTCTTCTAGCCCAACCCCTTGCTCTTGCAGGAGACCCGATACCATTTGAGACGAGTGGTTGACCCGTCTCTTCTTAAAAGTCTCCAGTGATGGAGCTCCCACAACTTCTGGAGGCAGGTAGTTCCACTGGCTAATTTCCCTCACTGTCAGGAAATTTCTCCTTAGTTCTAGGTTGAACCTCTCCTTGATTAGTTTCCATCCGTTGTTTCTTCTCTTTGGTGCTTTGGAGAATAAGTTGAGCCCCTCTTCCTTGTGGCAGCCCCTCAAATACTAGAAGACTGCTATCATGTCTCCCCTATTTCTTCTTTTTTTTAGACTAGCCAAACCCGAATCCTGCAGCCGTTCTTCCTATGTTTTAGTCTCCAGGCCTTGGATCATCTTCGTTGCTCTTCTCTAAACTTTTTCCAATGTCTCAACCTCTTTTTTGTAGTATGGTGACCAAAATTGGCTGCAGTATTCCAGGTGTGGCCTTACTAGGGTTTTATAAAGCAGTACTAATACTTTGCGTGTTCTTGATTCTATGCCTCTGTTTGTACAACCCAGGATTGCGTTAGCTTTTTTGGCTGCTGCCGCACACAGCTGGCTCACGGTCAAGCGATCGTCCACTAGGACTCCGAGGTCCCTCTCACAGTGGCTGTTTTTGAGCCAGGTCTCGCCCAATCTGTCCTTGCACCTTTGGGTTTTGCCCTGCCTAGGTGTAAAACTTTGCTTTTCTCCACCTTAAATTTCATGCTGTTGGACAGGGCCCCTTGTTCGAGTCTTGTCAAGGCCTTTTTAAAACCTGAGCTTGTCTTCTGGGGCGTCAGGCAAGCATCCTGATCAGCGGAGCTCTCCCTTTTATACAAATGCTCTTCAAGGGACACAGACCCTGCTGGCTCTTAAAGGGACACAGACCCAGCTGGCTCTTAAAGGGACACAGACCCTGCAAGATTCGAAAGGAAGGCAAAGGTCTCTCCTGAGTCCCGCTCAATTCCTGGGGCTGCTCGGACAGTTTTTTTTTTTTTTATCCACAAAACCCACCCTTGCTTGGTTGCTGCTCCCTTTGGGGATTGATGCAGATCAAGGGTGGATTTCACGAGTAAAAAAACCTGCCAAGCAGCCCCCCCCCAAGAATTGAGCTGGGCTCAAGAGAGAACTTTGCCTTCCTTTCGAATCTTGCTCTGAGCTCGGCTGATCAGGAAGCCACTTGAGCCCGGTTAATCGTTGGATGGGAGACCACCGGGAGATCCCAGGACTGTAGACCAGCCTGTGAAGTTAAAAAAAACCCTCCCAGCAGAAAATCTCTTTGCCACTTCTAGAGCCCTATTGGATTGGAGACCCACTTGATCTCTTCCTTCTCCAAGCACGAAGACTCTACAGGGGACCCACGTGCACACTTAAAATTGTTGGGATGTTGTTAGTCCTTGATTTATGTCCTAAGACAAGGATAGGCAACCTTGGCTCTTTTATGACTCATGGACTTCAACTCCCAGAATTCCTGAGCCAGCCATGCTGAGGGGAAAGGGAGAGGTTTCCAAGCTGAGCCATGCTGGCTCAGGAATTCTGGGAGTTGAAGTCCAGGAGTCATGAAGGAGCCAAAGTTCCCCCATGCTGGCTGAGGAATTCTGGGAGTTGAAGTCCGCAAGTCATGAAGGGGCCATATTTCCCCCATGCTGACTAGGAATTCTGGGAGTTGAAGTCCAGGATTCATAAAAGGGCCATAGTTCCCCCATGCTGACTCAGGAATTCTGGGAGTTGAAGTCCGCAAGTCATGAAGGGGCCATAGTTCCCCCATGCTGACTCAGGAATTCTGGGAGTTGAAGTCCACAAGTGGCCACAGAAATTGAATGAATCAATGAATCGGTCAAGGTCATGAGTTAATAGCTAACCAGTTTATGTAATGTTAAGATGTAATGATGGGAATGACTCAGCCGGGTCTGTGTCTCTTTAAGAGCCTTTGTATAAAAGGAAGGTTCTGCTGAAGTGTGCTCTTGCTTCCATTTTCCTGCTGTAACTGTGGTTTGTTGGATCCTGCTGCATTAGCATGTGTATGTATATTGTTCCTGGTGTATGATATTATAGATAGTGTAAGATAAACCATCATTTAACATAGACCATGGTTTACTGTGTTTACTCCTGGGTTATCTTGCGCAATAAGAGTGTGCAAGCTCTGATAGAATCAATGAATGAATCAATGAATCAATCAATCAATCACTCAATAAATGAATCAATCAATAAATGAATCAATGAATTATGAGTCAATGAATGAATAAATGAATCAATCAATGAATGAATAAATGAATCAATCAATGAATGAATTAATAAATGAATCAATCAATGAATCATGAATTAATAAATGAATGAATCATGAATCAATCAATCAATCAAAGAATCAATCGATCGATCAATGAATCAATCGATCAATGAATCAATAAATCAATGAATGAACTGTGGTCATAAGTCAAGGACTAATTGTAAAGTCACTCTTCGATGTCCATTCTGTTTCAACAGCATCTGTTTTGAGGGCACTGCCCTTCTTTTGCACTTACAAGCTGGTGCCCCTACTCACCCCTCACCTCTTCCCTCACTGCTTAAAGGGGGGGGGCATCTTCTCCAGATTCCTGCGTGTCCCACAACAAACAGACCGTGGTGAAAGTTGAGGACTAGCTGTATTTTTATTTGAGAAAAGATAGTTTTTATATGGCTGAATATTGGGGGTTTTTAAAGTTGTTTTTATTGGATGTTGTTTCCACCAACTGGGAGGCATTGAGCATCCCCTGGACAAGATGGGCGGCCATGCCAATCATCTGGAGCACCACCTGAATCCCATCAGCATTGAGATAACCACCTGTTGGTCAACTGCAAAGAGCAACTTTGCTCAGAAGAGCTGTGATGCTGTTAAGACCATCAAACAACCACACCTTCCTCTCCCAGGTCCTTGAGAAGGACTGGACAAATGGACACAAACGCCAAATCCAGGCTGACTCTGCGATGAACCATAATAATAATAACCCTGGGCCTTGACAAAATCCCCATCGGTCAATTGCAGAAGGCAGCTTGACTCGGAACGGCTGACATCCTGTGACGAGACCTTTAATACCGTCAAACATCCAGATCTGCCCATCCCAGGTCCTTGGGAATGAATCAATGGGTCTATACAAATGTCAAATCTAGTCTGAACATCTGGCTGACTCTGCAACAAACCATAATAATAACCCTGGGCACTGACAAAATCCCCATCGGTCAATTGCAGAAGGCAGCTTGATTTAGAACGGCTGACATCCTGACGAGACCTTTAATCCCGTCAAACATCCAGATCTGCCCATCCCAGGGTCCTTGGGAAGGAATCAATGGGTGTATACAAATATTCAAATCTAGTCCGAACATCTGGCTGACTGTGCAAACCGCCCTAATAATAACAGACGCCTTGGGTGCAATCCCCAAACATCTGGAGCAGACAAATTCACCACCGGTCAATTGCAAGAGGCCGTTTGACTTACTCGGAGGAGCTGACCCTCTGCTCTAAACCCTTAAAAGCCCACCAACCATCCCCATCTGCCCATCCCAGGGATTGTGGGAAGCCCTCAAGAGGGGGGCCAAAATGCCAAATCCACTCTGAACATCTGGCTGGCTGCACAATCGGCCACGGTTAACGTGCAGAAGGCTCAGGACTGGCTCTGCTCTTCTCCCCTGCTCCTCGCCTTCCTCTTCGGCTAAGACGGAGCCCTGAAAGGACCCCCCCCCAAAAAAAACAGGCAAAAAATCCCCCACTCCTTGAGCACAGAAAAGCCCACCGACCCACCCCAAGCCCCTTGGGGCCCAAACCGCCCATCCAGGGGTCAGGAAGACCCCGTAGTCCATCGGCTGGACGTGCCACGAGGCCAAGTCTTTGCCTGCCCTTCAAGGAAGGGTATTTGCCCCCTCCTCCCTCCAGCCCCCCTTCTTTCCCATTTGCAGCCCCCTCCCCTTACCGGAGGTCTTGTTCTGCAGCAGAAACTCCATCTGCAGCCTCTGGCCAGCTTGCTCTGCCAGGGCAACCGGGGTGGGATATTCAGGGTCTCCGGTGTAGCAATTCGCTTCCGCCCCACAGAAAAGCAGGGAGAGGGTCTCGGCCAGGTCACTGGTGGTCACTGCTGTGCAGAGGGCCTGGGGGGGGAGGACGGGGGGGGGAGAGGGAGGGGAGAAGATGTCACCTTTCAGACCAGGAATCTAAGATCTAGGGAAGGGGGCACCACGCGTTAAGCCGGGCAGCAGCCAGGGGAGAGAATACAGAATAACAAGAGTGGGAGGGGACCTTGGAGATCCTCTAGTCCAGCCCCCTACCCCAGCAGGAGGCCAGCTGGACCCAGGAGCGAGGTGGAGCCGCAGGCTCGGCGGCTTCTGCACCGGCCAGCAGAGCAGAGGGCGGGGAGAGAGAGGCCGAAGGGCGACGATCTGGCCAAGCCGGTCCCAGTTCTGCCGGAGCGCAGATGCTGACAAACATCTGGAG
This sequence comes from Crotalus helleri, assembly GCA_024509115.1. NCBI lineage: Eukaryota > Metazoa > Chordata > Lepidosauria > Squamata > Viperidae > Crotalus > Crotalus helleri. The sequence continues at coordinate 30,781 of JAKSXO010000083.1, forward strand.
GAGGCAGCCAGGAGCCGGTCCTTCCTCCGGATTGGCCGGGCCTCGGATAAACCCGGAGCCAAATTTTTCCACCCTTGCCCTGGGGACCCCAGGATGCTTCTGCAGAGAGAATTCCTCCGCTGGAGGGGGGGAACGCCCAACCAGGGGTCTGTCTGCTGCCCTTCTGGATTGGGACCCCCGAGGGGGAGCACGCCCACCCCCAAACGAGCCCCCTCCGAGGCTCTGGAGCGTCAGCCTTCTCCCCCCCCCAAAATTGGGGCAGGTGTGGTGGGTCCAAAACATCCCCTCTCTTTTCGGATCCAGCTTAGCCCCGAAGCGTGTCCCTGCCGCCTTCAAGTTTCTAGTCCTCAGTTTAACTGCAGCTGCTTTCTTAGCCACTGCAGCCTCCTGCCTCACCGGGCCGTTGTTGTCCCTCCACACGCCTTCCTTTGCTTCTCTCCCCACCTGCCTCTTCTCGGATCCTGGCCCCGGGGAGCGTTTTGCCAGTCAGGGGGGGCCGAGTTCGAGTCCTACGGCTGCTGGGAGGGGGCACAGCCGACCGATGGGGAGGTTTTGGGGTTGTTGTTTTTTTGTCTGGCTGGAGCGGGTTAATTTTTAGGCAGACCTTTTCAGAGCTGTTGTTTCTGGAAGGTTGAACAAAGGGCTCGCCCATCTGGGGCCAGCCCACAATCGGTGTGTATGTGTGTGTGTGTGTGTGTGTGTGTGTAAATTGCCTTTTCTTCCAATTTCTTGCCAAACTGGTTGGGTCAACAAAAATGGAGGAGAAGGAATTTGAGAAAAGGATGTTTTCTCTCCGCAAGAGCCGGGGTTTTTTTGGGGGGGGGGTCCCCACCCACCCACTTCCCAGACCAGTTTTGGTTCCTCTTTTGCAAAGAGCAAGATCAGGTCCCCTCCAGCTTTATTTATGGAAGTAATCATAGAATCCTTTCTTTTCTTTCTTTCTTTCTTTCTTTCTTTCTTTTTCTTTCTTTCTTTCTTTCTTTCTTTCTTTCTTTTTCTTTCTCTTTCTTTTTCTCTCTCTTTCCTTTCTTTTTTTGTTCCTCCTTCCCTCCCTTTCTTCTTTTCTCTTTCTCTTCTTTCTTTCTTTCCTTCCTTTTCTTTTTCTTTCTGTTTTTCCTTTCTCTTTTTGTTCCTCCATCTCTCCATCTTTCCCTTTCTTTTTTTCTGCTCTTTCCTTTCTTTCTTTCTCTTCTTTTTCCTTCCTTCCTTCCTTTTTCTTTTTCTTTTTTTTCTTCCTATTTCTTTCTTTCCTTCTTCCTTCCTTTCTTTTACTTTCTTTCCTTCCTTTCTTTTTTTCTTTCCTTACTTTTTCTTTTTCTTTCTTTCATTCTTTTTCTTTCCTTCCTCCCTCCTTCCCTTCTTTCTTTCTTTCATTTCTTTTTCATTCTTTTTCCTTCCTTCCCTCCCTCCTTTCTCCCTCCCTCCCTCATTCCCTTTTCTTTGTCTTTCTTTTTCTTTCTTTCTTTCTTTTCCTTCCTTCCCTCCCTTTCTTCCTCCCTCCCTCCCTCCTTCCCTTTTCTTTCTCTTTTCTTTCTGTTTTTCTTCCTTCCTTCCTTTTTTTCTTTCCTTCTTTTTCCTTCCTTCCTTCCTTCCCTCCCTCTCCTTCCTTCCTTCCTCCCTCCCTCCCTTATTCCCTTCTTTCTTTTTTCTTTCTTTCTTTCTTTTTTTCTTTCTTTCTCTTCTTTCCTTCCTTTTTCTTTCTCTTTCTTTCATTCTTTTTCCTTCCTTCCCTCCCTCTCCCCTTCCTTTCTTCCTTCCTTCCTCCCTCCCTCCCCCCATCTAAGAATGGTTCCCTTACAGGCGGTCATTGATTATAAGCACAACTTCATCCAACATTTCCACTGCGACGCAAGACGGTGGTTATCTGAATTTTGCCCCATTCTACGGTCTCGCCACCGTTGTTAAGCGGATCACTGCACTTGTTAATTTAGCAACACGGTCCTTAAGTGGATCAGGCTCCCCCCGTTGACTGTGCTTGGCGGGAGGTCCCAAAAGAGGATCACACGATCCCGGGGATGCTGCAACCGCCGTTAAGTACTCGCCAGTTGCCAGGCGCCCAAACTGGGATCACCCCGCCTGCCGTCCAGCCACCCACCTTGTTGAGTTCTTCCTGGTTCCCGAAAAGCGGGTGGTACCGCCGGTATTTGCCCTCCCGGTACTTGGCGGTCAGGAAATGCCGGCGTTGCTGGCTGTGGCTCTCGGGGGCGATCATTTCGCTGGGGGGCACGTTGGCGGCCCAGAATTGGTTGGCCACCGCGTTGCCGATCTGGAGGAAGAGCTGAAAAGGCAAGAAGGGGAGAAAAAGGCCGTGGATCGTCCGGACTCTCCACTCGGGCTCTTCGTGGCCCGGCTTGAGTCTGCGCCTCGGCCCACCGGGCTCTTCCCGTGCCTTGCCCAGCGTCGCCAGAGCCCCGTCTGATGCCGGCTGCCATTTCTATCCCTCCTGCTGTTTACACAGCGGCCATTTTGGGAAAGTGCTGCCCCTCCGTGGCTGCGTCTGCCCATTGCGAGGATCAGAAGCAGCCCCTTCTCTCAAGGAAGTGGAAACGTTTTGGTGTGCAGAGATGGACCTCCCGCCCGTGTTTTCCCCACAACAACAACAACAATCCTGTGAGGTGGGTTGGGCTGAGAGAGAAGGGCTGGCCCAAAGTCACCCAGCTGGCTTTCAAGCCTAAGGCGGGACTAGAACTCTCCATCTCCTGGTGATTGGCCCAAAGTCACCCAGTTCTCTTTCATGCCTAAGGCAGGACTAGAACTCACCGTCTCCTGGTGATTGGCCCAAAGTCACCCAGCTGGCTTTCAAGCCTAAGGCGGGACTAGAACTCTCCATCTCCTAGTGATTGGCCCAAAGTCACCCAGTTCTCTTTTATGCCTGAGGCGGGACTAGAACTCTCCATCTCCTGGTGATTGGCCCAAAGTCACCCAGTTCTCTTTTATGCCTGAGGCGGGACTAGAACTCACTGTCTCCTGGTGATTAGCCCAAAGTCACCCAGCTGGCTTTCATAGCTAAGGCACTAGAACTCTCCATCTCCTGGTGATTGGCCCAAAGTCACCCCGTTCTCTTTCACGCCTAAGGCGGGACTAGAACTCACCGTCTTTCGCTTTCTAGCCGGGTGCCTTTAATCACTAGAAGACCAAACTGCCTCCCTTGCCTCAGTTTACCACCCTGCTTGCCCCCGAAGCCTTCAGGACAGGCAGAGTCCAAGTCTTGCCGCATCCCCCCCCCCACCCGCTGCACCTGGCTCCCCCCAGGCGCCCCCTTGCCCCGAGAGAGAAGATGGGTCCAGCCCCCGAGAGACTCGGAAAGACGTCCCTCAACTGAGCAGTACCTCAATCAGCTCCTCTGTCCAGACCTTCTTGTCCATCTTCAGACTCCGCACTTTGGTCACGCTGGGTCCCAGCCCTCGATGCTCTCCTGGGGGGGTGGGGGGGTCCGGTCAGAAGGTTAGAGAGTGGGAAGGGGCGAGGCTGACTCAGTTTCCCTTAACAAGCTCGGAAGCAGCCAGTTCTTCCCTGGGCCGATTTCCACAGGGAAGTTGATTGGGCAGGCCCCACGGTGAGGGACAAAATGGCCCGTGAGGCCATTTTTATAATATTTCACTGGTTTTCCAATTTTACATTGAAGTATTTGAAAAGCAACGTGGTGGTGGCAGGGTCCAACAAGAACTCAATAACATCAAGTTTAGTACCGATCTCAGGTTAATAATAATAATAATAATAATAATAATAATAATAAACTCGATAGGTAGACAAAATGCCAAATCCAGTCTGAACATCTGGCTGACTGTACGATGATTGATAATAATAATAATAATAATAATAATAATAATAATAATAATAATAATAATAATAAAAATAGTAAAGTTGGAAGGGACCTTGGAGGTCATCTAGTCCAACCCCCTGCTCAGGCAGGAAACCCTATAGTACCATTTCAGACAAATGGCTCTCCAGTCTCTTCTTAAGAACTTGCAGTGTTGGAGCATTCACCACTTCTGGAGGCAGGTAGTTCCACTGGTTAATTGTTCTCACTGTCAGGAAGTTTCTCCTTAGCTCCAGGTTGCTTCTCTCCTTGATCAGTTTCCATCCGTTGCTTCTTGTCCTGCCTTCTTCAGGAGCTTTGGAGAAGAGCTTGACTCCCTCTTCTTTGGGGCAGCCCCTGAGATACTGGAAGACTGCTATCATGTCCCCCCTTGTCCTTCTCTTTGTTAAACTAGACATACCCAATTCCAGCAACCGTTCCTTGTATGTTTTAGCCTCCAGTTCCCCTGATCATCTTTGTTGCTCTTCTCTGTACTCTTTCTAGAGTCTCAACGTCTTTTTTACATCGTGGTGACCAAAACTGGATGCCGTATTCCAAGTGTGGCCTTACCAAGGCATTGTAGAGTGGCATTAATACTTCACGTGATCTTGATTCTATCCTCATCAAATCTTTCTTCTCTTTTCCCCTTAATCCAGCTAGTGCATTTCCGATTAAATCAACTCAATAAAAACATCGTGGTTACATTTGCCAATACATTTTTAGCTGATGCGTATTTTAATTAATCTGGGCATAACAGTCCATGGCCTGTTATTCATTTTTACTTAATTTTTCAATTCTCACCAGTATTCCAATCCACCTTTAAAATCCATGATTTCCCTTATTTCCTCCTAAAAAACTATAATATCCAAAGTACACCTTTCACCTGTTTAAATGTAATCGTATTCTATTTCCTAAAGATTTCCTGTTTCCCACCATACTAAATTTTCCGGTTAATAATAAAACATCCCCTTTTAGTAGCTCACAGCCACCATACATATTGCCTGGGTTAATCAATAAGTTAAGCATATTCCTGATAGTTAATTTTTATTTCCCTTTCAATCCTAATCTTCCAATATTATACAAATCAGAGCCTTATTTCCCACTAATTTCCCACTATTCTAAATCTAATAACCCAGATTCTCCTTATCTCAGCTTCTCCTTTTAACCCTCTAATTAACAAGGTAAATTCCCCTCAAAGGAGGTGGGACCAAGAAGTAGGGTCTTCTCCGTGGTGGCTCCTTCCCTGTTATTTGAAGGACCATTGTTTTCCAGTCATCACCCCCTGAGCCACCAAAGCAGGGAGACAGGAGATGTTATGAGTCCCTCCTGGTTAAGGAGGTCCATCGGTTGCCTTCTCCTTGGTGGCTCCCTCCTTGTGGAACATCATCGTTATGGAGATAAGATTGGAAGTGTTATGGCCCTTTCTCTTGAGAAGGTCCATCTGGTGGGATCAAGAAGGAGGATCTTCTCCTTGGTGGCTCCCTCCTTTTGGACATCATCGTTATGGAGATAAGATTGGAAGTGTTATGGCCCTTTCTCTTGAGAAGGTCCATCTGGTGGGATCAAGAAGAAGGACCTTCTCCTTGGTGGCTCCCTCCTTGTAGAACATCATTGTTATGGAGATAGGATTGGAAGTGTTATGGCCCTCTCTCTTGAGAAGGTCCATCTGGTGGGATCAAGAAGGAGGATCTTCTCCTTGGTGGCTCCCTCCTTTTGGACATCATCGTTATGGAGATAAGATTGGAAGTGTTATGGCCCTCTCTCTTGAGAAAGTCCATCTGGTGGGATCAAGAAGAAGGACCTTCTCCTTGGTGGCTCCCTCCTTGTAGAACATCATCGTTATGGAGATAGGATTGGAAGTGTTATGGCCCTCTTTCTTGAGAAGGTCCATCTGGTGGGATCAAGAAGGAGGATCTTCTCCTTGGTGGCTCCCTCCTTTTGGACATCATCGTTATGGAGATAAGATTGGAAGTGTTATGGCCTTTCTCTTGAGAAGTCCATCTGGTGGGATCAAGAAGAAGGACCTTCTCCCTGGTGGCCCCCTCCTTGTGGAACATCATCGATATGGAGATAAGACTGGAAGGGTTATGGCCCTCTCTCTTGAGGTCCATCTGGTGGGATCAAGAAGAAAGACCTTCGCCCTGGTGGCCCCCTCCTTGTGGAACATCATCATCATGGAGATAAGATTGCAAGTGTTATGGCCCTGTCTCTTGAGAAAGTCCATCTGGTGGGATCAAGAAGGAGGATCTTCTCCCTGGTGGCCCCCTCCTTTTGGACATCATCGTTATGGAGATAAGACTGGAAGTTTATGGCCCTCTCTCTTGAGAAAGTCCATCTGGTGGGATCAAGAAGAAGGACCTTCTCCTTGGTGGCTCCCTCCTTGTGGAACATCATCGTTATGGAGATAAGACTGAAAGTGTTATGGCCCTCTCTCTTGAGAAGTCCATCTGGGGGGATCAAGAAGGAGGACCTTCGCCCTGGTGGCCCCCTCCCTGTTGCTCTTCTCTGCCCTCTTTCTAGAATCTCAACATGGTGGAATACAAGATTAGGGAGCTTTGGACAAGGCTGGACCATAGGGGGGACATGATAGCAGTATTCCAATATCTCAGGGGCCGCCCCAAAGAAGAGGGAGTCAAGCTAGTCTCCAAAGTGCCTGAAGGCAGGACAAGAAGCAACGGGTGGAAACTCATCAAGGAGAGAAGCAACCTAGAACTAAGGAGAAACTCCCTGACAGTGTGAACAATTAACCAATGGAACATCCTGCCTCCAGAAGCAGTAAATGCTCCAACACTGGAAGTTTTTAAGAAGAGACTGGACAGCCATTTGTCCGAAATAGTGTAGGGTTTCCTGCCCGAGCAGGGGGTTGGACTAGATGACCACCAAGGTCCCTTCCAACTTTACTACTACTATTATTATTATTATTATTATTATAGTGAAGTCCAGGCAGAGGAGGAGAAATTCAACTCCTTCACCTCTCTGGATCATCTCAGATGCCCCCACCAAGGGGGCCTCTCCCACCCTTTCGCCCAGCTGGTGCACCTACCTGCACATCGCTTGCAGATGACCACGCAGAGGTTGATGGAGCCCCAGTCGGGCTTGGGAGCACCACAGTCGGCACAGAGGCAGTTGTCCTTCAAGGCCCAGATCCTCTCGGCCACCTCGAAGTTGGAAAGGGCCTCGGCCACCGATTGCTGCATGGCCTCCACCCACAGCTCCTTCTCCTGGTCGGATTCAGCCATGAAGCTGGAAAGGAGGAGGAGGAGGAGGAAGAGAAGCAGTTAGTACTGCTTTACAAAGCCTTAGTAAGCCCCCCCCCGGAAGACAGGTGCTCCTCCACTTAACGACCACAGTTGAGCCCAGAATTCAGCTGGCTAAGTGAGACATGAATTTTTCTGCCCTGTTTTACGACTTGTCTGGCCGGGTTTGCTAAATGAACTCCTGCAGTTGGTCAATTACAAACCTGGTTGTTAAGTGAAATTGGCTCCCCCCCCCCCCCGTTGATTTGGCTTGTCGCAAAAGCGGATCACATCTCACACACACACACACACACACACACACACACACACACGACGGGCAACCGTCATAAATGTGAGTAAGGGATTAATTGGCTTAATCTTGAGGATTCAGACTTATCAGGGAAATGAAAATGAACTATTAGCAAAATAGCTTGGAATTATTGTTTAGCCCAGATAATACAGAGGATGGACTTGAGATAACAAAGGATGCTCCATTATTAAGTGGTGATGTACTAGGACGAGAAATAGAAAATGCTTATGAAATAAAATGAGAATATATTTAAGTAAAGAATATGCGTATGTTAGATGTTATAACGTTTATGGAGAGAGACAAAGGAAATTTGGGTTACCCAATACTATGGATATTAAAGGTTAAATTGGAGTACTGCAATTAAAAATTAGGTAAAACTTAAAAACAGGAGATGGGTATGGATAAGTAAAAAACGTTATCAATAAATGTGATAATGAAGCTTCAACTGAGTTTGATATAATGAGAAATTTGCTAGCTTAAATATGATATAGCAAATGTTAAGGGAAATAGAGAAGAAATTTTTGACGATGTAACCTGAGATGATATAATAATAATAATAATAATAATAATAATAATAATAATAATAATAATAATAAAAAGTTGGAAGGGATCTTGGAGGTCATCTAGTCCAACCCCCTGCTCAGGCAGGAAACCGTAAAGATTTTGTTATTGAACTATTGACTAACCCAGTCACCACGTTGCTTTCCCAATACTCAAATGTAAAACTGGAAAACCAGTAAAAAATTTGTTACAAAAAAATAAAAAAATAAATGCGAGTCAGTTGCCAAACATCCGGATTTTCATCACATGACCACAGGGAGCCTGCAACGGTCATTAAGCGTGAAAAATGGTCCTTTTTGCAGTCCCGTTGCGACTTTGAACGGTCCCTAAATGGATTATTGTAATTTAAGGACTGGCTGGAGCTGACCACAAGCCACAGGAAGGTGGGTGAGAGATGCTAAGGGCAAGGAGAGAAAAGGGCAGTGCCCTCTGCGTGGGGGTTCCTGTGCCCACAAACCCCCAAGTAGGAACCCAGGAGCTTTGGCAGATCGCTCGGGATCAAGATAATAATAATAATAATAATAATAATAATAATAATAATAAGAATAAGAATAATAAGAATAATAATAATAAGAAGAAGAAGAAGAAGAAGAAGAAGAAGAAGAAGAAGAAGAAGATAGTAGTAGCAGTAGTAGTAGTAGTATTAGTAGTAGTAAAGTTGGAAGGGACCTTTGAGGTCATCTAGTCCAACCCCCTGTTCAGGCAGGAAACCCTATACCATTTCAGACAAATGGCTGTTCAGTCTCTCCTTAAAAACTTCCAGTGTTTTGGAGCATTCACCGCTTCTGGAGGCAGGTAGTTCCACTGGTTAATTGTTCTAACTGTTAGGAACTTTCTTAGTTCCAGGTTGCTTCTCTCCTTGATGAGTTTCCATCCGTTGCTTCTTGTCCTGCCTTCAGGTGCTTTGGAGAACAGCTTGACTCCCTCTTCTTTGGGGCAGCCCCTGAGATATTGGAAGACTGCTATCCTGTCCTCTCTCGTCCTTCTCTTCATTAAACTAGACATCCCCAATTCCAGCAACCGTTCCTCGTATGTTTTAGCCTCCAGTCCCCTGATCCTCTTTGTTGCTCTTCTCTGCACTCTTTCCAGAGTCTCAGCATCTTTTTTACATCGTGGTGACCAAAACTGGATGCGGTATTCCAAGTGTGGCCTCACCAAGGCCTTGTAAAGTGGTATTAACACTTCACCTGATCTCGATTCTATCCTTCTGATCATGCAGCCCAGCCGTTAACCAGAAAGAAGTCTTCTTGGATCTGCCCAAGATCTCTACCTGAAGATCCGGTAAGGTGTGGTCAGATCAAAGCACCTTCGGTCCACGTCTTTCACGTTGCCCACGTTCATCTCGATGTAGGTGATGCCGATCCCCAGCCGGAATTCCTGCGCGGAGACACCCCCACGGTTACCCACACGGGAAGTAGAGAGAGGAAAAGTAAACGCAGGGGTGCAACGCACCCCAACTGTCTCTCGAGCACCCCATTTTACACCGGGGTGCAAAACAGCTGCCTCGCCTTCAAGGCCAACTCTCCAAGGCTCTGGGGGTTTTTTTCCCCCCAAAGTGTTGAAGCTTCAAAAGTCCATTTCAAAAGTCCTAAAACACCTGATCAAACGCAGCCATTTTCAAACCCAGGACCCCACATTCGGAATGCAAACGGTCACAATCTGAGATATTATTGGGGTTTTGTATGTTTGTTTTTTGTTTGTTTTTTGCAAGCTGCCCAAGGTCACCGTGAGTGAGTGAGTGAGTGAGTGAGTGAGTGAGTGAGTGAGTGAGTGAGCTGGGCAGCCGTATAAATTTTCTTAATTAATAATAATAATAAAAATGCATTCCACCTGCCTCCACAAGGGGTCATCCAGTCCAACATCATTTTGTAAAGGGTCTGAATTTGAAGTTTTATTGGGGCTTTTATTTTTGTAAGCCACCAGGAATCACCATGAGTGGCTTAGGCAGCCATACAAATTTTCTTAATAATGAATAGTAATAATAACAGTAACAGTAATAACAATAATAATAATGATAACAACAACAACAACAAAACAACAACAACAACAACAACAATAATAATAATAATAATAATAATAATAATAATAAACGCACTCTGCCTGAGCCCAAAAGGGATTCTGTAGGTCATCTAGTCCAGCGGTTCTCAACCTGTGGGTCGGGACCCCATTTGGGGCCAAGTGACCATTTCACGGGGGTCGCCAAACAACGCAGTCCGCCATTTTTCCCCCCCTTTTCCTTAGCTGTGCTACTCCCTTTTATTCTATTGGCTTTTGAAAGCCAATAGAACAGACCCTCTTGAATAGAGTCTAATTCTATTGGCTTTCAAAAGCCAATCGGAATTGTCCAGGCTGCCTCTGCCCTGCTGAGCCCACCAAAAGTCCCATTCTGCAAACGGTGCTGCACCAGTTGAGTAGTCCTCGACTTATGACCGGTTGAGTAGTCCTCGACTTATGACCGGTTGGGGGTCGCGGCATTAAAAAGGTTGAGAACCACTGATCTAGTCTAACAGCATTTTGCAAATGGTCTGAATTTGAAATATCATTGTTATTTTTTTATTATTTACTATTTGTTTACTTATTAAATTTATTGGGGCTTTATTTTTGTAATCCATCAGGAGTCACTGTGAGTTGGGCAGATATTTTTTTTAAAAAAATAGATAATAATAATAAATACATTCTGCGTGACCCTAGATGGGGTCCTGTAGGTCAGGGGTCTCTAAGCTTGGGAACTTTAAAAGATTTGTGGACTTCAACTCCCAGAATTCCCCAGCCCCCATCTAAGGAAGAGGTCTCCAACCTTGCCCATTTTAAGACTTGTGGACTTCAACTCCCAGAATTCCTCAGCCACCCACGCTTGGGGACCCCTTGCTGTAGGTCATCCAGTCCAACAGCACCTGGACAGAATCTGAAATATTTGCTTGTCCCCCAAAGGGGTCCGTTAGGTCATCCAGCCCAACCCCAACCTGGCTGCATGAGAGTTCTTTCTTTGCAGAACCATCCACGCACCTCGGCGTTCTTGTAGAGGAAGACCTTATCCCCAGCCACGGCCACGTAGAGCTTGCTTTTAAAACCACGTAGCTCCAGGGGTCCACTCCTGTCCACGGAGTCCAGGCTGCTTCCGGCCGGCTGCAAACGGGACGGTCTGTGTAAGCACCTGGACTTCTTTTCGTCCACCATCTTCTGCACCGCCTGGATCCATTCATTGCGTTCGGCTGCAAGGGGGAAGGCGGGGAGGTGGGGGTTACAGAATAACAGCGTTGGATGGGACCTTGAAGGTCTTCTAGTCCAACCCCCTGCTCAGGTAGGAAACCCTATTACCATTTCAGACAAGTGGCTGTCCAGTCTCTCCTTGAAAACCTCCAGTGATGGAGCACCCACAACTTCTGGAGGCAGGTAGTTCCACTGGTTAATTGTCCTCCCTGTCAGGAAATTTCTCTTTAGGTTAGGAGGTCTCCAGAAAGAATAACTGTGGCAGGACCTCAAAATAATTCTCGGAGTCTACCAGTCCAATCTGCAGAGCGGATCCTTACCAAGTTTCAACGGGGGGGGAGACACCCGAAAAGTGGAATGCAGAATAGAAATTGGGGTCACCACAATGCAAAAAGGATACTGAGACTCTACAGAGAAGAGCAACAAAGATGTTCAGGGGACTGGAGGCTAAAACATATAAAGAGTTGAAGTCCACAAGTCATCAAAGGGCCAAGTTGGAAGACCCCTGGACTTCAACTCCCAGAATTCCTCAGCTAGGCCCGCTGGCTGAGGAATTCTGGGAGTTGAAGTCCACAAGGTCATCAAAGGGCCAAGTTTGAAGACC